>JAGFMF010011878.1:1616444-1805680 GCA_019455555.1 Galemys pyrenaicus
CCCTCCCTGGCCGGCAGCAGGGATCGAACTCGTGCTGCGGTGGCTGCTATTTGCTTCATAGTGCGTTGCTTAACCCACTGCGCCACCAGGGAGGCCCCAGCTGTCAAAAACATTTTAATGGCTCATTTCATGTTTCTACATGAGTCTCTCTTGGTTTCTCTCACTCCTGTGGCCACAGTTTACATCAACAAACTCTCTTGTTCATGTCTCTAACTCAGACTTGTCTTTGTGAAACATTCTTGGAATTGATAATTTTGGTCACATTGAAAACCTACATCATTTGAAGGAATTTAGAATGTTCCAGAGCCCCAGACCCCTAAACACAGGACATTTCAAGTGTCATCTTTCACTTCCTTGGTGATTCCTTTCTGTGGGTGGTCAGTCAGTGTTCCCCAGTTTATCAGCTAATGCTCTGTTAAAACATAAACAAGAACCAAAAGTTAGCACACGCTAGCTGAATCTATTATGAAACTTACTTGATTCCTTTCATAGGGTGACCTCTAAATACTTCAACTGTGAGTTGTTTATTTTGCCAGTCATCATTTGTCCTGGAATATTGCTTTTGATTATGGATAAGGTTAGGATTAGAACATCATGTGCCAAGTTTTGATAACCGCCCTTCTTGCTGAAATAGTTCATTTGCAGTTGCTCTGTAAGTTCATGTGAAACCATGTTTCCATCGTTTTCCCACATTATCACCATCAACAACAACATTATCATTGTCAATATTATTCACAGTGTGCTTATCATTGTCATTCATCACATTTAGTGTGCTGTTTGTATTATTTACAGAAATTTCAAAATAACCACCTGAAATAACTATTATTTGTATCCCTAAGTACTAGAATTTGAGTTTCAGAAAGTCATTCATTGGTTGATTGATGATTAAACCAGGTGTCTCTGATTCCAGAGTGTGTGATTTTGGAAGCGAAGAAAGATGAAATGTGTGTGTGTATGTTCAAGAGAGTAGAAAAATGGGGAGAGGTAGAACTAGAAGACTAGAAAATTTCACATCAGGGGGATTTGGGAAAGCTCACCCCACTTTATGTTTCGTATTTCCAAGAGGACATCAGGCAAAAAGCCAATGTCTGAGTGGCACCAAGACCCCCAAACCCTCGATGGATTAGGAAGTTGTTGCCATTGGCAGTCACGGCTTGTTTCCTGCAGCTATTACTACTATACTTGTTCCCTTTTATGTACTAAATAAAGGTCTTTCTGATACTTTTATTTCCAGGCTCATTTTGTGCTGGAGTTAAGGAGAAGCCCAAGCTGATGTTTTTAAGTGTAAATGAGTGATAAGATGACCTGTTTGCCAATGAATTTCTTGAAGTTACATAAACACTTTTTATCTCTGTTTACCTTGCTTTTCTCTCCTTTATTTTATCATTCCCTAACATCACCTCTTTCTCAACATTAAATAGAGTAAAGAAAACATGCTGATGTTTTGTGTTAATCATGTTTCTTATTTTCTGATACAAAAGCAACTAGAAAGAGACTGTTCCATCCTTGCCTAGTCAATTTTTAGAGATGGCACAGGCCCAGTGTGGAGCTGACTTTTATATGCAGTCCTCCATCTCCTTCTCTGCCTGGGCTTTACACTTTGCTTGGCAATATTCTTCTTCTTTAAATCATCCCAGTGCCCTGTTCCAGGCAACTAAAGACCACTCCAACAGCCCCAAGGCAGCTGCAATTATTGAAATTATTTCTAAACTCTTTACTTTGCCCTATATTTCTTGTAGGAAACCCAATAAAGGCGCTGTTCTAAACCATTCTTTGCTCATGCGTCTATCTGGATTTCTCCTCCAGTGGCCCTGACTTGTGAGATGTGCCTCTTGCTTCCAGGAGAACTGTGAGTAACATTAAACTTCCTTTCTGATACATTGAACTTTTCATGCTGTCACTCAATCACTTTCATAATTCAGACCTGGATACAGAATGTGTTCAAGGTATGACATTTGTGGCAGAGAGATTTTAAGGCACCTCCCCCACTCCACCATGATCTGCACCTCCTAATATGATGTCCTTGTAGAACAATCCTTCTGTCTACCCCCAACCCTGCCTTGTGTATGAACGGGACCCTTGACTTCAAATATGTCAAAGGATGTGGAGGTCACTTTTGTGGTGAAATCACCTTATGCAAGATTCTTTCTTGGTAGCTGATTCATTCTTGAGACTCCTTTTGCTTTTTTGATCAAATCATCAGAGGTTATGCTGGGGAGGTCTCATGACTAGAAACTACTGGTAACTTCTTGGAGTTCACGGCGCCTTCCAGTTTTAGCCAAGCCTGAAGCTGTGACCCTCTGTCTTATAACCTTAATGAAACAAAAAGTGTTTCTTAATATTGTTTTCCATAGACTACCAACTTGAATTCTCACCAAAAAGGCTGAGAGTTCTTTTTGTCCCCACAACTTCTTCCCATTTTTTTCTTTCCCTTCTTTTCTGATATGGGCCATTCTCACAGGGATGAGGTGATATCTTTTTTGTAATTTGGATTTGCATTTCCCTTATAATTAGCAATAATGAACAATTTTTCACGTGTCTGGAGAATGTCTTCTTTATAAAAATGAATATTTAGGACTTTTCCTTTTTTGATTGGATTGTCTGGGTTTTTTTGTTCTTGGATTATATATGTATTTTGTATATTTTGGAAATTAGCTCCTAATCAGATGTGTGATGTGCAAGTATCTTGTCCCAGTCTGAGATTGCCCTTTTGTTTTTGTGATATTTTTGAGACACAAAGGCCTTTTACTTTTATATAGTCCTGCTTATTTATGGTTTCCAATTCTCCCTTTCATTTTCATGCTCCAAGATCATTTTAGTCATGTTTTCAGAAAGTCTTGCTACTTCTTTCAAATAAATCAACCTAATGAGGATGGGGCAGTGTAATATCAGGGAGGCAGATAGGAGGGGACTGATGGGGAGGGACATCAAATAAATACAAAAGGGTGCAGTTACACATTATGAACTCACAATAATGCTCCTATGTTTCTAGAGCTTCTAGCTGTGACTTCCCTTGTCTGAACTGTGCACTAGAGGGAAATTTATAAGAAAAGTGTGTTGTGCTAGGTGTGATGGGCTTAGCCCAGGCTCACCAAAGGGTGGTTGACTGGAACAAGTTCAGACCTTAAATTTGCCCTTTACCTTTATCTTTAAAGGAGCTTGAATTTACAGATAATTAGAGAGCATGCTGGTTGTTTTCCTGGCTTGTAGATAACTGTGCCATGCAAATGAAGAAATCCAAGAGTGATAAGCCTGCAAGCTCACTTTCCTTGCCTTTTTCAGTTAGTTCTGAAATGCAGCTCAGACTCAGAATCTGGAAACTTCACAGCCAAATCCTGGTGTCAGTTGTGGAGTGAATTTTACTCTTACTGGGTCTTGGAAAAGGGAGAATCACAGGCCACTATTTGTGTAGTAGAAATTAAATCATGGGATGAGCATGAAAGGAAAACTAAGATAAAAAGCAGGCTATTCTTATTTCTGAAACACTTGAAAATGTAGATTATATGGAGATCCATGTCTTTGGAAAATGCTACAAGCATTTTATTCAAGCAGACGTGTTTAGTATGGGTAGATGTGAAAGATGGCAGATGTGTTTGATGAACTGGTTGTATAAAATCCATCAGATGTGTATCTATCCAAACTAAAGACTGGAAGGGAAGAAGTGAAAGGGCTCAGTGTTGTGTGTGTGTGTGTGTGTGTGTGTTGTATTTTAAATCTATAGCTCATCTATATAAAATTGTGGACCATAATCAGGGTGACCGACATTTAGACAAGGGAGGATTCAATTCTCTTTTGAGTTTTAAGTGATAAAATCTACAAGTGGCAAATAAATGGGAAATATACAAAACCACTTAAAAAGACTAATTCTCTGGGCTGACTGTGTTAGTGATCAGGTTAGTGCTACTTCAGCCATTGTAGGATTTTCTGGTAAAATCTTAGATTCTTCTGCCATATCTCTCTACTAGTAACACTGTCTATAAATTTTTAATTCATTTGAGAAGCCTAATTGTTTTAACACATAACATTTCATAGTTATTTACAAATTTTAACTTCCAGATACAGTGGCTGCTGAGGTACAGGTTGAGAACAGAAAACATTAATAACAGGAGAAAATTACTGTGTGGACTGTTTCCGTTCTAGTTTGTGCCCTTGTTTCCTCTGTGCTCAAGGCAAGATTGGATGGTTTTTTTCACGCAGCATTAAGTAATGCAGGGAGGAAGAGGAGAAGGTCATCCATATGGACAAGCCAATGAATGAGCCATAGTCAATATCCCTGGCCACCTCCAAACCCCCTTCCAGTCCTGGGAATTGGAGGGAAGCAGTCACATAGAAAACTGACCATTTAGGATGGAGAAAGCCAGGAATAACACTTTACAAAATAATAATGTAACACTTTACAAGCTAATAAATCCTCAGCCCACTTCTGGCCCCCTTCTCATATTTCCCCAGTGGTGACCAGCATGAAGCAGGCTACCCTTGCAGTGACCTGAGAGAAGCTGTGGGAAGGATATTCTAACTTAAGACAATATTTGACAGAAATATAATTCCCTTTCTTATACAGGATGACACAAAAGTGTATATGAATAAAGATCTATTTGAATTGAATTGAACATTGCAATTCATCAGCATACGGCGTGTGTAGTTATGCTGCAGCATTTGTCTATTGAAATAGGAAGTTTACATTATCATTGTAGCTTTTGTAATTCTTTGAAATAAAAGTTCCAGTAGTGGAGTTTGCCTTGCTGTACTGGTGTGTGGAGGCTGAACTGGAGAATAGAAACTAGGTATCTGGGATTTTCAGCTACAGCTTCCTAGTGGAAAAATCTCTGGAGTTATTTGCAAGGGCCATGCTGGCTTAGTCCTAGCCCTAAAGTCAAAATGGAGGGCGCAGGCATCAGTGTTTCTTCAAAGTTCCCCCCATGAGTCTCCTGTGCAGCCAGGCTGACAACCCTGGAAGAGACAGACAAGGAGGCAGAGATGCCATGCACTAGGGGTCTTACCAAAGAAAGTAGTTTCCTGTGGCAAAATAAACTTAACAGGGCGTATAATTCATTGAGCTATTTAAACCAGCCCACTTAGGCTTCCTTAGTCTAGTTCTTTGCTAATCACACACACACTTTTGCTAATCACTGTTTCTCCTGTCTGTGGGGCCACAACTGCTTGCCTCAACATCAGAGTTGAGGTTTAGGGGTATTTACAGATCTTATTACTTATAAGTCAATGAAATGGTTTCCTGAAATAGACTTTAGTTACTTCGTAGAGTAATAAGTACAATGTCATCCAAGTCTGCTAAGTTTCTCTGGCCTTGAAAACAGTGGTCTTTGAGGCTGAAGGCCAGATAAAACTAAGAATTCTGCAGAAGAATTTCACCACCTAACTGACTCCTTTTGATTTTATCTTGGAGATATTCATTGGAAACTCTGCTATTAATTACATGGGCTACATATTATCTCAGTAATCTCAGCAATTTTGGACAACTCTTGGGGAGTCTAACTTTAGGCCAAGAATGGCTGAATCAGAAATGATTCCAAATGCTTTAAAAACAAACTTTTTGAGTTAACATCTCTCTGAACTTATACCTTAGTTTGTATCATCCTGAGAAAATGAAGTGGTCAAAATAAAATGGTCACTATTCAGAACAAGTTTTGATGATGTGTGATCTCACATGTGTCATTTTTTTCATTGGTCACCAGTTTTCCTCAATGTAAAAATAAGAAGGTAGACGCCTATTATACTACCCTTGCATTTATTTTATCTTTAAATAATGTACATCGTATGAAACTCTGGTCCTTTTTAAAAATAAACTTCATTTTATGATAGTTTTAGCTCTGCAGGAAAAATGAGATGATAATACAAAGTGTTCACATATTAACAGATTAGTATGGTTTGTTTGCTATACATAATAATACTGATATATTATTACTTAAGAAGGTTAATACTTTGATCATATTTTCTCATTTTCCTAGTTACTTTTTCCTGCAAAATCCTATGCAAAATAGCACATATCTCCTTAGACGTCCCTTGTCTATGAGCCTTCCTCAGTTTTTTCCTATATTTGATAAATTTTATAGTTTAAAGGTTTATAGATATTTTGTAGAATACTCTTCAGTTTAATCCAATGTTTTTCTGATGATTAGACAGGCTAGTGGTTTGGGGAGAAGATTATAAGATCAAAGACACGCTTTGATTACATTATATTAAGATGGTGTTATATCAGTATGAGTAACTACAGCTATTAAGGCATGGCTAAAGTAATGTTTGTCTATAGAAAGTTTCTATAAAAAGATACTCTTCCCTGTCCTTTTTCCTACCCTCTCCCTTATTCAAGCTTGAGCAGCCCACATATAAGTAGAGAGTTATGTTCTACCTCCCTGTAGTATAGAGACCTTCAAAAATCACTTAGAATTCCCTAAGGAAAATTTGTCTCTTCTCTATCATTTATTTATGTCAGTTTGGATCCATAGATATTTGGTTTATACTTTAAGTCATAATCCAACATTATTTTGTTTAATTTATCTCATCTTCATCTAACAGGAGCTCTTTCAGTTGATTCCCAGGTCCCTTACACAAGTGTGATCATTGATCTGTGCGTGTGCCTCTGTGTGTGTTCATGTGTGTTTAATGTCTGACACAACCATATGTCCCAGGCCCATCCTGCATACATTGACATTCCCTACCCCAGTTCCTCATACCTATAAGGAACTCCAGTTTCATTTGTTGGAGAATGTTAATAGAAATCGCTATTCTGGTTCTAGATGTGGCTTTTGCTACTCTTGCTTCTAGGCTCCTCTGCTGACAGGTTGAGGAAATACATGTTTGTATATATTAACCTGTGTGTATACACATACTTATAAATATTTCTATGTGCAGCCATCTGTATCTGTAATAAGCTGAACATCAATTTGTACAATGCCTCCAACTCTAATCCCCTACAACATAGATCACTCTTGAGTCCTTTCTACTTGCTTACTTATAACCTCTCACTCCAGCAGTGAGAAACCTGGCTGCCACCATCTGCCATCCATTTGTTTAATTGTTCAATTACAGTATTCATGTGTAGTGGTATCAGAGCTGTTAACCAGTACCCCGTGGGAAACAATGTGAGCTAGAGTGCTGTGCTTATGCATAATTTCTTTTGCCTTTAGACTTAGAGACTCACTCATTGCCAAGTTACCTAGATTAGCACATTCTCTTCACCCTTGCAGTGAAGTTGGTTTATTCATTTTTGCAATATGATTAGATTATTAGATTGTTTTTGTTATAATCTTCATGCAATCTTAGGAACCTCAGCCTCTTCAGATAAACTGTAGCTTCCTAAATGATATATTTATTAATTTACATATGTTCAGGTTTACTCTTCGTAGCATAAAAAATAGCTCATATGTAGATTTCTCCTTTTTCAAATCTATTATACTTTAAGGTTTCATCAGCAAATTCATATATGGTCTGATGATTTGTCCAGAGAATAACGTTATAGAAATGCCATCTGGAATATATCTAAATCTACTTCTATGGCTATCTCTATCTTTATCACCCTGTCACTTTTGCTGCCATCACTTCTCTACTGTCAGACCTTGGTTGCATGTAATAGAACATTGGTGTTAGCATGTAGCTGCACAATAAGTGTTTGGAAAAGAAAAATTTTTGGAAATAGACTCATCAACATTAGAAGCACAGACAGTGTTCTTTTTTTAATTTTTGTTTTTATATTATTTCATTTTTAAAGATTATTAAACTTTTTAATTACAGTGCAAATGAACTACATACACTCACCCTAACTGTAAACATGTAGTTACACTTACAAAATAGAGTATAAAATTGATATACATTTAAAAAATAAATGTTAATGACTTCATGCATGTATCATGCTATGTTCATTGTTTCAAAAGTCCAGCACTGTCAGAAAATACCAAGGCAAATTCAATACATGTTACCACATGGCAACATCTTTTAATGAAATATTTCTAACATATTTATAAGTAGAAGTACAATAACTTCTCATGTACCAAATACTGAGATTTTACAATTACCCTAATTTTACTTCATATTTGTTTTGTTGATCTCTTTTGTCTCCCATTTGGCAGCAACTATAAAATAGCATGTTGTCATTATAACTTATAAAACTAATGATGATTTCTTAATATCATTGAATAGTCTCTAGTCATATTTCTTATCATAAAATATTTTTACAGTTGGCTTGTCTGAGTTATGAGACAGACAGGATACCGATATATTTGTTTGTTGTAACTCCTAATTTTTAAAATCAAATGCATATCCATTTCATTTTGGCTTTCATACCCTTGACTTGTTACAGCAACTGAATTAGTTGTTACGCAGAGAGAAATGCATGGTGTGTATGTGTGTCTGTCTACATTGTTTTATGACATTTAGTTGTGCCTTGTATCTCTTGAGTATTAATACCTGAAAGTCAGCTCTGGAACTTGGTTGGGCTCTAATTCAACCTTTTGACAAGCGTACTTCATAGCTATTATGGTTTACTTCATATTGCATTACCATGGGGGGTTAACAGTGTCTGATCAACCCCACATTAGTGAATCTAGAATTGATCAGTGGGTTCAGGTGGCAGAGATTTGATTCCTCCAAGGTATTTCCCATTAACCTTTCATTTAGTAGACTCATCCATTGGTGATTATTGCCTGAATCATTCATTTCACTGACTATTGCAAAATGTTGATTTTCTAACTTTGACATTCTTCCCTCATTTATCAACTAGAATTTCTGTTTTAAAAAAGTTCCTCATCTCATTTATGCCTACTTGATACTTGCATTAACAAAAATGGCAGAATTTTTAGTTAGTTGCCAATACTCAGATAAAAGGATGAGAAAGGAATTAGTGTCCTAATTTCTTCATGACATTCATCAGATATATTAATATTTATGTATACATTTTCATTGGCTTTACTAACTATATCTTATTAAATTGTACAGTCAGGTTTTAAACAATGTTTTCTGTTTTTCAATCAATTGCATACACTATTCTATTTGCCCCCTGTGTAATTTTAATATGACTCATTAGTCTTTGTTAGCATTCTTGATTTTGGCACAAAAGAAATGCCCAAACTCATCTTCAATGCAGTCCTTATTCTCTTTTGAGAAAATAGTATTTAGGAATCACAATAAATGTGATAATTAGATTCATTGTTTTTGAATTAACACTGTTTTCATTCTTTTCATTGAAAGAGCTGTATATTCACAGAGCATATCATGATTATATGCTGAGGTTTGCAACTGAGATTTACTCATAGATTTTCATATTTCTTTAAGTATTTTTCTTATTCTTTTTATTCTGAAAAGCTTGTTTTATAGTATTGTTAATAAAACATTTATATATATTATATTACAATATAAATTTTGAAATGATAATATCAACATTTCTACAGTTGGATCACTGAAAGTAGTTTGACTTTCAGTTCTTCCTTTTGAATATTGACTAATGAGAGTAAACAGCCAAAATATTGTCTCAATGTCATTTTAATTCACATATCTGTAATTATGTCATCAACTTAGTAACACAGGTATAGTCATTTCAGTTTACTTGGAAATCTTAGCAATTGAGTTTAAATATGATTTCATTTTTGAGTTATAAACCTAAGTATATAATACATAGAGACTAACTTCTCCCAAAGTGCCCAACTCAACCCTATTTTTCATCTCACCTGTGATAATCATTTTATTAGATTTTGGTTGACCTTGACTCTATTTTTGCAAAATCAACAATTGGTAATTTATTTGCCTTTATTCATAAAAGAATTACAATGTATATAATGTTCTAGACCTTGCTTATTCCACTTGATAAGTATCACCATAGCTCAGTGAATAACCTTATGCCTAAGTCATTTTGTATATTTGATTTATACTTTGAAATGATTTTTCTTAATCAAGGGTAATTGTGTATATAATGTAATTATTGCCATATTTCTGAATCATCACATTCTACATGCAATATAAACAATGCCCCTTTTCTTACAGTATTGCCCAGAAAGTCTGATGTAAACTTCTTGATTTTGTGAGTCTGGTAAGGAAAAATTGTATTCACTGTAGTTAGTGACTGTAGCCAGTGACTGAGAAGTGATTTACTGTAGTTTTAATATTCAATTATATTACTGTGAGGCTTCTTTATGTTTTAAGATATACTTTCTATATTCTACTTATTTTTACTTTCTCCTCTTCCTATCCCTCTCAAATTTTATGACCTTATTTTTGATATTATTCTTTTATAATAGAATCTGAAAATATGTTTTATAATTTGTCTTTTGTATGTTGATCTTGAGTTTATTGTAATGTGATATTGGGATTTATAATAAAAAATAATTATTAGGTCTTCATCCTATTTCTGGCACAGGGGTCCTAAAATCCTGGAATTTCCTAAGTGATGAGATCAACCAAGGTATCTTTTGCTATATTAGTGGGGTTCTTTGTGAACCCTACCTAAGTTTGGGGAACCAGTTGCCAGAGAAACCAACCAACTAATAACAGAACTTGAATGTACAGTCCCAACCCTGATTTCTTGGAAGGGCAGACATGTTGGAGTTTGGATGGGTCACCAATGCTCATCAGTTAATTAATCATGCCAATGTCATGATGCCTCCGTGAAACCCCAAGAGGATGGGTTTAGAAAAGCATTCAGCATAATGAACACATAGAGGCCTGGGGACCTGGAGCACTAAGAGAGAGCAGGGAAGTTCTGATTCTGCTCCATACCTTACCTTAGTGATGCCTTCCATTTAGATGTTCACCTGTAACCCTTATTATCCTTATTTTGTAATAAGCTGGTAATCTTGAAAGTAAAATCTTTCTATGTGTTATGTGAGTCACTCTAGCAAATTAATGGAAGCCAAGAAGTGTCATAGGGACCTCTAATTTATAATTAGTAGGTCAAGAACATAGGGCTTGTGACTGTAATAGACATTTGGGTGTTGTGGAGGAGAATTACAGGTCTGAGTGTTATCTCCATCTCAACTGTAGAATTCACTTTTATTGTGTGTACCTAACCAGTGTCCAGAGAATTTCAGTTGTTTGCTGTATAAGTTGAGAGATCCCATTCCTACATTGGAAATTGGTACTGATGTTTTACAAGTCAAAACATTTATTTTTTTCTATTGTGAAATATTCTTTATTATTTTGATTTACACTTAAGAAAGTGTTTCTCACTAATTAGTAAATAGATATTTCCTTGTGTTTCTTACTAGAGAAATTATCAGTTCAGTCTTTACATTTAAACCTCTGATTTAGATTTTATGCAGATAAAGTGTGATTTGAACATTTTAATGATACTTTTCCACATATCTTTTCCCTATTGTCATGAGATGAATTGTGTCATCTTGAAAAGAGAGATTGAAGTCATAACCCTCAATACTTCAAAATGTGATCTTATTTGGAAATAAGTTTGGTACAGAGCTAATCAAGTTTAAGTGAGACCCTTAAGACAGGTCTTAACCCATTGTCAACTGGTGTTTTGAAAAGAAGGAAATGTGGACACAGGACAGACACACATAAAGAAAGACACAGAAGAAGGGAACCATCCAAAAGCAATGGGAATGTAAAATAACAGAAACCAGGAGGGATTAGATACTGGATTAGAAACTATTCTGGAAACCAGAAGAAGCATGGCCCGGTTGACAGATAATTCTGAGCTTTTGGCCATTGGAGCTGTGAGACAATGAATGTCTACTGTTCCAAATCCCCTGCTTAGTGGTACATTATTATGACCTTCCTAAATTCTAATATACCCACTGACTTGAGGTACTAAACTTTATTATATAGTTTTACTTACAACTTGGGTCCACTGAAGAACTTTCTGTGTTGCTCCATTTAGAAGATGTGTCTACGCATGTGTCCATACTATGATAGTCTATCAAAGATGGTCTACACCATGTTCAACTCTTCAGGAGAGGTCTTTCCCCATATATTTCCTTTGGCAGTTTTACTCCATATTTTAACATGTTTATTTTTTCATGTTGCCGTTATTAAAACAATCAAACAAACTGCTTAAACTCCAGAAAATGGAAGTACTATTTTTATAAGGATTGCAGCATTTTCTATTTTAAGGCTCAGTTCCCCACCAGCCTGTCACCTACTCTCTTCTATGTCAATATCTCCTTTCTCATATCTTTTGTTACACATACTTCAGAAATGGCTCCAGTTGCTACTGAAACATTTTTTTCACCAAGACTGCAAGTTCCTTGGGTTCAAGGCCCCGAAAAGTTTGGTCCTACGATCATCAACATATTTTTGACACATATGTAGTCACAACCTTGCATATTGAATTAAGTTTCAAAAGTTCCAATTTTCAAGTTGTAAAGGAAGATTTGTTTTAAATGGTCTGTCATTCAGACTTCCAAATAACACCAGATATAATTTAGGTAAAATAGTGCAGTAAAGTTATTGCTGAATAGGCAATCTTAAAATCCTATCCATATTGTGTATCACATAATTATATATAATGTATATCAATCATATGTTATCCATGAAATATAAATAGAATATTAGAACCAATTTTAAGATTGTACATTATGTAATTGTATATGATAGGGTATATATTATAATATATAGTGTATAATTATGTGTTATATATAATTATTTAAATTATAGAAAATTATATATTACTAATATAATTGTATAGACTATGATATTTATCTATACTATCTTATTCAAAGTCTTATGCACTAAGACAGTTAATAAGTTTGAAAGCAGCTTCCTGGATTTCTGTGATTTAGAATCCAGGATCAGCAGAAAATTGTGAGAGGGAGATGTTTAAGTGTTCCTGCTGGATGTCTAGATTTCTCCATGTTCTAACTCCTGCCCAACCACCCTAACATTTTTCTCCCCTCTCCTCCCACAGACATTCAGTTCCCACCATAGACCTCTTTGCCCTGCCTTGAGTAGATGTGTCTCATTCTTGCCTTTAAGACCTGAGAACTTGTTTTTCCCAACAGTGGACCTGTCCTCACATTTTTATCTATTTACTCTGTGGCTTCACTGACCTGTAAGCTCCAATCCATTTCCCTCATGGATTTCCCTGATTGCTTTTGTTTATGATGGTCTGTCTCCCCAGCAACTCTTTAAACGTTCCTGCTTTGTTTTTCCTTCTAGTGCATACTTTGATCAGCAATTATATTGCATATTCATTAATTTACTTGTCTCGTTCACTGAGATCTAAGTTCCTTGCAGAGAAAATGTTTTCTTCTTCAGTGATGCCCCCTAACTTATCCAGTATATCAGGTGCTCAATGTGTATTTGTTGAATGAAAAGCAAAAATTACTTCACACATGTAGAATGTTAAGCACACAGTAGTTATTTAATGGGCAGTATCTCTCTTTTTATTTAGCCAACAAAGATGGTATTTTTTATTGTTTTGGTGACACTGAAGACATATGTACAACATACCTGTTCTTTTCCTGGAGTTTACATCCTGACCTCTGGTTAATAAAGTCTCAAATAACAACTTCCTCTGTTGAGCCAACAGAGCCTACGTGTTTCCCCTAGCCTAGGTCACTCTGCGTTTGAGTTAACCAGAGGTCACTTTTTTTTAAGATTTATTTATGCATCCAAGAGCTGGGGTGTAGGCCAGAGGTTCAGGGGGTGAGAGGATTCACCAGAGACAGAGTGGGGAGCAGAACGGGCAGACTGAATGAAATACACTGCTGAGGGTATCAGTGGGTGAGACAGGAGAGTTCTGCTGCACCATGTGGGTCAACTCCCTGGTCAGGGATCAAACTTGTCCTTCAGTGGCTACAGATGCTTCATAGTGCTGCACCTTAACCCCTTCTGCCACCAGGCAGGTCCAATAAGAAGTCATTTTTAAATGTACTTTCATGCCATTAGTTGTGCTGGTTTCTTGGATTCTGGATGTGCTCACATGCCTAGTGTCTAATTAGAAGAGCAGTGTTTGCTTTCTAGGGGCATGACGTCTCTGCACCCACAGTTCTCAGTGGGACCTCTCCCCTCAGCAGGGTCCCTCTGCTGGTTCTCATTTTGCCAGTCAGCACTTAATGGAGCTTTCAACTAAAATGGTAGATATTCAGGCCGAGTTTACTTCCCTCTTCTTCAAATGGAAAGGTCTTGGCATCACTGATTTTCTTTAAGATTTTTCAGAGTAATAATCCAAGATTGAAGTAGAGAATTGCTTGTGCTACTAAAAGTTTAGAAAAGTGTGCAATTTGGGAAAAATTCTGACCAGGCTTAACATTTCTCTGAATTGTCCAGGACCTGACATTGAGAACCAGGTAGGGGATATGAATTTAGCCTTGATGTCATGGCCCTTTTGACAGACGCAGTGAAAAAGTCTAATTACAAATAGGGGGTAGGGATGTATTTAAAATACCAAAGAATACAGTAAAGGTCAAAAGACTGAAATGTATATATGAATGAATGTACATTATATATATTTTTACATGGAGAGAAATATAGATATATGTGTGTATACATATATACGGGGAGAAGGAAGTTGATATCTTTACATATGTATATATGCACATTATATGTATCATATATTTATATTTTATGCTGGTAAATAGGTAGGCCACAAGCATTTAAACCGCTTTAAGAGCCATATGTGCCCTACAGCTTTAGCTCAGTGCTACCTTAGGACTATCCTACTGCTTTACCTATTTGGTGCTACCATGGTCTGAATGTGTCCCTCCCGGAGTTCATATGTTGAAGTCTAACCCCCATGGTGATGGTATTAGGAGATGGAGTCTAGGAGGTTGGGTACAGAGAGCAAAACCCTCATGAAATGAATTAGTGCCCTTCTAGAAGGAGTGAGAGAGAGCTCCCTGGCCCTTTCACCACGAGGGAATACACTATGGAGAAAGCTGTCCATGAAGAAGAGCAGTTTTACCAGGCATTTAATGTATCAGTGCCATAATCTTGGATTTCCTCATCCCCAGAACCACAAGAAACAAAGGTCCTTATAAGCCACTCAGTTTGAAGGTCAGTTTGGTAGAGCGCCCCTGGTGGTGAGCTAGAACGTGTGCTCCTTCCTGACTCTAAGATAGTAGTTGGTTGACTCCAGGCATTGCGGCATAGCACCTTGGTTCTTTCGTCAAATCTAAGTACCGTCAACATTTCTATTTATTTACCCTTCATTTCTTCCTAAAAATCAACTTAACTTTAAAAAGTGCATATCATTTTATTATAAAAGAAAATGTTAATTATTCATAAAGTCATGTTCTTTGGTCATAGAAAGTAGCAATTAATTAAAATTATTACTGTATCACCTAAAATTACATCATATATCACCAGTGGGCTGAGTCCCTACTTTTCTTTGAGAAAGACTGGAAGTTTTTAGTTTTCTTTTCTGACTTTATTAAAATACTTGATCACCCAGTTGCTCTGAGTCCCAAATAGTTTCTCTCCCCATCTATTTGCCTTCCAGCGCTGTCATTGCTAAAACACCCCCACCACCTCCTAGGGTTCCATCTTCCTCCTTTCCTTCTTGAAAATTTGATTTCTACTTGGTATGTGGAAGCTACAAAGAAACAAAAGAAGAAGAAAAAAAATTATATAAAAATGTCAACTGTGAACCAAATATAGTTCTAGATGTTCGATAGCCTTAACACATTTGGGGCTTTTAAATGGGTTATTATAATCCCCCATTACAGGGAAGTAAAATGCACTAAAGAGAATGTAGGGAATTTGCAAAGATGATGCGTAGGGAAAGCTGAGATGCAAGCCAAGTTGTATCTGACAATAAAGTATGTGCTTCTTTTAGTAAAAATCCCACAGTAGAGAGTCCATTGGCATTTCAAAGATATGATATGTAGAGATGATAATCCCTCTTAAACTGACAAAAACTCAATCACTTTTGTGATTCAGATAGCTAAAAAATACATGTGTTTCTGATTCAAGTTGCACTTAAGGTATGAGAAGACTGTTTTCAAAGAGCCATTTAATGTTCAAGAGCCTTATAAATAGGATTGGGCGACTCAAGGTAGCTAACTGAGATCTATTTCTTGTTGCAGTCTTAAATGTGCTGAAATGCTATCCAATTCATAATGCCACTATTGATATGCCCAGAGGGTAGGTTCCTATGACTGCTTCATCTCATGTTCCCTCAGAGCAGAGGACGGCATAATCTTTCATTGTGTGAGAGCACCATAATTCATTTGAACATTTCTCTCTTTTTGGATATTTAGGTTGATTTCATATCTTTGCTTATATGAATAATTGTGTCATTATTAGTTTTAAGTTCATTTTGATGTGCAAAGATGATAGTTCATTGCTAAGGTAATTTTATTTAAAAAGTTAATGCTGTATCATAAACATTTCTTTTTAAAAAAATCTGTTTATATACATACATTCTACATCGCTATTTTTGTACAATTGATTTTTCCTCACTGACTTGGAAACTTCATGAAGACAGAAATTTTGTTTGTGCTGTGTAATTCTATGTTGCCAGATTCTAGAACAGTACCAGGCACAAAAAATAGGGTAGATTAAATAAGAATTATCTCCCTGTGGTTTACCTAGGTATTAAGTCAAAGATATTAAGAAGTTTCCATACAACAAAAAGTTACACAAGCTAGCACAAAATTTCATTGCAAAGTGCATTTTTCCCAGTAAGACAGATATTCCTGAGATCAGGTTGCGAGATTTCTGGATCTCGGATAGCATTTATGTCTATTTCACATTGCAAACTTTAAACAAAATTACAGAGAAATAATGATACTCAACACTCCCCTTTTGAGTCTCAGAGACTAATTTAATAAAGGCATGTATAATTTTATTACAAATTTGATTAAGGATAGTACAAGAAAGGCAATCAATAGGATGATTTTACTTATGAATATAGATATTGTACATATCACCTTTTCTTTATCCATTTATTTGTTGATGGACTTTTAGTTTGTTTCTACATATTCTTATTGTGAATAATAAACATGGGACTGCAAATAACTCTTTAAAATTGCAATACCATTTCCTTTGGATACATACTCAGATACAGGAATGTTACATCATATAGTATTTCTATATTTAATATTTTGAGAGACTCTATATTCTTTTCTATAAGGACGATACTAGTATACATTCCCAGAAGCTCTGCACACAGATTCCCTTTTCTTCATATTCTTATTACCTCTTTTGTTTTAAAAAATAACATCCTAACAGATATAAAATGATATCTCACTGTGGTTTTTTATTTTCATTGGTCTGGTCATAAGTGAATTTGAGTATCTCTTCGTACACCTGTTGATCATTTATGTGTCTTGTTTAGAAAATGTCTATTAAGGTTCTTTGTCCATTTTTAATTGTGTTATTTGCTGTAAAATTTCCTTGAATATTAACCTTATCATAGATGGATTATTACATACTCAGATGATTTTTGGAATCAATGTTGTACTTACCAATTTCCATACTTTCCTTAACAAAAAGAATGCACACATAACCTTAAATATATACAAGAGGCTGGCTGGGATTCTGCTGATGAAACCTGACCTTTCATTTCTGGGCACTTATTTGTGAGTTGTTCATGAACCTGAGGGGTAGATGTGGGTAGTGAAAATCAAGTGATCTATTTTGATATTGATTGTGTGGATCTGCTCTTTTCCAAGTGTCTTTGATCTGCTTCTGAGACCAGTGAACTAGCCAGGCAATATTTCTTTTAGAAATAACAATGGCAGAAGAGAAAAAATATACAAGTGTGTGTATTTTTAAAACATTTCATCAATTTGCATCTGCTAACATTTCACTTGTGTAAATGAATCATATCACCAAACCCAGTATCAAGGATTGAATGAATGTACTCAATGGAGAGTTGATATCCATGATGCAATCAAAAGAGTGATTTTTTTTCATAGTTTTGTGAACAATGATTTATGTTCAAGAACAAGCAGAAAAAAAGGAAAGCAATTTTTTCCTTGGTTGGAATAATGCTAATTCTAGCAAAGCTAGTTTGTGCAATCATACAAATACTGTGTGCCACAATACATTTGCCACACATGTGCCAACATAAATTCCATCATGGTTGATGACAGAACACATATAGACAGTGGTCTTTATGTCAGCCTAGGTCTCTGAACATCTATACCATCCAGGTCTGCGTGGGTGCCTGCCATCTATGACATTTGCACAATTACAGAGTCACCAAATGCATAAATAAATATGCTGAGTTTTATAAAGTATGATTCCTAATTCAGGGTTATCCCTAGAATGCAAGGTTGGACTAACATCAGAAAGTCTACCAGTATGATGCAATAGCACATTTACAGAGAAGAAAAATCAAATGATTATATGAATAAATAAAGGTATTTAATAAATTTTATCATGCATTCATGTATAAAACATTTCTTGCTAAGCTGAAAATATAAGAGCCCTTCTAGTCTTAGTGATACTGGTGGGAATCAGACTATGAGACAGGCAATTTCATGCAGTTTGTTTTGGACTGTGCTCACCAACAGCACTGAGTGCAGGGAGAGTGAACGAAGCAACATTGGTCAAGAGAAGGTCAACTGCTATGAAACTGGAAATTATATAAAGGTCCATTCTATGCCGGTAAGGGGCATAGAGTCAGCATAGTCTTCCATAGTTTATGTCAAATGAATCAATTTTATACAACTGCATCTACCCCTCATTAGACATAGTACCTCCTTGGGTAAGAGCTGTGCCTTGTACAAGGAGTATCTCAAATCCAAGTGTTGGAGGGACTTCAGTGATAGCTGTTGATATAAAGGCAGTAGGGAGAATGAGTGCTTCAGTCTTCAGGAGAGGATCTGACCAGTGTAATTCTGTATTCACTATATTTGATAAAGATATGTATGCGTAAAATTTAAATATATTTTCTATAAAGGCAAACAAGTCCACTACGATGGTTTTTAACAATACAGAACAAGAGGTCCTAGGGAATTCTATTAGAAATGTCATTTGCACAGAAGAAATAACAGAGCAAACCACTATATTAAAAGAGAGTCATATTAAATATTATAACATTTCATATTAAAACTATGAAAAAAATCACTCTTTTGACTGCATCGTGGATATCAACTCCCCATCGAGTACATTTATTCAACCTTATTATATGTAAGACCAATTTGAAATAATATACAGACCAACTTGCATAAACTATAAAATTAAATGCAATTTATATATCAGATGAGACTGTTCTGAATCTAAAACATAACAAAGAATTTATAAGACTACTGTGGAGATTGTATTCCATCATTGTGATGTCCTGATGTTATAAATTCCCCTCGTTAGACCACAATCTCACTTTTAGGTATTGTGTAACTATATCGTTGAATGTATATGAGAAAAAAAATGCACACCACATATGCAGATTTGAATGAGAGAGATATGTATACAGCTAATCATGATTTAATGCCAAGTTTTTAATAATAGATATTTCTTCAGGCATATACAAAGAAAAGACAAGTAAGAACTTCATATCAGCTCACACTTCTCAGAAAACTGTACTCAAGTATACAAAATTCTAAGGAAAGGGTCATTCCCAGCAGACAGGACCATATATATTCGAGGTGAAAGATACATAAAGTTGAAAATACTCTGAAAGCACAGTATCCATAAACACTCTTTAGGAAAAAAAAAAAAAAACACTAAAAATAACCAAGAAGTAAATAAAATACAGACTAAGAATGGACTAAAAAGTCCATAAAATCATTAAATCTACTTAAATGTAGAAATGAGACTGAGTGGAGAATTATAGTTACAGAACATAATGCAAATACTAGAAAATTAGAAACAAAATGCATGCATCAAAGGAGATAATTAAGGTAGGCACAAGTGTGAGAAAATGTATGAGTCAAGCCCATATTTTATAGCAAATGAACACTCAAGTTTGTCTACAGTAAACATGTCTCAGGTTCTTAATATTTTCAATATAATTTTCTTAGATCTAAACACTTTAAAGGATTTAATACCTCATAATTTGAAAATCAAATAAAATACCTTTTAAATAAACATCTGGATTCCTTTAGATTATATTTTCTTTAGTATATTTTCAATTTAGTAAAATCAAATTAGTTTCTTTAAATGGAACAGTATTAGCCTATTAGTAAATATTGTATGCATCTACTTCTACCATGTCTGGTTAAAGAGATTTAAAACTATGAGTTCTTATATGCATAAAGAGACCTCACCAAATATTATTTCTGTCAAGAAAGATTATTTCAAGCAATTTGTTCTTTTATTCATTATGCCCTTTTTTTAATAATGTGTAGATATATTATTAAAACAATAGATCATGATAAATTAGGTAAGTAAATACAATCAAATGCAAACCTATAAATAAGAAATTAGGAAATTGTATTAATCAAAAAATTAAGTAATGAAACTGATTGTAAAGTTAAATATAAATTCAACAAATTGTTTACATATAAGAAAATAAGCAATCAAAAACAAAATGAAGAAAACTGGCATTTCTGATAGGAACAAAAATCATAAATATACTGGAGAAAATTCAATAAAATAAGCAAAATATATATGAAGAAAAAAAATCTCTGCCAAGAATCATAAAAGATGTTTCTAATAAGTAGAGTGACATATGTTATTCTTGGTTAGAATAGCTTAATATTTTAAAGATAACTTTTTCTAAATTAATTTATAAATACAAAAGAAATCCACCTGAAATCTTAATATATCATTAAATCAAAATTGAAAATCCAGATACCAACTTATATATCTTTTGAAATTTAATATATGATGTAGATGACTTTCTATATCTGTGGGAAAAACAAGAATTAATTATAATTTTCAGAGGATAATCTGGCTAAGCCTCTAAAACTTTGGATTTGTAAGTAATTCCTTATAATACAATCATTCTGGAGAGATCAAGTATTAAAAAAATGATAACATAAAAATTGAGATGAAAACAAGGTTAACTACTTTTGCATGTACCAACATGACATGAACTTGAGGTCCATTAAAAAAATCAAAGGTGACAAATTTGAATCCATCAAATTTTAAAAAAATTTCCGTGTGGCAAAATAGAGCTGAACAAATCAAAGCACAAGTTTTGGTAAAACTGTCAGTAAATGGGCCTCTGAATTTGAAGAACTTAAATTAGTACGAATTTTAGTAGGTGGATTTTAGTAGGTGGATTTGCTAATTGTGCCAAGATTTAAATGATTATTCCAATATTTCCATTTTATTCATGCACCCAAGACTTATGAAAAACATAATATGTTCCTGGTATTGTGATAAATTTTGTCAATAGTGAATGCAATAAATAGAGTCCATGTTTTCTTGGATACAAAATGTTTTCTTGGGCCCTCCCTGGTGGCGCAGTGGGTTAAGCAATGCACTGTAAAGCAAACTGCAGCCTCTGTAGTTTGAGTTCGATCCCTGTCCCCGGCTCTGGAGGGAACCCACATGGCATGGCAGACCTCTCCTGCCTAGCCTGCTTCTCCCCTCAGCAGTGTATTTCAGTTGATCTGCCTGTGCTGTTCCCACTCTGTCTGGATTCTCTCAACCCCCGCACCTCTGGCCTACACCCCAGTGCTTGTATGTATAAGTAAATAAATCTTAAAAAAAAAAAAAAAAAGCAAAATGTTTTCTTAAGGAACAAGACATATTTTCTCATGAAGATAACAAATCTGAAGTTTTATAGTCTCTAAATTACATGAGCCCTTTTCAAGCCCTTAGATATGTTTATACTTAAATTTAAAATTATTTAATAAAAATGACATAGTTAAACTCCCACCAAACATGATTTGGGCCTTGTCTAGAAAAAAATCAAGCTGATTTATAAAAAAATATACAATATACATAAGGACTTTTCTTCATCATGGTTGTATTTATTAAAAAGGAAGTACAATCTAAGTAAATATTAATAAAATAACATCAAATATTCATAGTTATTACTAAGTACAAAGCCCTTTCTAACCTCTGTATACTTGTTAATTCAGTTTAACCTTTAAGTACTCTGACAATGGTTTACTTATCCCCATTACACAGATGAGAATACCAAGCCACAGATTTTAACATAATTTTAGTGCTTATCAATAGGCAATCCATGAGGTAAATGACATCATAACCATGCAAGATAATCTGATGGAGCCAATGTGATAATCATGTTAACTGACAGGAGAATATGTCCATTACAATTTGTTAAATGAAAATGTAGGTATTCATATAATACTGGCTTTATGATTCATGTATATAAAATTTCTCTGTCTCTATTTTTATGCTTACTTTTGGTTTATCCATATCTAACTTATATTTACAGATTCACATTTGCGCAGATAGAGACCTGGAAGAACATTCTTCAAAAATGGTGTCAATTTATTTCAGGTTCAATAAAATTTGGGATGATTTAAATTTTTTTCTAATTCATAATTTTAAGATTTTTTTGAAGTTCTAACTCAATATATTTTTCTCATGAAAAAATGTATCGTTCTTAAAGAGAAAATATGTAGCACAGATATAGAAAAAATATAAAGCATATTTTATGTTTGTGTCACTTAATTAAAGTTCATGTGTAGTCTGAAATAATACATAGCATGAAGCTAGTACTATTAATGTATGGAAGTCTAGGCAACTTTAAAAATATTTTCGCACTTCTCTGCCTTTTTCATTTTTTCCTCAACATGCATATCATACTCATGTTATAAGCAGTACAGTGACTTATAAATGTATTAAAAACTAGAATGACAGCCCCATATATCCTCTATATTGAGTAATCTTTCTTGATCTGCAAAGTCATTGAATATATATTTTAAGTGATTTTTCTATCATAGTTTTAATAATTGCTTCTATTGTCATGTATGTGTCTAAAATACCAAATATCTCCCTATCTGACCTCTTTTTCTTTGTTCTTCATTCTTATCACTGATGTCTGCATCTTTGAGTTTTTTCTCCATTCTGTAGTTTTTCTGCAGATTCTAGTTCAAACTCATCTCTAATTCTATAATGTTAATTCTGCTTTTTATTACTTTTAATGTAGACTTATATTATTGCATTTTAAATATCCTTATTATCTTTCTTTATCATGCCAATTTCCTGTTTTTATTTCTACTCCTCTCTCAGACAACTCCCTTCTTATCTCAACTTATTTTCATATAATCTCATCTTTCATCTCTTTCTTCAGAGACTGTAGTTTTCATTTCTGTTCAGATTACAAAGCAGGCAATTTCTGTTTTCTTTAGTAACTTTTTAAACTGTTCTTTTTATGAAGAGTATTGATTGTTCTTTCCACTTTATAATATACACAAAATATCACTGAAAGAATTTTTCTATGTTCAGTGTTGTCATCTTTAAACAAATGGGTGTCTATTGATGGCTAATGAAGGACTATATCATACCATTCCAATCAGCTCTAGGTTATTGTAAAATTCCTTTGCTAATATCTTAACCAAAAGGTTGGTTGACATTCATGGCTCAATGCCACATTTATGATACTGTGATATTGTGATTCAAATTAGGGTATATATGTATACGTATATATATGGTCTTCATCCTATTTCTAGCACCCCAAATTCCAAATTTCAAATTTCAAATTCCAAGCTCCCCAAACCCTTGGAACTTCCTAGGTGAAGAGAGCAACAAAGTAATTTTTTATTAGGAGAATGGTGTTACTTTTGGAATCTATCAAAGAATGAGTTGTTTGCTAGAGGTTAAGCCTACTGATTAGAAGGTTGAATTTTTAGTCCCATCCCTAAAGTCTAGGGAGGAAAAGTTATGGAATTTTAACCAATCACTAATAGCCAATAATCTAATGAGCCAAGCCTATGTAATGGATCCTCCATAAAAGTCCTAAAGGACAGGATTCAAACTGCTTCTCAGTTGTGAGCACATGAAAATTTGGGAAGCATGGGGTATTTGGAGAGAGATTGGGAGCTGTGTGCCCATTCCCACCTCCTGCTGTACATGCCTTCTCTCTGAATGTTCATCTATATTCTTCATCATGCCCTTTTGTAATAAACCAATAACCCAGAGAGTAAAGTGTTTTTCTGAGTTCTGTAAATGTCTGTAACAGATTAACTGAGCCAAAAGAAGGGTTGTAAAAACCTCTAATTTATAGCCAGGAGGTCAGAAGTATGGGTAACAACCTGGGCTTCCTAGTGCCATCTGAATTGTGTGTGTAAGAGGGAGTAATCTTGTGGGTCTCAGTTCTTTACCTGTGAGCTCTCATTGCTACCTCCAGGTAGATAGTATCAGAGTTGAACTGAATTGTGGGACACCCACTTGGAGTCTGGAGAATTGTTTATTGTATGTGTAGGGACCCCATCCCTACATTGGAAATGGGTACCAGAATCCCTTGAGTGTCTATAAGTCATTTATCTAGTGGTGATGTTGAGGTATTCAACATGGGTTCTTATTATTGTTGACTAGCTAGGAAAAGGCAGGTTACTGTAGTAATCAACTTTATACATTGAAGTAGTGTGTTCAAATTCTCAGTCTACCACTTTTTAATTTTTTTTAAATATTTTTTATTTATTTATGAGTACAAGAGCTGGGCTACAGGCCAGAGTAGAGGGTGAGATGATTCACCAGAGACAGTGGGGAGCAGATCCACTGAAGTACACTGCTGAGGGGAGCAGGGGGAAAAACAGGAGAGGTCTGCTGTGCCATGTGGGTCCCCTCCCTGGCCAGGGATTTAACTCACACTGCAGTGGCCACCGAAGCTCCACAGTGTGGAGCTCAACCCATTGCGCCTCCAGGGAGGCCCTCTCAGTCTACCACTTTTTAGAGTGTAATTTAATCTAAGACTTACTTTAATCCATCTCTGAATAGCATCATCTGAGGATTGACAGTGATATCAAACATATACTGGACTGAAGTATCTCAAGTGTTTTAACCCACAGAATTCCTCTCAACTATTATTATTCTCATTTTTTTAAGTGAAGAAGTTGAGGCAGCAACCTGTTAAGTAATTTTGCTATTTACTCAGCATCTAATAAATGATTAGTAATTTTGCTATTTACTCAGCATCTAATAAATGATTGGTCTTATTATTACTAGGAGGGAGATTTATTTATGAATGATCAAAAATAGTGAGTTATTCCCTTTCCTAAAACAATAAAAGCAAAACTCAGTGTTCTATTTACCTGTATAAGTGTTTTATTTTTTCTTTTCTCATTGTATTCAAAAAAGAAAATTAATCATAGCTTAGCTCCTCTGTCTCAGGGAGTATAGAATTCCTGATAATTGTAATCCCTGAAAATAATTAGATCAAGTTCAAAGTGGAGAACTTGTTGTAGAAAGTATGTGTGCAGTCCACTCCATTTAATTTGAAATATATAAATATATTGAAAAAGATTATTATATATAATAGCACCACACATGTAGATATATCTATTTATGTATGTGTATATATACGCATTCATATGTATATACATAAACATGCAAACATATACATATATTCACACACCACTACTTTGGAATCCATGTTCCTTGTTCTGCTTGGGAGAGCTGTGGCTAGCTCATCAATCTATGATTGGGGATTGTCACAGGTTTTGTTTTTCTGAGCCAATACATAGGCAAGTGTTATCACGTGCCTCTGCATTGTCCTTCATGTTGGCAGTTTTGATCTGCAAGTGACAAGGTATGCATTAATGTCACCTGACAATTGTGTTTCTCTTTTCCACTCAACAAATATTATAATTAGAGGAAATTCTTCTAAGATTTTGGCAGTAGATTGGTTGTCAATCTTACTTTCTTGGTTTATTATGTACTCTCATCTCTTTCTGTGTTTTCCTAGATATTTTATCATGAAAATCATAAAATTGAAGATGAGAAGGGAATACTCTCCAATCACTTAGTTACTCCCTCCTTAATTTCACTCTACTGGCAAGTGACACATACACATAAACACACACATACAGTTGGAGAACTTGAGTGCTTAGTGGTGCTAATGACTATAACTACAAAGAGTAACGTGAACATTATACAAGAGATAAAAATAAAACAATTTCCTTAAGAAATCTTGTTCTGTTCCCCTTACTGTTTGCATGCAGAAGTATCTAAGTCAGAGCACATACAGATAGATTTGTGAGTCTGAGGGTTCAAATTTTTTCAGAAAATTCCCTTTAGTTACAAAAACTATCATCAAAGAAGTAAAATATGAAGCTATTTATAGAGAAGTAAGATTGGGCTTGAGTTATGTAAGAGTCCAGCAAAAGTTTGCAGATTTCTCTTCTGAAACAGAGAAGAGCCTTGTTATGTTAAGAAAAAGATCTGTCAGGTATAACAAAGGTAAAAATAATACTGGCCTAATTGACGAAGAAGATAATAGCTCAGTCATGTAACACGCTAAATGGGAGCATCACAGTTTTATCTACTGAACACTTATTGTTGGGGAACTAAACTTGTTCTGTTTGATTATTCTGTATTTTGCCCTCACCTCTATCTTCCAAGATTAGTTCCACATTTCATGCAAGTGGAGAGAGAGTGAGGGCAAAAGGAGGGAGAATCTGCTGTCTTAAGACCACTCATAGAAGGGACGGCACATCATTTCCACTCACATTACATTACAGGAAGCTCAGCATGGTAACACAGTTGCAAAGGAAACTGGGAACTGTAGTTTCAGCAGGTCAGCCATATGCACAGTTTAAGCAAGTAGTTTACTAATAAACTACTAAAGTAGGAAGGCAAACATAAAAATTGGATGAAAGCATTCTATACCATAGTCAATATGAGTCATATATATGTGGATCTCAGAAAAGTTGTGGAGTGAACCAAATTTGCTTGTGGAAGTCATCCTCTTTCTATTTGCCTTCATCTCCAGTGTTTTCATGGCTTTAGCAAAGCTGAGTAACTTTCCCTGCTGTGTGGGGTAGGGAAAATAACATTATCCCAAATGTCCTAGATACCATAATTTCAGGTGTTCATCTGACCTCTGTGTGGAAATTTATAAAGCATGGGCTCAGGATGCTATTGGATTTTCTGAAAATTCTAATTTTTAGAATTTAGCTTTTTAATTAATGACATTGCTATAAATAAAATTATAGCAAAATCCATTGCATGTGCTACCTAGTTCCAACACAAGAGGAAAAATCATGGAAGTTGTGACTTGGTAGTTGTCTTCTCAAATTAAAAAAATAAGTGATATTATTGACAATATTTGTTAAAGAGTGCAGATTGTTTTAAACATTATGGAGAAAGCATATGTATTTGGCAAAAGACTTATGTAGATTGTTTGGATATCACACATAGAGATGCTATGCATTATCAATTTCAGTTTGCTACAGCAATCAGAACTGGAATTTGGAACTTATTTAGAGACTAAGAAATCAAAGAGTCAATGCCTGGGAACAGAACGCACATTCACCTAGTGAAACTGACAAAAGGAATTCTGGACCTATAATCATAGTGATCCTGGAGAGCGCTAAGAGGGTTGAGAAACCCAGGTAATAATGCAAAGGTGACGTTAAAGAGGCCGGTAAGGTAGTAAGAGTAGAGAAGACACAACAGTAGGTAGGCAATCTGTGGCAGGTAACTCACAAAAAGACTGAAATGCTTAAGCCATTGAATATGTGAAATTCAAAAATGGGATTCTGACCTTTAAGAGACATCTTTGGGTTAATAAATTACTAAATTTAGTAAGAGCAACCCATGAAACTGAGGCGGCAAGTAGACTAGATGGAACTTAAGGAAGGAATTTGGATATAGAAATATCCAGGTAGATAGTTTTTGGAATTCAGATGCTGAAAGAGAGAACAGCATGCATTTGAACTAGATTATGGAGACAGAGCTTTTATTTAATTATTTTTTTAAATTTTTATTTGTATTATTTTTCATTGAGGTGACATAGGTATTCAACATTGTATGTGATTTAGTTACAGGTTCATACCCCTTCTGATGTGTTACCACACCACACCTACCACTGAGGCACCCAGTCTCCCACTGTAGTTTCCTGGGACTCCTGACCACTTTGCTCTTCACCCTTCCCCTACCCTGCCTCCCATCCTCCCCTCCCCATAGCCTCGCTTCTGCAATCAGATTTCTAGGATTTGTTTTGGTTTGGATTTTTTTCAAGTCTACATTTCCAAGAGGCAAATACTGACATGGAACCATCCTCCATTTTATCCTTTTTCCTCATCTCCTCTTATTTCTTCCAGTTTAGGGTTTTGACTGATTTTTTAATATTCCCTAAACACTTTGCTTTTAATATCCTTTAGCGCTTTAGGGTTTTTATTTGTTGGTTATTTGGGTTTGGGCAACTTACAATGTAAGCCCTAGCCTGAATGTATTTCTTTATGGCTGGCAAGTTGACCTGGCTTGCTCCGCCCCTCCATCTGGGCAGGATTTGATAAAGGATCAAGCATATTATTTTATTTTTAAAAAACTATTTATTTTATTTATACATACAAGACCTAGGGTGTAGACCAGAGTTGTAGGCCAGAGTTGTTGGGACATGAGACAGAGTGGGGAATAGAACAAGTGGATCTACTGAAATACACTGCTGAAGGGAGCATCAGGTGAGACAAGAGAATTCTGCTGCACCGTGTGTGTCAGCTCCCTGGCCGGGGATCGAACTCATGCTTCAATGACTGCAGATGCTTTATAGTGCAGTGTTTAACCCCTTGTGCCACCAGAGAAGCCCTCAAGCATATTATTGATATTGAATTCTGTTGCAGTAACTTTGTCACTTTCCCCATACTGGGGATGGTATATCAGGAATTAGTTTCAGAGATAGGGAAGACACGATGTTGAAAGAGTGAGACACCTTTCTTTTACTTTTGTGGTGGGAAACAATCAAGTAAAGACCAACCTGTGTGCTAGAGAGTTAGAGTGAATGAGAATGAGTTGCTGAGGACCTTGGTGACATCCTGAGAAGTAGTGCGTGTTTGGGGGAACTTCCAAACCTTGGTTGAACATGTTTAGCAGTAAAGATAGTGGAATATTTTCTTTTACTGATTATATTAGTTGAAACAATACCAGAAGCCTGATACTCCACTTGGCATCTAGTCATATCATCCTGTCTTGTTCTACTTGTCAAACAAGTTTGAAACTGTCATCAGCATCCTGACCAATTCACCCTGCCTTGTATCCCTTGGCCCCAGACATCTGGAGAGTTGAGAATCTGCCACCGGATCTCAAATTTTCATTCCCTCTAAGCCCTGGAAAGGCATGTCCCTGGCTTAAAGGAAAAGATATTGGATATATGATCATTCCATCTCTGAACTCCCGATTCTGAATCACATTTCATTTTCTTCTTCAGAAGTGATTAGGGACTCTGCTTTTGTGCTCTCACCTGGACTTTTTACTGTGTTATCTGGCTTAACTCTCACATTCTTTTTCTGTGTCCCCTTTGACATCAATAAGTTATTCCTCTTCTCTTCTCTAGTATTCTCAATTCCTGTTTTATTCTCTCTATCTCTTTGTATCTACTGCCTTCTTAGTCTCTTTCTACCTTCTTTGTATCTACTGCCAGTCTCTAAAGCTCCTTATATATTCTATTTGACATAGTTTTTACTTTTATTTTTTTAACCATTTATGGTGGTAGAAAAGAGACAGCTACTGCATGTTTTTTTTCCCAAGAGTCAAAATTACAGCTCATTACAAAATTTACTAATTGCTAAGTTCTTTCCCTAGTCCTGTTGATATAAAGACCAATTCTTACCCTCTGAGAAGCTCACAGAGACATGAATAAGCCAATAATTACAATAGAGTGGGGTAAATAATAGACGATATGTGCATAAAAACTCGTAAAAGAGTCAGTGAATAGACAATGTACTATGTTTTGTTAAGGAAAAAAAAAAACTATAGAATAAAGCAAACAATGAAATGGTTACCTTTTCCGCAAACTCAAGGAGCTTATTACATATTGTAGAATGCTAGAGTAAAAGTTAGTCCTTGTCTTATCTGTGATAAAATAGATATTGAGAGGATGAGCGACTTACCTAGAGTCTCTGAACATGTTTTGACAATGCCAAGATCATATGTATGAGGCAAATTAACATTCACAAAGCCTCACAATCTCTGTGTTTTAATACAACAAAAGGATTTCCTTCCCTCTTCATTTGAACCTGATGTGAACTGAGTGGTTTCCATTCAACTTGTGGGGCATGCCATTTTGCACATCTAGGCTCTGAAATTGTTCTAGCAGAGGAGAGAGTGAAGGAGACATACTGGCTTTTAATTGCCTTTACATTGAAGTGAGAGATGTAACTTCTTTTCACAATGCACTAGCATAGGCAGGTTTTCTTGCTATAAAATAAGAAAGGTATAAGAATGCACAAGATTTATTCAGTCAAAATTATTTTGGTTATACCTGACCTCCCTTAAGACTCTTACTTCTACTAGCCATGGGTATTCTTGAATGCTTGGTGGTGGTGGGGGATGAATGGATGGATGATAGATGGTTAGATGGATGGATGGATGGATGGACAGATGGACAGATAAATGTGAGCTTTCTTCTACCGATCATTATTCTACTGATCATTATTATTTTGACTGAACTTCTGATCTAGGAAGGTGTTTACTTTATCCGTCCCTCTTGGTAAGCATTAACCCTGGAGGTCTTTAGCTGAAGGGCAGGACCATCCTTCTGTCCAACAAAATTCAAGAGAATTTTGATAGTACTACATGGGGACATCATTGTGTTAATGATTTTGTGACTAGTACTGCAGAATAAAATACCTGGCATAGTAAATAATAGCATTAGAGCTGTCTTTGAAAGAAAAGGTCAATATTCTACCTGCTTGCTGATAGGAAAGATTAATATACTCTCGCTATTATTAATAATAGTAATTAGACTCTATTGCTTTAGTTGATCCTTAGGTCCCATTTATAGGAACAGTCTAATGTTCTTCCTGAGCATGACTTGGCATATTTTAGCACGTCATTGCAAGCATTGAAAATCAGTGCCAGGATTGTCTGATAGTTTTATTAGCTTTTTGGCACTTGGATTTTATATTTGTATTGAGCTTATTTTTCTACCACTGAAACAGTTAGCAAGGATTTAACAGGAAAAGCAGAAGACCTCTTCTTAATAGCATTTCCTATTGGGGGGCGTAACTATAGATCTTTGTATATTTTGCACCATTTAGCACAGTCACTGTTGCAAATTAAGAGGAAAGACACCTTGTCAGGACAATTAACACTTGCAGCAGAAAACTCTTCTTAGCCTTAGGGGAAGACAAGCTCAAATTGAGGTTGTCATACAGAGAAACCTTTCTGGTATCAGGAGCAATGCCAAGGGAGAGGGAAATGGAAAGCTGACTGGCGACCAGAGGACCATCCCCTCTTCTGTTACAATGTCCATATCACCATCACCTTTGAGTATTGTGCAAAGGGTTTGCAGAGATACAAAAAATGTTCCAGGACAATAATCCTGGTTTAAAGGATAAACACATGGAGACTAATTTTAGAAGTTCACTCTTTCAAATGAAGTCCCCTCCATGTTCGTTTCTCTGCCTTCAATTTTACTGATTTTTTTCCATTTTATATTAAACAGTGAAGGCTTCTATTTAAATGAACGAAGCAGGGGTACCTAGCAGGGGTAGAACACTTACTCTTTATCATTCATATCTTACTGTGAATCATTAAAATGAACTATTTCCCTTAGCTAAGTCTTACAAACTAAAAACATGGTAATATTTAAAAACTTGACGTGTGTGGCATGCTAGAGTTTACACCAACCGAGTTACTTACCCATTTGTTTCTGATACAATCGTGAGAAAGCCAGAGGGGAGAGTGGTTATCATTCAGCAGATGAAGCATCTGAGACTCTCCTTGTGAGTCAATTGCCTCATCAAGAACCCCCTAAAGGACAGAGAAGGAAACCAGGGGAGAGTGGAGGAGGCAGGCGGAAGGTGGGCGTAGTTTATGAGAGGATTAGCTGTTGTGGGACAGTAGCAGCACACTGGGGCATGTGAGGTTTGTGGAATCTGGAGCAGGTTTACAGTAGAGAAACTACAAACCGCAGCAGCATCATCCACCTTTTCCTGAGCGGCTCGTTCCTGTTGAGCACCAAACTAGCTCTTCCGCATAAAGCTCCATTCCACCTCCTTTGTATTCCTGCAAAGTGGATTCTGTTCCTAATTTACAGATGAGAAAACAGGAGTTTAGAAAAAAATTAAAAACTTGCTAAAGGTTATTCAACCCAAGTTTCAAAATATTTTCCTGTTTCTAAACCCCATATTCTTTTACAGCTACACGCTACCGTGCAAGAAAACAAACTAAGAAAAGGTCACTGCAGGGCCTTGAAAACAAATTTCCCTTTCTTCACATCTGTCTCGGCTGGGCTTTTCTGCCCTTCACCTTTCCATTAACTCTGTAATCCTACAAAGAACAGAAATTGGATGGCATCCTGACTGAAGGGAGGGCTTAAAAATTTCTACCTGGAGACTCTTTCAACTTTCAAAGTTTCTCATTCTTCCTTCCTTATTCATCATGTGGAACGTTTCACATATTTATTTCAGAAACTTCTATTGTCATTGAAGTAGAATAATGAATTGGGACTTGTTTTTACTTGTTTGTTTTTAATAAGGTAGCTTGTCCTTTCCTCCTATGTCAAAAATTACCTCCAAGTATCTTCTGGTGCAATGCAACCTATCAAAAGTTTTTGACCAGATTATTTCTTGGAGTAAAAAGTCACTAAGGGCAGAGATGGGTGATATCATGGATGGCAGGAGCTACACATTCCACAAGCATTTGCTACCACAGTTGCTGTAAATGGCAATTACTCTGTCCTTGATTGAAAGGTGGGCACCTCGTGGGTGAAGTGTGGCAGCTGCTTAACTGTGTACATTAATAAAACATGATCATCTAAGAAGCAGCAAGCAATGATGAGCTGCTGCATTTAATTGACAAGGCAGATGGGTTTAGCGAGCTCAGAGGTATTTTTTGAGTTTTTATCTCCCTCCTGTGCAACCTTGAGCAAGCTGCTTAATTTCTCCATTACTCAGTCTCCTCATCTGTAAAATGGGGATAATAACACCTAGCTCAGAGAGGCATTGTCAGAACTAATTAACTCAGTCAAAGTCCTCTGAGATCCCTGGATGAACAGTGGCATGCTATTGAAAATGATTAGTATCCTTATTATTCTGACACTCACCCATAAGGCCCATCGATCAAACACAGTTCTAGCTGAACTGGGCAGAACGATGGATTCTTTGCTGGCATTCCATGGCAGTTTGCCCTGAAGATAAAGTCTGTCACACACAATGTCTCCCCAGAGCAAGCTTAGCTGGTAGCAGTATTGATGTAGGTGCTCCGCCTGCCAGGAGGCACAGAAGCATTTTAACTAGAGCTAATTATGGCGAACAATAACGCCAGAGCCAAGAACTCACCTCTCATTACGATGGGTTGTTCAAAGAAACTCTTTCTGAACCAGATAATCAGGCTGAATTTTCTGCCCTGTTGGTATGGGAGCACAATGAAGGATGTCACGTCCCTCAGATTTCAGAGGAAGGAGATTTGCAAGGGGAAGGGGGGGGGGGTACATAGGAAGAGAACCCATTGTCCTTTGTGACATTCATCATTTATTTTGGCTATTTTTCTGGCAGTTTCATGAATATTGTGCTTGTTCTTAGGGTAGGAAAAACGGAGGGAGAGAATTGGCAGGCAAGAAAGGTAAGATGGAAACCCTTTATCTCAACAGGACCTTTCAGATTAAGACACGGCTTGATAGATAAACACAAACAAAATATAGAAAGTAGAGGAGGTAGAACTTCCAGGAAGCTGAGAGCCAAGGCTGAATCAGGTGCTTGGATGTGCAATGGTTCACTGCATGATATCATGCAATGATATGCAATGGTTCATGTGCAATGGTTCATGTGCATGGTTACTGTCATGATATCATAAACTACCAAACTGTTATGATGTATTTTAGCAAATTTGTTCATTTCCATGACTACCACCTTAGCGCAAATCACTAACATTTCTCTAGTCTACTACTTTGATAACCTCTGTTATCACTTGCCCTCCTGAAGCAATTCAACACCTACCAGATTATTCAATGGAAGCTATATGTCTCCATAAGTCTTTCAAGACTTCCTTCCCCATGCACTGAGAATTAAATTCAAATTCTTGCTATTTCCTGTTTCTCATTTCCTGCCTCTACATTGTTTTCCAAAATTCACCTGTTCTACCATGCATCCACCATACTAGTTTCATTTTACTCCCCAGGCCTTTGCATGTCTCCTGCCTGGAACACGATTCCCTACGTGATCTCCATGGGTTAGACCCCAACTTCCACCCCTACATGCTTCAGTTTAAATGCCAAACACTCAGTATACTTTATTTAAGTCATCATTTCCCCTCTCTCGCCAATCTCCTCAGTATAGTTGTTTCCATTCATGGTTGTAAAATGTATAATTATTTTACTCATTCACATGTTCATTCTTTCAGTCACTCATTCATTGACTTATTAACTGCTCTTAGAAGGAAAGAACTTGCCCTCTCTCTCCTCTTTTAACCAGTACCAGCACAATACCTGGTACAAACAAAAAGATCTCTTCATGTTGTTGAATAACTACTACCTTTATTGTACCCACTGTATGTTGTGCACTGTACCATCCACTTTATATGCAAATCTCATTTTTATGAAACCAGTTTAAGAGATTTTGATCTCTTAGTTACTGTTTTCATGCAACTGAATTGAGACTTGGGGACACTGAGACTGGCTAAAGATCACAGTGTGAATTTGATGAAAACTGCATTCAAACACAGGTCTCCCTTATTTAGGGAATGTTCACAATGTTCCCTGATTTTAGAAAATTAAGATGAGAAACCTATATGAAATGATCAACTGTAAATCCTCTCAATGACATTCATTGAACATGGAGTGGTTTGAAAGGCATTTCTGGGACTTGAATCTACAAGAAAGCCCCCAAATTGTCAAGTACTTTTGTTAAGTACTGAGGACATGGTGGTGACATTTCAGAGGAAGAATAGTAGAAAAAGAAGAGCCTAAATAATCATTTTCTACCCTCCTTAGGAAAATTTCCAATTTATTTTCAAACCACTTATTGCCTGTGGGCATCTCAATTTTTGACTTCTGATTACTGTTTCCCGGAGGAAACTTTTGGGAGTGTGAAAATCATTTCACTTTAAGTTCACTTCAACTTTTTTAGGAACCTTGGACTTATAAGACTCTAAATAAATAAATGGCAAAAACATCTCGAATTAAGTGTAAAAAGATTCTGAATTTTCTTTTCTCATGCTTGGCATTTAATGTGTGATATTTTGTGGATTTAAAGTACTCCTGCAATTAACACAAGCAAACAGTACAGCTCTTAAAAAATGAAACAGATATTCAAATAGAAGTCTAGTTCTTTCTTTGTCAAAATTAAAATGAAATCATTTATGTATAGATGAACAGGGTTTGCTATCTTGATATGAATATTCCAAAATATATTTTTGTTGTTTTTTTTAATTTAGGATTGTTATGCTGAAAGGTTTCCAGTTGGCTTTGATGATAGTAAAAAGATATTAAAATAAACCCATTTATGTATTTCAGTCATCAAATCTCTATCATAGAAATCCAAACTACCATAAAGACACAAGAAGATAAAATTTCAGAAGATGTGACACATTTATGAACTGCTGAAAACAAAGAACTAAACTGAAATCAGAAATGTTAGTTAACACCGAATAACAGATCTCTGTCTCAGAGTCTAGGATGTACTCAGCACCAAGAGAAATAATAGAAATACTGGATATATTGATAGATTAAATAAGTTCCCCCTAACTATTAGAATTAGTGGTAAAGGCAAGGATAAAAACTGACAAATCATTAGAAAGTGGCATTGTAAGAGTAGAAATAATCATGGGTTTCTCTGGTAAGACAGAATTAGATACTTAAATCCCCTGTGGCAGAATGATGACAGACTTCCTGGAGGAAACGATACTTGAACTCGATCTTAAAGGGATGCCCTAATTACCAAAAGCAACAGTGGAATTATAGTACCAGAAGTTTCCTCTTGCTCACCAATTTATTTTTCTATTGTATCATTGCCTCCCACCCATTTACCAGATACATATGTCTTTAGGCAGAAAATGATTTCTCTCTTTCCAACTAGAATTTGAAAAATCCTAGGGAAATATTTTAAATTTCCTGGTTTGAATTTCCTCTCTAGCCTTCAGTTCAATCATTCTGACCAAGGATATGGTTTTCTCTGGTTTTTCCAATTTTGACCCATTCAGTGTACCTAGAATACTACTGGAAGGTTCCATTGAAAACCTATGACTTAATATGCTAAGAACCTTAAAAGAGAAGGGGAGAGAGAAGCACTTATCAGGTGAAGCTTAGAGAATTGTTGATGGGATGAAACCATTAATATTTCAAGGAACTGTCTTCCAAACTATCAATGGTTAAAGTAATTAAGCCACTCTGGACATATTTTATGTCAAGTTTGCTTATTAAAAGAAGAAACAAATATGCTCCGATGATTACTATGCCAACCCTTTTTCTAGGTATTTCACTTTTACCATTTCATAAAAATTCTTGCAACAACCTTCAAAGATAAGTATTAATTTAAGTATGAGAAATAGAGAGGTTAAATAACTCTTACAAGATCACATAGATTAAGAAATCACAGTGATTTAATTTGCTATTAACTAGCAGTTCCATTTTCCATGTGGGATCTTTGGAAAACAATATTTGTAACATAATGTGTAATCTTCCAAATGGCCAGAGGTGTGCAAATAGGAGCATTGTTTTGTTTTCTTTTTTTGCTGACTTTAAGATAAGATGGTCTTTTTTCTTCAGATTTTAATGTGCTGCGTCAGGAGAAAATATATAATGAGTGCTCTGGATTTTCTGTCTTTTGAGCTGATTCTGTAAGATGTGTCACATGTCTTCCTTGGAGAGAGTAATTAATGGAGTGTATTGTTATTTCCATATGATATGGTCTCTGGAAATATTTCTTTGGGCACCTAGTGCAGCAGTGGGGGGAGGGGATCAGGGACACTTGAAAATTTCTGCAGTCATATTGAGCTTTCCCAACAGGATGGCACAAAACACATCAACAATTGCTGGAGAAGTACCTCTTCATCTTTATACAAAGATTTTCTTACAAAGCAGGCCTAACAATTATTTTGCAAGGATTAATACCACTAACTCTCCAGTTACGTAGTAGCCATGTAGGGGGACAAGGGGCAACTCCAGTAGGACCCAGTAACTGCACCTGGGGCCCTCTCATTGCTCATTTCATCAACCTGCACACAGTTTGCTAGGATTTTTTCCCTCTCTTAGGTAAACATTAGATTTAGTTACAGAGGTAAAAAATATATATAAATAGAGGGGAAAAAAGGTGTATCACATTTTATTATTCTTTTGTGTAATAGTAGTAAAATTTTTGTAGGGAGGATTGTATACAATAAAACAACCATTTGTCAAAGGATAAACTTACTGAACACCAATGCTCTGCTTTTAAAAGATCCCCTGTGTGTGATGAGCTACACAGTGTTCATAAAAAGTTGTTCTCCAGGGTTAGATATTCTTGCTTCTTCAATTACTAGAGTTTTCTGAAGTCTCTCAAGGAAGGAGGATTAAACATTTATTGTCAGGAAGTACCAGGTTGCATTTTGTCCAGTGCTTTGACATTTTCCTTAGCCCAGACTCTAAATTTTCAATTACTGAACCCGTAAAGTACCACCGCACAATAATGTTAAAAGTAGTGGAGAGAGAGAGGCAGCAGCAAGGAGCTCTGCACTGCCGTTTAGAAGACTCTTTTCCTGCCATCTCATTTTAATTTGGCCATTAAAGTCAGTATCTCCTTAATGAATAATGTATACCACTTATAATTTATTTTTTAAAATTTTTAAAAAGATTTATTATGCATATAAGACTGGGGTGTAGATCAGAGGTGTAGGGATTGGGGGGGGGGGTGGTGAGAGGGTTCACCAGAGACAGAGTGGGGAGCAGATCAGGCAGATCTACTGAAAATACTGCTGAAGGGAGCAGTGGGTGAGACAGGAGAGGTCTGCTGTGCCATGTGAGTCACTTCCTGGCTGGCAGGGATTGAACTTGTGCTGCAGTGGCTGGTGATATCTTGATGGCACTATGTCTTTAACCCTAGCACCACCAGGGAGGCCATATTTATTTTATATCATAAGAAAATAAAACTATACATATGTGTATGTATGTATTTGTGTGGACAGTTGATATGTCTCATGTAATATATGAGGAATATGAAAGAAAATGGTGAAACACAAACTAAATAGGGCCTCCCCAGTGGCACAAGGGGTTATGCGACACACTGGAGCTTCCTCAGTCCCTGCAGTGAGTTCGCTCCCTGGCCAGGGAGGGGACCCACATGGCACTGCTGACCTCTCCTGCCTTGCCCGCTGCTTTCCTCAGCAGTATATTTCAGTACATCTGTCTGTTCTGTTCCCCACTCTGTTCTGGTGAATCCTCTCACCACCGGTGATTCTGGCCTGTACCCCAGTGCTTGTATGCAAAATGAAGAAAATCTTTAAAAATACAAACAAAAAAACCTATTATTAACACAAATTCCTCATTCTGAATTGGTGGGGATAGAGCATTTTTAGATTTTTAGATAATAATTCTCATATAAAGACGATATCTGAAGAGGGAGTTAAAAGGTAATTCCTATGACATAGTCATTCAGAAACTAATCTGAAAGACTAGCATAAATTATATGGGCTATATTATAGTTTCAAGAATGTAGACTGCTGACTTCTGTTCTGACTTATAAAGTGATTGAATGTTGTCACCCCTAGACTTACAAGAAGAAAAACCTTGACAAACTGAAAGTCTTGATGTTTTTTTTGAACAAATCAGAGAATTATGATCTCAGGGAAAACCATTACCATGAAATCCCTACAGGTAGTCACCACCACAGAGGCAGAGCCTGGATCTACTTCCATGAATGGGAAGATTTGCAACCACCACAAACTGACATAGACACTTAAGTGGCAATTTTGATGAACTGGTTGAAGCTAAGTATAAACTAGCATGAGACTGAGAAACATCTGGTTGTCATAGTCTTGCAGGATAGCAGTCAGGGGGGAATTACATGGATTTACCTCTAGAAACGCCTCCAATTTCCTGGGATAAAGATCCAATTCGATAACCATATGATCCTGGCAAGGGTGAAGGGAAAATAAACATTGTCAAACATACCCACAGACTTTTCCATAATTGAGGCCTACTCTTTAGGGAAAAGATTTTGCCAGAGCATTTCCCAGATGAAAAGGTAATACTTTGCATGCCTACACCCTTCTGCTGTCACTTACAGGAGAAAATGTCACATCGTCCACAGGTTGAGTACTCAAAGGAGACAGATGGGGATAACTACAATCATGGAAGGTAGTAAAGACCAGTGATAGAAAAGCTTTAATGTAGGAAAAAGCAGTTAGGAAGGTCATACTCCTAAATAAAGCCCATTAAAGAACTGAAATTTAGTCAGCATCTGCCTCCCCCTCACTTTGCCACTACACAAACAAGTTTCCGTTATAGTAATAGTGGGTTATAGGCAAAAGAGCTACAAGATAAAGACTCTCTCAGAGGAATAATACATAGAAAAGGCTAAAACAAAAACACTTGAGGAATGTGTTGCCTCTAGCATCTACAGTTTTAGGAAGCATTAAACACAGTTCAAGTTTAATTTAAATACACATACTAAAGGGCAATTCCTCAATTCCAATTAGTTAGTATAACCTATTTGGCTTTCAAGAAAAATAAATAACAAAGCATGCCAACAAGCAAAACAAACAAAAAGAAATATATGAACACTCTGAAAAAACAAATATCTGCCTGAGAATTACAGTCAACATAACACAGATTTTAGAATTATCACACAAGGTATCTAAAATGAGAATGATTCAACTGTTAAGGCTTTTAATGAAAAAAAGATAGAAACATTAAAATATAATTGATTATATAAGGAAAATGATGGGAACCCTATGAAATAAGCAAAGGCAGTTAAACAGAGACAAAGAATGTTCTTCATATGTTCATCTGTAGACTTGAAATGGCCAAGGAAAGAATCAATTCATCTGAAGAAAGATTAATAGGAACTTCTGAATCCGAAATGTCATAAGGAAAAAAATAAAAGACCTTCACAAAAGAACAGACACTAAAAAACCATGGGACAATATGTAAAGAAGCAATGTAGACATTATTAGAACAGAAGAAAAGGACAGAAGTGAGCATAATAAATGTGAAAAAATAAAGTTGAGAATTTTACAAAATTAATAAAAGATAGAAAACCACAATTCCAGGAAGATCAGAGAATACAAAACCAGATGTATATCTCTAAATACTATTCTTGGACATATCACTTTGAAGTATAGAAAAAAAAAGAGAAATCTGGAGTGAAAAAAAGGAAATAAAAAAGCAACTTACCTATAGAGGGTCATGAATAATAATTATAATTACTACAGACTTCTCTACCGAAACAATGCTGTAATAGTGCAGAATGAAATATTTAAAATTATTAGTAAAAATATAGATTTCTATATCCAGGAAAAATATTCTTCAAATGTGAATCAAAAACACTTTATCAAACTAATAAAAACAAAGTATTTATCATTAGCACATCTACCCTGAGAGAAATGTTAGAAGTTCTTCATGCAGAAGGAAAATGATGTTATTGATTGTGTCAGTCCCCAAATTTGTATGTTGAATCCCTAAGCCCCCAGCCATATTTGGAGATGGACATTTAAGGAAGCAATTAAATTTAAATGAGATCACAAAGATGGGACCCTGATTTGATAAGATTTCTGTACCCATAAGAAAAAAATCCCAGAAGTACACTCACAAGTAATATAAATTTATTTTGGATAAAAGCTACAGATACAATTCAATGGAGAAAAGATAGTTTTATTCTGGAACAACTGGTTCTTCAAATTCAACAGCAACAAGAAAAACTTACAAATAAATCTTAAACTGTACAAATAATAAATAGCTCAAAATGGACCTTAAGTCTAAAGTTAAAATGCAAAATTATAAAAATTCTCTAATATATTGCTTAGGAATTGCTTGTAAATAGAATATAAGACTCAGTTTTTAGTGTATCACCAAATCTTACTCAAAAAATAATAAAAAATAAAATTATTTCCCTCAGGATATCGTTAGCAATTATAATATCACTGTCTGTGCATACTAGAATTGAACTATTAGATAAACTAGTGGTGGATGATTTGAGTGGAAACTTGGAGATCAGCAAAAAAAGAATCTAGAATTACCCATTTGGAGAAAAACTAAAGTGGAGATATGTTTAGCTCACTGCTTGTACAGAAAGATTTAGACATAGAAGTATTTATAGATATTCATAGATACAAAGAATTATATATCATAAACCTAACTCTTTGCTTTGTCAGCCAAGAGAACATAGAAACAATATTCCAGGAGCAATAAGCATACTTAGTACCCAGATACTGATACCATTCTTCAGTGAAAGGAAGCAGAGTGCTTAGAAAAATGGTTGATTTAGGATTGGGGCAAGTGTACAGTAGTGTCTCAGTTTCCTGTACTTCCAGAAAGTAAGTCAGTTCTCAAAGAGAGAAAAACCCTAAGGACCTTGTAATGATGATAAGCATATGTCAAAGGGTCATGCAAAACCACTGAAGTATCTAGAACAATTTAAGCAACACGTGATTAGTATTCATTAATTAATTTTATGTATCAAGTAGGGGAGACAGCAGTGGGCAGCTGCTGATGGCTTCATAGCACTGGGACTTAATCCCATGCGCTACCAGGGAAGCCCCTAGTGATCTGTTTTTAAAGACTAGTGTTTAGGGCCTTCCTGGTGGTACAAAGGGTTGAGCGCCTCACTGTGGAGCTTCCACAGGCACTGCAGTGAGAGTTCAATCTTGGGCCAGGAAGGGAACCCACATGGCGCAGCAGACCTCTCCTGCCTAGCCTGCTGCTCCCCTCAGCAGTGTGTTTCCATCAATTTGCCTGTTCTGCTCTCCGCTCTGTCTCTGGTGAATCCCCTCACCCATTGCCTCTGGCCTATATATACCCCAGCTCTTGTATGCATGAATGAATAAAATCTTTTAAAAAATAAAATAGATTAAAGACTAGTGTTTAGAAAGAGAACCTAGTAATTTTAAAATGAATAAACCTGAAAAACACTACCTTGACCATGTGGCCAAATTACCCTCACCCTCACCCTAAGTCATGTTGATAGCATGTAATTTGATAAGATTTATACTCCCTCTCAAAACCCATAGCCCCAGTCTAACGATGAGGAAAATGAAGGACAAACTCAAATTGAAGACCCTTCTACAAAACACTGGACTGATTCTTCTCAAAGTTTTCTGGGTCACTAAAAAACGGAAAACTTATGAAACTTATAGCAAAGAGGAAACTGAGGAAATATGATTATTAAAGGTAATATGATTTCCTGCATGTGATCTTGGAACAAAAATAGTTATTTAGGTCAAAACTAAGAATATCTATAGGAACTTCAGCAAAATAAAATGTTGATTCATTATTGAATCAATTGCTGTTGAATTAATTATTGTTGAACCAAAATTGAGTCATTCATTCTGACAAATGTATGATATAATGTAAAATGTTAGTGATAGGAAAAATTGTGGGCTATATGGGAGCCCTCTATTTTAATAATTTTTTCTGCAAATCAAAGACAATTCTAAAGTAAGAAGATTTATTAGAAATATACATACATTGTGGGAGAATAATATTTTGAGTAAATAATAACTATTATGGAAAAACTTCAATTCCTTATGAGAAAAGAACTGAACTTTACAGGAGTTTTGGAAGAGTAGAGGTCTCTCAGGCAATGGACTGAAAATTTTTAGTGTATGAGAACTTTGCTTATCTATCCTGGCAACTAGAACTGACTTGTGAAATTCAGATTTAAAATAATGACATCATTTTCGCCATAGTTTTCAGATATGAAGACTAATAAAAGCATTTGATTGCTATTTCTTAAAATGCATACTGAATATGCCCATTAGTACATTTTCCATGCTTTGTGTTGATGGAAAAATCCATCTTTAACCATAAAGCAATTGATTTTTGTAAGTATCTTTTTCATACTGTACTGATTTGTATTCTAAAAGCCCTCTATTACAGGACAGTTTGCTTGAGTATAACCCACTCTCTCCTTTGCTTGGGGCTCTCTGGTTTATTCAGGCTACCCAGGACCAGAAATAGCTGCAGTTTGGCAGTATCCATTCTCTTTCCCTTTAGGGAATACTCACTATTTAGCAATGCACATTTTCAAATGCAAATGACCCTCCAAATTAGGGCAGTCCTCCTTCTTAGAGTCACTACTAAGCCACCACCTGCATGTGTTCCTATTCAAAGCTGGTCTACTCAGCCCATATGCGTCTCCTCCAGTGTTTTATTTGACAATCTGTTTCAGCTTCGCAAGGGAGCTCGCAAATTATGTATTGCTCATTTTGTCAAAGTCATCATTGATGACAATTCCGGCATCAAGAGGCTCGTTTTATTCTGCAGATGTTTTTATCAAATAGAGGATAAATCATGGTTCCCCATCTTGTTTTGTGTTGTACTTCTGGGGATAACGGAGGGCACAAATAAAAACCCTTTCATTAATAAAGAAAGAAAGGAACAGACTCAAGAGCACTGCCATGCATGGTTCTCAGATATGCAGATCACAACTACTAAGAGATTATATTTAGCACTAATGTAACAGGTTTGGGGTCGTGGGGTGTTGAGGGAAGTAATCTCAATTTTTGATTCATTTTCTTTCATTCCTTTGAATTAGTGAGACCAATTTAATTTAGAATGCCAATACAGTGCCATGTTTACCATAGCATTTTCTAGAAATAGACACTATAAAATATTCCTTCAAAAACAATCTTACTGGCAAGTTATTCAGAGACATTGCCTATATATTCTCATAAGATGTAATGGAGGTGCTCTGAATTTTAGCATAATCACCAGGGACCTTAAGACCTTTGCTGAAGTTTATAATTAAACTCAAATTTGGGGGCAAGAGGAAGGAAAAAAATGTTATGTGACTGTCTTTACTTTCTGCTCCGAGGTATAGATGGATGATGAAGGTAAAGAGAGATTCTTAAAAGGAGTATTTTATATAGGCACACTGTATGCAAAGCACTGGTATCAGATTTCTAAATGGACAGTTGAAATGCTCAGACAGGCATCACTGTGATCACTGTGCCTCTGTCATCACGACTGAATATGGACAGTCCTTGATGTATGATGACACAGCTAACAATTTTTGGCCATGAAAGGTGTGAAAGTGTTCTACATTAAGAAGAAACTATACTGTGGATTTTGCATCTTGATCTTCTCCAAGACTAGGGATCGAGGGAGCAACACTCTCTCGTAATGCTGGCCCAACGCTGAGCCACGTTGTTCAGTCAGTAATATGACATGACGGTGTGCCATCCATCTCAGTGCAACTTTCAATAACTTACATGAGTCATTCAGCATTTTATTGTAAAACAGACTGTGTTAGATGGTTTTGCCCAACTATAGACTAATGTAAATCTTCTGAGCAGGTTTAAACTGGTCTAGACGATATTCAGTTCAGGTTAGGGAAATTGCATGCCACTTCAAATTAAAATATTTCTCAGCTTATGGTGGATTTACAGGATCTAACCCCATCATGAGTCAGGAGAGATTTACATGGTATTAGCTGGAAGTGCAGTAAAGAATTGGTAAGATAGTCATCAGAGGCAATGAACAAAAGTTAAGTGGCTGAAGGCTCCAGATGATGCAGATGATGAAATGCAGATGAGACAGTGATGAGAGGTTAAGGATGGTTATGATTTTGGACAGTCTTTGGAGGGTGTTAAGAACAAGAAAGAGAAAATGTCAGAATAGTTGCTGACAAGAGGACAAAAAGCAGTTGATACGACTGTACCTTTATTCTATTATCATCATTGGCACTGATGCCAATATGTGCCAGATGCAGTGCTAAGCACTTCATACCCAGTGTCTTCACAACTACATTTTGAGATACTGTCCAGTCTATTCCACCATATGAAATGGAGGTCCACAGAGGCCATGCTATATGGTGGAGATTACATAACTAGCACTTTCTGAATCATATTGTGCAGTGGCTAGGAGCTTACAATTTACTACTGAATGGTCTTTTGTTTGAATCTGGGCAAACCAATATTTTTGACCATTTTCACCTCTGTAGGTCAGTATTTCTTTTAATTAAATGAGTGTGCATTTATTTGACATCTTTTATTTATTCCTTTACTACCTGTCTATTGAAGATCTACCCTCTGATAAGTGTTGTACTATATTCTGAACAAAGTGAGATAAAGTACATGGAGATTATTGCATATGCTATGATGTGAAATTATCTTATTATAATTATATTAAAGTTATTATGTGTTTAGCACATTTTCTTAGACCAGGATTAGTATAGCTAACAACCTCTTATTTTTCTTAGAGTAGCAAGGGCAAGTTATTTCTTTTATACATGAGTGCCCTTTCAGATTCTAACCAGTCTCTCCAGGAAACCCTTAGTTATTTGGTATCAGTACTGCAATTTACTATTTAAGGAAGGGATTCCTTTTTATTTCCTGATTGTTTTTCCATCAAGTCTGAATAAAACATAAACTGATCAATACATATACATAAAACTAGGCCACTGCAGTGACTATTTGTGTTGATTTTTTTTCTCCCTTTTACCTTCCACATATTTAACATTAAAGTGATGGCAAGAACAACAATAAAAGACTAGGAAAAGAAAATAAGATTTTAACAAGCTTTCAATAGACTGACAAAAGGAGATGGGAAACTAGAAACATGAAAATAATAAGCAGTAACTCTGCCAAGAAATACAACCTCTAAATGGATCCTGAATGAGAAATTTACTTATTTATTTGCATCTTTCAGTTCAGTTTTGCATTAACTATTTTTTTCCTCTTGTTTTGAAAACCATTTGGATTTATTACATCTCCTGGTGTTCTTTTGCATTTTTTGTTTGTTTCTCAATATCCAATATCCTTATTTTAACATCTCTTTATGTTCAGATTTTTCAGACACTGTTTACTTTCTTTTCCTACAAATAGTCAAAATCATGGAATGAACAGTTAGAGTTATTGTTAGTGCACAAATAGCTTAAGACAGATCGTAAAGGCCCTAGTGATCAAGGAACTATATAATGCTGACGAGCTTGAGCAGCGACAGCAAAATTTTCATAAGCCAGATGCTTAGCTCTCAGCTCGGCCCATCAACTTACTCTCACCATGAGAGAATCCCCGATTACTTTCCATAAAGCCTATTGTCTTTCTGACCCTTGGAAAAAATTTGCAGTTTTTGAGGTGTTTCTCCAGTTTCATGCTTTCTATAGTTGCATAAACTCAGAATGACTTGGATACAAGGCAGAAGAGAAACCTGCATTATAATTCCATTTTTTTAGCCAGTCATAGGCAAATTCAGGTGCAGAATTTTAAAACAGGGACACAAAAGGTCTTTTGAATAAGATGCTACCACATATGGTCTGAGAGCTCACACCTTTGTAGCAAGCATGGCAGGTGAGCAAGAGTCTTTATTTCATCAGGAGCAATAAATTAACATTTTGGATATGTCATCAAATCACCATCACTTAGGATACCTGACCATGGCAAAATGTGAACTGTTTTATTGTTAATTGACTCATTTCCTTATTACACAAAACTTTTTAGAGTTAGTGTTTATAAATTGGCCAAGCTGTGAAATCCTCTGTAAGGTTTTTATTTTTTTTAGCCCTCTCTGTATAATTTCAAAATACATTTTTCAGGGTAGTGCATTTTTAGAACTTTTCTTTCACAGATATGAAGATATTAAATCTTAGAAGATTTTTTTATGGAGAATATGGTGTAAATGCAAGGTACAGATGAAGAATCATACAACCAGCCAGCAGGGCAACAAACAACTCATGATCTTACATATTGAATCCAATGTGAGCTAGCTATATGGTGCAAATTCCTACTCCCTAAAGTGGATATGGCCTGTGTCTGTATAAAGAAAATTCAGAAATCTAGAACCTAAGAGTTAATGGATCTGTATTCTTGAGAGTTAGTCAAAACTCCAGCAGACACAGGTGTATTCATTTCCTAAGCTGTAACAAAGCACTACAAGCTCATTGTAGTATAACAAAATAAATGTATTCCGTTATGTATGAAAACTAGAAGTCAGCAGTTAAGGTGTCAGAAAGGCCATGGGCTGAGAAGTCTAGAGAAGACCCTTCTTTGGTTCGTTTAGCTTCTGTTGACTGTTGTTAACTATTGACATTCCTTGGTTTGTACCATAGATGCTTTGCTGGTATCTCTGCCTCCGTCTTCATAGGACCTCCCCTGTTGTGTCTGCGCCTCTGCTTCTGTGCAGATGTGCTGTTATAAGGACATGAGTAACATAGGATATAATGGCCACCCTGGTACAGTGTGGCCTTTTGTTAACTTGATGACAATTGTGAAAGCCCTATTTCCCAAAAAGATCACGTTAAGAGATTTCAGGTGGACGTGCATTTTGTGGGTACTATACAACTCAATATACTAGAGTTCCAAGTTCTTCCCAGGTGTTGTATATCAAAGAGTCATATCAAACTTTAATGTCGAGATTAGATCTCCCTATTTCCATCCTAAAGAACATGTTCTACCCAGTGTCTGCTCAATCTGGGTAAAATAACAACTGAATTCTTCCAGTTCTATTTCTAGGCTCAGGCACAGAAACTTAGAATTATCCTTTTTTTAGTATTCTTTCACAGTCCATATCAGAAAATTCCCTTTCTTATAACTATAGATTATACATGAAACCTGGCCATTTCTTCCTTCTTCTACTGCCAAAGTCCCTGTATGAGTGGCATCTCCTGAAATATTTTAATAGTCTTCTAACTAGTCTCCTCACTCCTCCCCTTCTTGCCTTAAAGTCTTCTTTTTAGACAGAAGATTGAGTGACCCTTTTGAAACAGGTCAATTGACATCATTCTAGAGCAGGTATTATGCTCTGTAATTCCCCTTTGCACCTCATGGGATGGTGTTCACCTCTGAGGCTCATTGAAAGCATAGGGCCTGCCAAGTCTCTCATTCTGAACCCCAGAGAGGAGGTAAATTAGCGGTGCCACAAACATGAGCTAGCTCTACCCTAATTCATCCACACCAAGGTCTAGATCTTACCAACTTCCTCTCCTACCCTATGTTGAGGCTCCTAGATGGAGCTGAATGCTCTATGGTAAAAGGCTAAGGATGCTTTAGTGATGGGTATGGTGACATAGATCTGAGGAGGTGTGAACCTATTTCCCCCAAATCCTCTACAGCATTATAAATCAATGTTACCTCAATAGAGAGCTAGCTAACTAGCTAATAAATATCCCTCTAATGACTTCCATCTCATTCAAGAAGAAAACTCCAAACCTCAACAAAGCCCAACATAACCATTACTATAGTCCCACCTCCTGCTGATCCATACACACTGTTAGAGGGCAGGGAGAGGGGCACCCTAAAACTCCAAATATGTCAACTCTCAATAGGTTCTGCCATCTACCACATCAAATAAAACATATAGACCTTCAATAGAAATGAACTTTAATACAATTAGGGAACAATACAGAAAAGACAAAGAATATGGCTACTAAATCAAGCACCCAAAGTTACCCATCCCCTTGTGGGCAAAAGTTCAGCCAAACAGGATTGGCCCAAAGCAAGGCCTTAAAGACTGCCACAAGTTTAAAGCACCTTTTGGTGGAGCCCCATAGAAAAGGTTCAGAAAGGATCAGACAAGTCTGGGAAGAAAAGAGCAAAATCAAAATCAAGTTAAAGGCTGCCATTGTTAACCTCCCCGTGGGTCTCTGCCCCACATCTGTTCCAACTAGTCCAGGACCAAGAAGCAAACACAGTATCTTCACATGTCTCTCTGCTCCATGTGCCTCCTCCAGGTCTCCTTGCTCTCCATCCTGCTTCTTTCCTCTTCCCTTCTCCTCTCTAGCTTCTTCTTCCTGCTCAGCTCCACCCTCCTTTGGGTGGGGCAGGGATCCTGTAACTCCCTCTTTCCCTGGGGACCATGCTGTTACAACACTACCTTCCTGTATTTTTTCAAACATACCAGTTATGATCACACCTTGGGTTTTTGCACGAGTGTTCCTCTATCTAAAGATAACTGATGCCTCTCAAGTCTTTACAATGTTGAAAGAATCAAGATAATTTGGATAAAACCTTGTTCAAAATGATGTAAAATAAATTTATGAATCATTCCCTGTTCTTTGAAATTTAGCAAAGACAATTCTTGTAGTAAACAGTAAGGGAAATTCTCTTTTAAATCATCTGAATGCCCCTAATAATAATACAAGTAACCATGTGGTACATTCAAAGTAATTGTTTTCAAATGAAAACAACTTATTATAATCACTTTTTACACTGCATTGTACTCTATAAACTCTTGGTGAATCTCAGGTCACTTAAAATATTGAATAGATTACCTTCAAGGTATGACAAGGATGAAAACTGTAATGATGTGACTGATAGAAAACTTCTCTTCCTTATTAAACTTAAACACCCCGAATGTGAGGGTAATTCTAGCCCCAAAGATACACAGGTAGTTTACAGGGAAATAATAAATTCATAGGAATTCCAAAGACTCTTCATAACATTTTGCAAGCGGTACCTCTGGATCAGTCATCCGCATTTATTTCCTTATAAAACAAAATTAGCTAATAAAAGATATTTTATATATTAACAAAGTTATCCAGGGAAACATTGGCCAGCTTCAGACAACTAGTTAGCCCCACTCTTGAAAGAGTAGCAGCCATTGCTTATCTATTAAAATAAACAAACAAAACAAGGTGTCAAACATAAGCCATGAGTATTAAAGGAAGATTATGAAATGAAAGTCAGAGATGAGACCCAAGGAGACAAACCTCAGGACCTGAAAGGGAGAGTGAAACAGACTGGAGAGCAGAAACACATAGGAAACAGCATTAAGGCTAACCAGAAAATGCTGTCAGGAATACTGCAAATGGATTTGAAGAAATTGCCCAAAATGGAACAGAATCAGACAACATTTAAAATTGATTTTAGAAAATGTGCTCAGTGTGGAAGACAGAAAAGGAAAATTTGAATGCATGTAAAATATGTTGTTTTTGAAGATGAGAATAGAACATATGGAACATAAAAACATTAATGCACACAATGAAAGTGTATTTTCATTCTGAAATTTAGGAAAAGGCTTCTATTTTCAGATTTTAAAAAACCTATCCCAGATCATCAGTACTAAAACATATTGGCGAAGTAACTGAACTTTAAAGAAAACAATCCCCAACAGGAATCCTCCTTCCAGTAATAAGGATTCTGGCTGTTTGGAGAAATATTTTGCCTCAAATGACAAAAATTGGTAGATACTATACTTAAAAAGTCTTCAAATTGTTGGATATTTAAAAAGACAGTAATGAGCTGAGTAAGAAATGTAGGAATATAGGAGCCCAGAAATATCACTGGTGCCCTGCACTGAAATAAAGGAACTTTTGCTATGAGGGCATTTGCTGCTTCGGCAAACCTTGTTCCTTGTTGGCAAGCAGGGCCCATTCAACATTTAATAGGACCCATAAGTTAGGAAGCTAACGGTGAGCAGGAAGCAAGTGTCCTTAGAAGACATAAGAAAATTTGCCATGATATGACTCTTGGGTGGAAGTTAAGGGGTGGGATATGAAAGAGAATTAAAAAGGATAATTGTTTTCTGAGAGGTACTGGCCACTGCATTGCTCTTGCTAAGAGTTGTAGTTTAGAGTCATCTTACCTGGAGATTCCAATGTAAAATCAGATTTGACTTGGGATGGTTATCTTGGATGACTAGATGTGGGAGAAAGTAATCTCATTCATGCCCAAATAACATTGCAAAGACAATGAGCAATATATACAAGAAAAAATCCAAATATAAAAGCAAACAATAAAAGAGTCAATAAAACTGACCACTAAAGCTGACTCAGACTAAACATTGAAACTATCTCTATCTGCCATGGTTTTTAAATACACACGGCACATCACATTTAAAGAAACCAATGTGAAATTTAACAAATACATGTAGGAAAAAGAAGACCTAACATATCTTGTAATATATATGGGAAGAACAAAATATTTTTTAAAAAATTAAAAGTCAATTAAAAAAAAGCAATTGAAAATATTTTTTTTAAATCCCTTTGGTGAAAGAACAAAAAGTTACAAATTTTAACACACCTTTTGATGAGGTTTATAAAATGTTTACTCCTATGTACACTCCTGCACACAATTAGTATGTATAATAAACTATTCAGTTTTTGTGTATAATAAGCTGAATTTGGCTCCATATATCAGTTCTACTTGAATCTGTGAATATTATAGAAATGTTTTGAAGATGGGATTAAAATGCCCTTCTTTGTCTCTAATAATGGTTATCTTAAAGTCTATTTCATTTGCCATTAGTATAGCCAACTATTTTATATTTTGTGCCTAGTATATCTGCTCATCCTCTAAATATTTGTGTTTCTGAATGCAAAGTATTTCCCCTTTTGACAGTATATAATTGTATCATAATTTTTAATCTATTTTGCAAATCTCTGCTTTGTTAGTGGAGTCCTTATTCCATTCATATTTAATGTAATTACTGATAAGAGAAATGTTATTACTTATTCTGCTATTAGTTCATATGCATTTTATATATTTTGTTTCTCCAATATTGCCTTTTGGTATTAAGCATTTTCTATTTTTTAATTTCAATTCATATATTTTTTCTTCATTCTTTCCTAATTATTGTAAACATTTCAATAATTTTCACTTCTGAAGAATATTGATTTTGACAATTTTGCCAGTATGCCAGTACTTAAAAGGACAAGTATAATTCCCTAACTATACAATTTCAGAAATATTCCCTATGTAACTAAATTCATTTCAAATAAACTGACAAATGACTGGCCATTTTACATTCTCAACAGCATTGTAAAAGGGACTCTGTTGTTTCATATATTTAGAATTGGCTATGTTTCAGAAAGAGTAATGAGAGTAATATACAAGAGAAAATGATGAATTGAATAATAAAAGAAAAACTTTAAGATCCAAATGGGGTACTCTTCCATTTGAAATGATCCCATAGAGAATAAATGGAAACACACACACACACCAATAAATCATGGTGCAATTTTAGAATAATAGAGATAAAATAGAGATTGTAAGAATTTCTGAGGAGTAGCTATAGAGGGTTCCTACGAAAGGAAAATCAAAATCATGTTTATTTTTGTTGCTACTGGTTACTAGAAAATGTGGAGCATATCATTAATGATGAAGAAATTTCTTTTCAACTAAGAATTATATAACCATGTAAATTATCACTCAACTGTAAGCAAAGAAACTGGACTTCATTTTAAAATTATGTTTATTATAGTGGTTGGTTACACCATTTTATCTGCTTTGGGGTTTATAGATTTAAAGCTCTACAAGTGTGTTTTACACCATGCTCACCACCAGTGCCCCAATTTAGAAAGTTTAAATTCTGCACTTCACTCCTCCCTCTACCTTAGGAAGTTATTTCAGCATGCATCCAACAAACAGAAAGGGAAAGACCTAGTTTACAAGAAGCAGAAGCTCTAACCCAGGAAACAATGAAGGGAATTCCCAGGATGACAGCAGTGCAAAAGGTCTAGTGGGCTTTAAATCTATGGAGACAAGGACAAAGGGTTTTAGAGGAAATTATCCAGGAATAGAACAGTGATTGCATGAGCTAGTTCGGCATTTCTTTGAATCCTAAGCACTTGACAGGAAGTCATGTAATATGAAATAAGAGACCTTTGGAGCTTCCATAAAGAACAAGTCTTTCAGAAAGAGGGAGGTTTACTTTGGGCCAGTAAACTATGTGTATATATGGTCATAATGATTTTACATTCATCTTTTAGAATCCAACTTTGTTCCAAACTATAAATGTACATAAACAAAGAAAATAAAATAGTATAAGCATAGGGTATTAAGAAAAGTCCATTTGATCCTAACATACAAAATACTCTTTTAAGCAGTGTAGTTCAAATCCAATTAGATTAACTAGTTAGAAACTAAACACATTATTAATTTTCAGTTTTGGGATCCAAACTTTAGGCAAAGCTAGGCAGTTAAGACTGTGGCAGCTAAATTCAGTTCCAGTGCAAACCATAACAATATAAAAGTCATAGTAATGTTGAGAGAACTTGGTTGAACAGAGAAACAATACAGATTTTATAACTAAAACCTACCTCATAAATTAAATTGGAAGGTAAAAGATAATTGTTTTAAGAAAGACCCTTAACTGGTTCCAGTGGAACTGAAATGAATGATTCTCAATAAATACCTAGTAAGAGTAGGACTATATCTAAAATGAGAAAAATTTCTGTTTTATATCTTCTGTATTTTAAATTATTTTCCTATTATTTGTATTTATCACTCAACTAAAAATAAACTCTAATTTAATTATTTTCTCACACAGGCTGCTGGGTACTTTGATTGAAAAAATTCTTGAACCTCAAAATACCCTCCATCCTTTTCAATATTGGTGGTATAGGATTAGATATATTGATTCTGAATCAGGCTCACATTATTTCAACATATATTTTTTCCAGTTACCTAATTTATAGTTCAACTAAGTATTACAGGACTGGTATGAGAATATATTCATATATAGTATTAAGCACAGTGATTTTAAATGTGAGTCCAAATATAAGCGATTCAGTGAAGCATTGGGGCACATGTTCTTCTTAAGTCCAAACTTTTTTAAGCACCCATTTTCCCTTTAGAGGCAAAGTGTGTGGAGAGGAGAGAGGGACATTGTGTTTTGAGGCCCTTTATTAGGTTGCTTATAAACAGTATCAAAATTGAGCCCCACCTTCTAATCTAAAAAAAAAAAATACATAATAACAGTGTGAAGGTTCTGAATGTTGTTATATGGTGCTAAAATCTATAAAATATTTCATAATTAAATTACCTTCTTTAAAGCCTAATAATATTTGCCAAAATTTACTTCTTACAGTAATCCCCCCCCTCTTTTTTCTTCATTCTAGCTTCTCGCTAGGAGGTCTGAAGCCCAAGGACAATTGTGTAAGAATGAGTAGTTTGGTAGATACAGTTTGAGTTGGAACTAGGAGTTTATATGCCAAGATCCAGTCGTGCTCCTGAAAAGCTATAAAGCATTTGTAACAGTCTTACCCTCTCAGAGACTGATCATCTTGAGGGAGCATGAATTTATTAGTTAGATCAGTATTTTTGTTTTTTAACAGCTTCGCTGACATCTCATCTGTATACCATAATGTTCACCCATTTGAACTGAATAATTCAATGATTTTTTTTTAACATAGTTTTCTAGGTTTGCATTCCCCACAATTTCTGCAGAGAACAGTTCTCCCAGAAGTCTTGTATGGACTAAGTAAATAGTTTCAATTTAAGGATAAATAGTGAAAGAAGAGACATAAGAAGCAAAGAGGAAAAGAATGCAATATTATTTCAGTGCTTTCCACAACAATACTGGTAAAATGAAATACATGATATAAATCACTAGTTACAGAGAGATGTTCTTTCTAGTCAGATTTTTTACATGCCTCATCTAGGTATGCTTAAGTTAATTCTCTTTAAACTTCATTCTTGACTAGTCTCATTGTAGCCCTTTTCACACACTGCTTGATATTATTTTTTAAAGATTATTTAGGCATATACGAGCTGGGGTGCAGGGAGGTGGGGTGTGTGGGGGAGAGGATTCACCAGAGACAGTGGGGAGCAGAACAGGCAGACTGACTGAAACACTGACCAAGAGAGTAGTGGGCAAGACAGGAGAGGTCTGCTATGCCATGTGAGTCCCCTCCCTGGCCAGGGACTGAACTTGCAGTACTGTGGCTGCAGAAGCTCCACAGCGAGATTCTCAACCCCTTGCACCACCACTGGGGAGGCCCCCCTGCTTGATATTTTATACTTGTCTGTGTGGAAGAGCAAGAATTCTGAATTCTATTTCTACATTTTTCTTTAGGAATTGTCACTATTTTGCACATCTTGAGGATAAAATAAACATGTAGTCTATTAAACTGAAAGACTCAAGGTCTAAATGAAAAAAATGATGAGTCATCACACTGAAAATACATGATGGCTTCAAAACCTAAGATCACAGCCCCATTTGGGCTTTCAATCTGAATATTTTAGTAATATTTTAGTTTTTAAGTCTTAGTAATGTCATTTGTCTATTTCAAATTACTGGAGATTTATCCTTTAGCTACTTATCACTCCTCAGGAACAAAGTGAATTTAGCCCTCAATTTATAAAGATCAGTTCACCTATGCTCCTTGATGAGAGCTTGACAAGCTTTAAATAGTCTCAGGCAACCTCTCCTTACATTTATGGTAGGAACCTAAAGAGAATATTCAGTTGAAATCCCAAGGATGCTTTAAGAAATAATTATCAAATTGGAGACACTAAAATAGCACTAGAAATATAAACCCACCCTCAGTCTGTTCCATATCCCCCTCCCCTTCCAGGGAAAAATACTGAATAAGAAAGTTAAAGCATTAACATAATTATTTAAATCTTGTGAAACTACTTCCACACCCTTGGAGTTTGGAGGTCAGTCTAATTTCTTGATTAGCTGAATGTATATTAAATTGGATCTCTTTGAATTTTGGGAGTTGTCCATCAATAATTAACAGCTTGTTAATTGTATGTTAATTGTATGTAAATGTCTGTGTCCTTTCACCTACTAGTTTTATTTCTCACTCGTTTCATTTAGTGTTTACCCATACATATTCCACATTTTTGACACTTTTTTTTATTAAGTACCCATTTATTAAGTACCCATTTTGCAGTATTCAGGTGTTTATTCCTATGTCACAAACATCTTCATACTCTTTTTATGTTACCACTAAAGGTATATCCATCTACATACACATTTCTTGTCTCAGTTACCAGATAGATTCTTTTGATTACAAGACTCTTTACATTTTAGCTGCTTTGCAATGATCTTTTGTGAAGACTCTTGTTCCACAGGAAGTCACTGGTCTCCTCAAAAAAAAAAAAAAAAAAAAAAAAAAAAAAANTCTCCAAAAAAAAAAAAAAAAAAAAAAAAAAAAAAAAAACCTCCAACAGAATATTAGCAGAGCACTGCTAATGCCCCCTTTAAACAATAATTGGCTGCTTTGCAACTCTTTGGCCAGAGCTTCCTAATTTGTAATGCAAGAGACTGTTCAAAAGAATAACATATTCTATTTCTGTTTACAAAACTAACGCTTGATGAAAAAAGAGATAGAAAATAAGATTGGTCCTTTATTGGTGATAATTATGCCAACAATACTGAGCAAGATATGGAAGGGTTAGATAAAAGCAAATGAACTTACTTTTTAAATTGAGTTTACCAGATATAATCATATAACGAAGTACAAATCTTTTAGCTGTTCAATTAAAACTACCTTATTTTTTCCAACAATGTAGGGGTCCGTTTTTTATATTATTTTGCCTAAGTATTTCAACCAAATTTCCATAAATTTGCATTTTTGTTCAAAAAGCCCCAATGCCAATTATGTAAAATAAATGTAATTAATTAGTTCATTCCACAACAACTGCATTCAAGCCTAGTTTACAGGGATGCCATAAGAGTTGAATAGAGACAGGTAAGGGCTGGAAAACCAGCAAAAGTCCCTTCCCTTAACCTCAGACCCACCTGAAAAGTGAGAATGGAGAATCTTCCGAGAGAAATCAAAGTATATTGCAAGTGGGATGTTTAGAAATCATTTCAGTAAACCTTTTTCAATGCCTAGAATTAAGGCACGAAATTCTACATGTGCCAACATCACCATGCCCACATAACAATCTCTTTTGCATCTAATCCTCAGGCTTATCCTCAGGTAGATTAATTTACGCAGTTGACTGGCTAATAAGTATAAATTCACTCTTTCTAGCACATTCCTCTTCCAAAGAGGCAATGGGAAGAAGAGGAAAAGGAATGAGTTACTCCTGCTATAATCTGAAACTTTGTTTTGTAATTCTGAGTTAATTCAGGAAGCAATAGAATAGCATGCTGTAGTCCATTTAAGCATTTTTAGGTTTTGCTTCAGAGTTCCTCTGAATTTACATTTATGTTTTTCCAGAAAGTTCATGTCATCCAAATACATGTTGGGTGTTTGCTAATGTGAATGAAACAAAGAAAACCTTTAATGACAATACTGATTCTGGTTTAATATTTTTTTAACCAGGCAATTAAATAAGTATGCCTAGTTTATTTTTCAATGAGGTAATGTTAGGCAACCCCCATCAGATATCACCACTGTACTGTACCCACGACATAATGCCCTTCATCTACCACCGTAGTCCATTGTGCTTTCTTCTCCCTTTGTTCTTACCCCTCCCCACTTCTGTATCTAGATTAAAATCAATTTGCTGATTGTAAGCTTGGGAGTGACTGTCCCTTTATTGCACATCAGAATTTGGTCACATTTAAAAAAAAAAAAAGTAAAACTGATAATTGACCAAGCTGGATAGGCCCACCAGGTTGCTTCAAGTTCAAGTCTATGTGTTTAGAAACTTTAATGCAGTGGGATTTGGGAAAGAAGTGAAAGACTGGCTTCTCATTTAACTTTGATTTGCATGTGAGGCATATCTTAGTTATTTCTTAAATTGATTCTTGCCTGAGTGTTCCCTTAAGGCTTAAATTATATTTTCATATATTGTCATGAAATAAAAATTCAGGAGGGCAAGCTTTTCCTCCTTTGAAAACTTGGGGAGTCCTGAGTTGTTTGAACTTGATGTTACACTTGAGAGTCACTATTTTGTCTTGGGCTTTCATTCAAGTCTAGTTGACAACACCCCAGGGGGATCTGGTGCTCCAGCATAGTAGGTAGGTCCTAGGGCAAGAAGGAAACTGCCAGGTCTGTCCTCACATGACTCTCTGGGATCCTTCACCAACAGTCTTGTCTGAACAGATGATAGATGTCTCAGCAGGCACCAGATGTAAATCTACAAAACCCTGTTGTCCTATCGTTACACAGACCTGCTATGTGGGACAAGGTTGAGTATGTCAGGTTGAGCCAGGGTAATTGAAAAATAAATATCCTGGCCTATTTAGGAGTGCCTTCTGGCAAGTTCTATGTGGATTAATTTTAACCAACGTTTCATGTTTTATTCCCCATATTGGGGCCAGAGGTTAACATGACCATTATTCCTATAAAACAATGAATTCTCAGAATTGTATCTTAGTGGCTTATAAATGCTTCACTTTTAATTATCTTTTGTCAGAAAAAACATGAGGGGCATTGTTATTGTGGATATTTTTATTAAAATAGTATCCAGTAGCACATATTAAGGATATTTTGGATGACATTGATTTTTTCGAGGTCATCACTAAAACACACAGTCCATGACAAGGCAACAGAATGAGCCTGGAGTCTATTAGCCACCAAATCCAATGGCTAATTTCTAATAGAATCTGCTGCCACTTAGAAATTTAGAAACTTCTAAAAGTGAAAGGGAAGACCTGTCATGCCAGATGTAGCCCAAAACAGTAAATGCAGTAGATCTCCAATTGGACTTGAAGTATTTCTTGTTCCAATGTGTGATGGGTGTAGAGGAAGCAAGTAATTTCTTCAGTGAGTTTTTAGAATAGAAACCATCACTTTTATTACCATTTACTCCTGGAATAAAGCCCAAAAAGAATAGGTGCTTCTGCGGTGTATGTGTGTGTGTGCATGAGTGTGCATGCATACGTGTGTACATGTGTGATCTAGAAGTGTGTTTGCTGTAAGGGTATTTTCAGTACTTTTTAATAATTTGTGCCTCTGGCTCTATCCTTTATCCTGCCACACCCAGGTCCAGTGAACAGACAGACAGGGAATAACAACCAGATTTAAGAGTGTTTGGTTACAGTCTCATGTGAGTCAAGCAAGTGGTAACTAGTCACGCTGTGAAATACCAAGTTTCACCAGGACATAGGGAGTTGACTTGAAACTTTTGGTGATGGCAATTTAGATGCTTACTTTATCATTTACTTACCTTGAGTTCCTTTTATAGAACAATTCATAAAATGGATGATATTTTGGAATGAGATAATTTAAAGGTGATCTTGTCAAACAAACACCTAGATCACATTTTAGTTAAATGGAAAGTTAAAAACTACATAGTTTATCTTCACTGTGGAACATTTAAGAAAGTAGGTCTGGAAAAAATAAATTTCAGAGAGAATGTGAGAGTTGCAGAGACTCATGTAAACTGACACATTAGATGCAGGCTGAGATCTAGATTAGATACTATCTTCATGAAAAAAAACTTCATTTTTATGCCATTATTTTCTTCTAAGAATGATGAATCCTGTTAACAGATGATCCTTGATTCTTTGAGAAGTGTGATGAGAGGCTTAAAGGAAATTTTAACTCATTTTGCGAGAAAAATGCTTCAGGAATTCTTTTTGCAGGGAAAACTTAAAAAGTGTAGTTCAGGGAGGGAAGTGTCAAGGAAGAGATTTGCTGGCAACACAGGGAAAAGGACAAACATTGCCTGAGGGTGGGGGAAGACTTGAGAAAGGAGACATGTTGAAAATATGCAAGTGAGGCTGATGTTTGAGGCATGCAATATAAAATCTGCCATACTCCTCCCTAAAACATCATTGAGAAAATCTATATTGGTGGCAAACACATTTACTCGTGGGAGTAGATTCTGTCTAGGTGATGAGATAGATATACTAGATCAGAGTTGGCATGAAATGGAAGGAGTGGTTCCTGCTGAAATCTCCTACATGTAGGTTACAGTATCATTTTGAAATGACCTGCTGAACTTCTTTCTTAAGTTGTATTATAGACGTCTCAAGAGTAAGCTCTTCACTGTATCATCTTTCATGTCTATTCCCACATGAAATGTGATATATAGTAGGTGCTTACTATATTTTGTTTGAAAGCTTCTTAGTGTTTGAGACTGCATACTATTTAAAATGTTCTTTCCAGCAGCCCTACAAAAAGATGCCTAAATTAATAACAGTGTCAGCACCTGAAAAAATTTATTAAGCAAAACACTTGTTTTTATGCTTATTATCTTATTCAGAATGAGTTCCAGAAAGAGTTTATCAGTTATATCCCATAAGATTTTTTGTTTTGTTTTGTTTGTGTGCTTGTTTTTGGTTGAAAATAATAATAAAAAAATAATCTAAGCAAAAGAAAATGTAGTGGAAGGATATTAGGTATCAAAAATCAATGTATGCACACCGGATAACAGATCTCCACCCCAACACACAGTTTCAGACAAAGCAAGAACAATCAGGACAGTAGAAATTATTCAGCAAGGATATTAAGGAGATAGAGGTAGAGCAATGAACACTGTTTTTCAACCTTAAAACTCTCTTGCTAAGATTCAGAGTTATAGGAGGAAGAATTTTATTGTTTGTCTCATGCTAATCTACCTATTGACTGTATTGAGTTGGAAGTGATGGAATGGATGGAGAAGATTGTAACTGGTCTAAGGCTTCCTTGACTGCCTATCATGGAAGAATGAATCATTTGCCACTCCATCAGGACTCTAACAATGGAGGATAGTTAAGGTTTTGGAAAAGTACCGATGGGTACTAGTTAGCCACGGTGTAAAAATGACAGTTTTTAGGCTCCTTCTATACTGATTCTTTCCTTCATTAAAGAATAAAAACTGTGAAAGTAGCCCCAAGTATTAACTTTGTGGTTAGGTACCATGAATGAGAGGCAAAATGAGAAATCACACACACTCACCACCACCACCACCAGGATTCAGAAAGTTCTATAGCAAGGTGAACACTACCACTTCAGCAAAAGAGAAAATGTCAGAAATGAAACAGTGTAAGACTCTTCTGGATTGGTTCTCATCATCTTTAGTGTTGGAATTGTTTTCCCAGATGCCTTGAAGCTAAGATTTCTTTCATTTATCAAAGAAATTGTAGTTTCCACCAAATGGCAATATCCTTTCCCAATTTCCAACAGCTGTCTGTCTTAAAGGGGTTATCTAGAGATTTAAGAGTATCTAAAAGAATGTTGAATCTTGATTATGAATGAGTAAGGAGAAACCAATACTGAGGACTTGTGAAGACTGGGCTAGTTCAGGAGCCGATGATTTCTATCTGTCACTGACAAGTCACCAGGCCACTGTAATTCAAAATCATTAGTCATGTCTTCTTGAAGCAAGAGGCAAAGCAATAGAAAAGCAGCAGGCAATGGAGTGTTTAGAAGGAAAAATTCTTTCTTTCCATGCACTGGTCATATTCTGACGACTTTACAGATTTTTTAACAAAAACATGACACACACTGACAATACCATACTAGATTCATGCCAACCTATTTTAAGTAAGCAGCAAAGCCCCAAATTTTGCTGATTCAGGATCCTATAAATAGGAAAAGGAATTATTATAATCCTGTTGTGAGAATACCATTCAAAAGATTACCAAAAAGGAAATTTGTTATTCTTTTATAGGAAGATTGGAAGGGTAGTAAAGAAAATTTCCTAATCTTGAAATGATAAAAATATAATATGTCAAATGTCAAACTAAAGTAAAACTGAATTTGTTAAATATACATATTTGCAAAACCAAACTATTGCCTGTTATGCCATTTTACATGAATTGCCTGCAAACAGTTTCAAAAATGTGCAGAGCTTTTAACAGATCACTGAAAACCTAAATACCAAAGAGTCCACTGAGGTGAGATATATTTAGCTATCCACTGTGCCCATGCCTGCTTTCGTTTTTTTTTTTTTTTTGCCTCCTGCTATGTCAAGAACTTTTAATGCAGCATTTTTAAGGGATGCTCCTTTTGCAGGTTAAAAAAAATTCTTAATGCAAATCTGCATTGGAGGTTGCAAGCATTTTTCTTAAAATGTGCATTTGTGCCTGGGGGTTAACCTCAAGCTCTGTCAAGAATACATCTAAAATGAGGAAGAAGTGGTTTGTAGGATTAGAGGAATTTGGAAGAGTGCTTGTGAAAAATTACCTCTCCTTCCCCACCCCATTAAATTATATAATTTTGCTTTAGAATATATCACTCCTATTAAAAAACTTATTCCACAGATGAACCTTATTTGAATATGAGTTTTAACCTGTGCCTAAAGAAGATAGCAGAAGCAATTCCTAGCACTGTGACCTTGGAATATTCCAGAAAAAGAATAGTTTTACATTTTTTTTTTTGTGCAGATGTTATTAAAAAAAAGTTCTTTAGTAAAAATACCACTTATTTTCTATCAAATATCTCTCTTCCTTCCAACTACGTGCATTTTCACCATATCTGACATATTTCAGTATTGATAGACAGGTGAACTTGTGCCATTCAATTACTAATTTTTATTCCATCTTGCAAAAATAAAACTAAGCTGCTTTGGCCCAGATATGCTATACCTATGAAAATTAACAGGTGTTCTACTGAAACATTTTTAGAATAGCTTCAATAATGAACCATGTTTCATTTTGTTTCTCCTTTAAATTCTATGGAAAAACTTCTGTTTTAATACAATAATTCTTTCTAAAGTAATTGGTGTTACCCATAGATGAATTGTAGACATCATCTAAGTGTTAAATAGCTATATCATTACTGTGTTAAGCCAAAACTTTGTATTGATCCAAAGGTTGTGTTTATTTTTCGTAGTGAGTTTTCAATTTTCAAATTAGACTATAAAATGTAATGTTAAATAGATCTAAATACAATATTATTTAGGCTCACATCTCCTATTAAAATCCATTACTAATTTACCTAACACAGGAGACGGCACTCTAGACTTACTTTTCTGTTAAATAAAAAGATTAGCATCATAATGTTTAGAAATGTGTATTTTAACATGCATACATTAATCTGCAAGATGTTTTTGAAACTATTTTGAAAATGGATGGTTGATAGTGAAATAAAAGTTTAATACCTGCTTTTATTTCAGAAAAGTATACTAGTGGTTACAATAAGGTTCTCTGGGAACCCTGGCCTATGTAGAAAAGATTCTTGTTTTTTGTGAGAGTGTTAAAGATGGACCTAGATGAATCAAAAGAAATAAAGTTTGGAGTCATGAGAGACTGGCTTGTTGACCCACTGAGATTTTTTTTCTTTGCTGGATAATGATTGTTTCTTAATAATCAAAAATTTCCTCTCTCTATGAAGTTTTGATTCAGGTACTTTGATATATACATGGCCTTAAAGCAATTTAGACATGAATAACTTGTAGCGCCTTCCTGTCAGAAAAAAGGTCAACCAAGAAATTTGAGGAGGGTTATAGCTGGTTAATCCTCTATCTCTACAAACATGCTCCCTGATAATAATAACAGTAAGTTTCAGGTCAATATCTCTCACATAAACACGTGGGTTTCTTTGCTCTTAAAATATTTATCTGGAGAAGCCTTTGAAAGTCCACATATTTGGTTCTGTCAAATCTGATCAAACTTCAGCTCTCTGTCCTGTTGGATAGTCTTACCATCATGTTCCACGAAATATTTACACAAGATAAATACAATAAGAGGTCGAAGATAGAGTTTTGTGGATTGTCTGTCCTCTATGAAAAGCAAAAATCTTCCTAAACGATGTTCTGGCATAGGAACAGTAGGAACCTATAGGAAGGAGAGGGATCATTCCCTAAACATGTCATTCAGATTTGTTACTGTGAAGACTAACTTTTCTCTAAAGTGTTTTTTGCTGATTGATGTTTTGACTATTTTTATCAATGAAAACTCATTTCTAATATTAATCATGCTATTAAATAGGATACTAACTTTGATCTTTTTTTCCCTGACAATCACCAACCCGCTCAGGAAAGCATTGCTATTCTTCTAGGTATTAGTAATAGAAAAGCCTAGGTAGAAGAAAATTCTAAAGTAGAACTTTTTTTTTTTTTTTTTAATTTGAAGGCTAGTTAAATGCCCCTAGAGTGTGAATTTCTGATTAGAGCAGCCATCTGGTTGCTTAACAATTACCAAACCCAGAACATCATAACATAGAGGCTATATTGAAATATTTTAAAGTAAATTTCATTCATCTCACAATACAATTCTAGCCACTAGGGCACCATGCATAATGGGAGACCATTTACATTTCGCACTGTTGGCTCCATAGATTCCCTAGTGTCTAGGGATCACAGTCATTCATCATCTTTACCAATTTCTTAATCCCTAAGAACAATAATGAGTGCCAGCTCTGCACAAGGCAATATGAAGTTGGACTCAAGTATGTATAAAATCTCTAGTCTTTAGGCTAGTGAAGATAGATCCTCACCCTATTTATATATATATATATATAAGTATATATAAATATATAAAAATATATAAATATAAATATATATTATATATAATGAACAAGTTGTAATTAATAATAATGACTATCCTTTGGGGGTAAGTATTGTTATTCCATTTGTCTTTGAACAAAGGACAGCATCTTGCAGCAACATAAATGCACAGATTTAACAGAGTACCATTCCCATTAGCCAGTAACCAGTATCTGTGTTTGTCCAGCAGCATTATTAACCTTTTTTTCATATGTACAAGAGGAATGTGAATTCTGAGGGTCATAGTATTGTAAAAATAAGTAAGAAGACATAAATTCTTAATGACATACTTATAGAATTCACTCAAAACTATGAACAAAATGAATTAATTATCTAGCAAATAATAACTTGTCTGAGAGTTTTTTCCCCCTTGGCAATCGAATATCATAAACATCATTGTAATGCTGGGTTGGAGCACAGAATTGACTCATGCATCATACAGTCTTTTCTCAGGGGCATTATTTTGCCCCAGAGAATATCAAAGTTATTATTTATTTTCATAGGAGTTTAACATTTTTTATTTGGGCTAATTTTGTAAATTCCTTGTTCCTAAAAACATTATCCTGTGTCCTTATCATTACTAGACTATTATGAAAATGAGGCACTGTCTTCACTATATTAAATAATGGAGTATTTGCTTTCAACCTATCTAAATTTGATAGAATTAATATAAAATCCCTGACCTTTGATGGGCAATACTGAAAATAATTCTTTTAAAATATGTTTTGATATCTACTATAAGCTAGATATTATGTGAGAAGCCTATGATCTCATTTAATCCTCACATGATTTTTTAAAAAAGGTTTTGCTTATAGATGAAAAATTGATCATCAATATCTATATTTTTATTTCACACACATTGCAATTCATTGAAGTCAGACTTTTTATTTAATCACCTACTGTAAGTTCACCAGCAAATGTTATTAGTGATCTTATTTATAACTACAGTGAACATCTTTATTTCTAACCTTATTTGATATTGGTAAAATATAACAGCATGATCACTTTTGGAATTGTTTCTAATTTTCTCTAACTTGATCCTGAGATTTCCTATGACTGTTGGGCAGTTTCATTTATGATCCTTCATTCTCTGTGGATCCTATAAGTGTTAGAATTACATAGAAGGGATCTATCCTCATTCTACTTGTCACTGTTCATTCTCCCTTCCGAATTTATTTTACTCAAATGATTTCAATAATTGTGTGTTTCCCACTCTCACATCATCTCTAATCCAGTTCTTCTCTTCCCAGACTTCTAACCCATATTCCCAGGTGACTGCTGGAAGTGAATGTTCCACAGGCATTTCAAACATGATATATCCCAAACTGAAAGTATTATCTGCCATAGACTAATCTCCCATCCCTAAGTTCCAACAATCACACAGACACACACACACAGAGACACACACACATGCACTCACACATGCATGCGGGCATGCAGACACTTCTGGTGAAGATGACTATCCTCTTCCCTCAGGTTCTATCATAGGGAAAGGGGCTACTTTTCATTTGACTTTTCCTAAACAGAAGTTTGAACTCATAAATCTCCATAATTATTGGCCAAAGTTCAACTACATTTTCCAAACTATAATATAAACCATCCTAGATTCCATACTGACGGTTGCATTAAACCTTTAAAATATTTCTTCTTTGCTTAAAATCTTTCTCTGCTTTCCTCACATATCAAAGATAACATCTTTACTATGACATATATGCATGCTCCATAAGCTTACTTAATCATAAGCATTACTTCCTTTTTTTCATGATTCCTAAGTATCAGGCATTGAGATTCCGCCTTAGTGGGTCTGGAAGGGAAGTTGAGTTGTTGTGAATCTACTTTTCAAAAGCCAGCTGGATTCTATTGAAGAGACAAATTTGAGAATAAGGGTTTGTATCTCTTTATGTGGTAGCTGGTGGCTGCCTGATATGTATTTTGGTCAGTATTTAGTAATCACAATTATTTAACATCATGTTTTATGTTTGCTGGAGAAATTCATGCATAAGCTTATCAACATGGTATTCAAACCCAGGGTCTGGCTTCAGACTCCAAATGATATGTATCTATCATACATTGATCAGAGGAATAGAAGAGTCAAAGCAGAGGACAAGGAGCATTTAAAGTCCTGTCCTTGGAAGCTGATGGTGGGGGGTCACATAGACCTGTGCTCACTTCATGCCCATGGTGTAAATGCATGGCTCAGTCATGCATGCAGAAAATGCGTCGACCATTCCTAGGTGCCAGTCATTTCATAAACACCTGAAAGAGAGCATCATTGAGAGAGACATATTTTCTGTTCTTACTGAACTCCTAGTGAGGAAGAGAGAAAATAAAGACTAATATGTGTGTTGATAACCACACCTCATGTATGTAATCTGAGAGAAGATGCTCTGTGAAAGGCATCTCTGCATCCAAATTCTTGATGAATACAGGAAGTTGGACTGCAAATAACTGAAGAAACTTGATTGCAGTGGTGATATTCTAACTGAAGGATGTAAATATAATGCCATGTGAAAATATGCCTGGAATGTTGGAGGCAGAGGAAATATCAGGGTCAAAAATCTCTGAGCTCAGAGATATGCATGTATCTGAAGAATCAGAAAGGACCAATGTGTCTGGAGCTTCCCGAGCAAGGCAAGGGTTAACCTGACATGAGACAGAAAGAAAAGAAGGGTCCAGATTTTTAACATCAAACAAGAACAGGTGAAATGATACTTTGTGAAAAACTTTGGGCATTCTTGACTATTTTATTTATTAACTGACTCATCCATTGAGACATAGATTTGGGGTCAATGTTTTAATAATAGGATAGCCTACACTTGACATTTATAAAGAAGTTACACAAACAGTAATTTTTTACATTTGTATTAAGAGGAGGAACCTTTGGCCCAATATTTCTCATTGCATAGTTTTTGTGTTTTATTGTAGTTATATGCAACATTTGTTAATAGGAAACTCAACTAAAACACTGATAAAAGGGATGTACCGACAATGGGATTTTAGTTGGTATTAGTCTATGTTATCTGCAATGACTTATAAGAGATCATGTCATTAGAATAGAGGCTGCTATTTCATACAAACATCCAACATCCTGTATACCAAGGCCAATAAATTACTATAAGAGCAGTAATGAAATGAGAGTTTTTCCTTGAAAATACTGACTCTCAAATCTTAGAGAAAAAAATTTGCAAAAAAGCTACCCAAAGAGAAACTCTCTTCACATCAAGGAGGCTTGAGGAAGATATCAGTTCTAATATTTGACCAAAATTGGAGACAAACTTTATTCTGAATAGTTGTAATTTTTGACAGTGATCAGGAGAGACCCAACTAATGGAAACACCCCTTTATGGTCTGTGTGAAGAGGGGAACAGCCTCACAATCACAGGCAGAAGTGGAGGGGAGCGCAAGCTATTACTTCAGCATAAAACTTTGTGCAGAAATCACATTTCAAATTAAAAAAATGGATATGGAGTAAATATATGTTAAAATGTGAAATGTATCTATTTAAGGAGGTTAAATTTTCAAAGGTACATTTTAGGTTAAGAATAGTGAATAGGGCCTCCCTGGTGGCGCAGTAGGTTAAGCAAAGCACTATGAAGCAAATAGCAGCCACTGCAGCATGAGTTCGATCCCTGCTCTTGGCCAGGGAGGTGACCCACATGGTGCAGTAGACCTCTCCTGCATTCCCCCAGAAGCTCCCCTCAGCAGTGTGTTTCAGTCAGTCTGCCTGTTCTGTTCTGCCTGTCTCTGGTGAATCCTTTCACCTCCATGGACTCTGGCCTGTACACCAGCTCTTGTATGCATAAATAAATAAATCTTAAAAAAAAAAGTGAATAATTTTTTGTGAGCACAAAAGTTCTAGTATAATAGTGTGGAATTCCTATCCCTCCTGCTTCTCAGGAATATTGTTTTGGTGCTGAGTTCCTGCTTGTCAGCCAGGCTGAAGGTCATGCTGGGGGCCTCTCACCAAGGGCCAAAGTCTTGGTATGAGGAACATACTGGGAAACCAGTATCTACTTAAAATAGCTACATTACAATAGAGACAATATGTTCTGACTAGCAGACACAATGGAACCCACCAGGCAATTAGCCTCTGGTCACTCCACCCTAGTTTACACCTAATGCCATCACCACCCAGGCATACATACTGCCTATGTATTTGCCCCACCTGAGACTGCCTTTGATTGGTGTGCAAATTACTTCCAGTGTAGCCAGCCCTCTAGGCTTCTCATTGCTCCACTGGACTTTGAATAGTCTTTCACCCATACCACAAGCTTTCAACACTGTACCCCTGAGGCAACAAAATACAATTCATTGAAGACTATGGTCTCAATGTAATCTGTAGATGTTGACTGTCTAACTTCCTGGCCAGTGGACAGAAACAAAAGGCTTTCATGACAGAAACCTTTGTTTTTACATCATTGATAGTCTACTGAGTATGAGAACAACCTGAAAGGAATGAACTTTCTTGAAAATAATTAGAAAATTAAAAATAATCTTTTAAAATACCATTTTGTTTAGTCAAGAAAATCCATGGGATTTTCTATATTTCTATAGTCTCCCCCCCCCCCAACTGGGCCATCAATAGTGGAGGTAAATTATCTAATTCACCAAAAGGGAAAAAAGGAATAAATCTCCAGGGATTTTCATAGTCCTTACAAATACCACTCAGGGTTAGACTAGATCATATGGTACAAAATAGGATATGTAAGGGCAAATCCCGCCTTTAAGGAAATTACAGTTTAATTGCCAAATTGCATTAGCTTGATAGACATAATTTTTGAAAATACACTGAGTAGAGAAAATACATTGAATAGAGATAATAAAAGTTTCATGAAGCAACTGAGAAAGGTTGCAAAACAAGTAAGATTTTGAAAGACTTTATGATATAAGGACAAGATGAACATTACTTGAGTCCTAGAAATATTGGGGTTATATCTGTAGGCACTAGTTATAGTGGAAAAAAACTGAAGCATAAACATATGAGCTCCTTTGTCCATAGCTTGTACATGGTAACAGTGGGTTTAAGTGCAAACCACTCTTGTCTATGATTCTCTTCCAATCGCAATATTCCAGTGGTGCAAAAAATTCTGGAATGAAAAATAGAGGCATAGAAGTGTATGTTTGTGAGGAAAGAGAGAGAAATAGGTAGATATCTACCAAGATTGTGACATTTACTCTGACTACTTCTGATTTCAGAAGTTTTCTTGAGCCTATTTTGCCTCTTCAGTGGAAATTTCCATAAACCAGTTTTTTCTAACTCCATAAAAAGCATTGTTCTGCATCTGTTTGCTCAAATCATTCTTGATTATTTTATATCCTCACTCCTTTAACTAATTCATTAGCAAATACTTCACATGTATCTGTGTTTGTGTCTCTATCTCTATCTTAATCCGTATCTACTTTTATATTGTTATTTTTATATCTAAATAGATCCACATATCTTTAACTCTATATAACTTATCTTTAAATCTATATCAATTTTCTATATGTATAATTCTACATCTATATCTATTTTTATAGTATTTCTATGTGCATATGTATATCTAAATCTTTAAGTTGATTTAAATTTGTACCTACATATGGCTATCTCAAAATCTCTCTCTACATCCATAACTAAATCTGTACTTACACCTACCACTACCCTTAAACTGAATCCTATCTCTAAATCTACACTCATTTCGAATGTATCTCCAGTGGAACCAGTCTTGCTTAAGTCAGTATTATCTCATACTAGGATTACTCTGATCATTTCTTCACTGTTCTCCCAACTGCTATTTTTTAACCTCTGGAATCCTTGAAATATGTAAATTATATCATGCTAATTTCAGGAGCTACTAATGCCTTTCCCCATACTAACAGTAGTATACAAATTCCTCTCCATGACTTATTGACTTGACTTTTTCTCCCTCATCTCTTTAAAGTCTCATTCTCAGTCTTTAAGCTCTGGCCATACTAGCCTTTGCTCTTTTCTCAACTACATCAATCATTTATGTCCCGGGGTTTTTGCATGCACTATGCCTTCTGCTTACTGTGGCCTGATTTCGGAAGTTAGTCTTAGTTTCTTCATGTCATTCAGGACTGACTTCTAGTACTGCCTCCTAAAGAACATGATCCTTAATCACTCAAAATTATGTCAGACCTGGTGGAATCAAGATGCCATATATATGATTCAGCAGTTCTTCACTAGAGAGGCAGATTCCATGCAGCATCACTTAAGTCTGGGCAGACTCTGTGTGTGTTCTCATAAAGACGATGTGGCCCCAGTGATGTTCTGGGCTCTGTCCTTAAGAGATGGCTATTTCGATTTACCCTTCAAAGCAAGTTGCCGTGTAACTAATATGAATTTTACCACAAAATTCTAAGTAGCCTAAGGCACATGATAAACCTTGGAGAGGAGAAAATAGAGGAGGAGTAGAGGCAACTCTGAGGTTCTAGGCATATGAATAAAAAAGCTGTTTGATGATGATGATGATGATGAAGTACCATTGTTTTACATTAATTTTTTGACAATATAGTATTTCCCCCTCAAGTGTGGTCACCACAGTCACCACACCTGTCCCACCACCAAAGCACTCATAATTCTTCATCACAATCAAGTGTGCACTCCCCACCCCTACTTTCCTCCCTACTAGATTTAAGGTCAAATATCAAAGATTGGTTTTATATTCATTTATTCTTTATTCCACATTTAAGTGACACTACCTGGTATTTATCTTTCTCTTTCTGGGTTATTTTGCTTGCATAATGCCAGCTCCATCCATGTTTCCACAAATGGCATTGTTAGGGGGAAAGGTGGTCCTAAATGGATTATGGGTGTGTGGACTCCAACCCCCACTCCAGACCATCAGTGTTCCACAACCACAAATCCGATAAGATGATTATCGAAGAGTGTATTACTGGGACCTGAGGGTGGAGTTAAGCAGCCAGGCTGGCTATGAAGCCGAGGTGAGCCTGGGAGACTCTCTTACGGAGGAGCCAGACCCCCTTCCTTCGGAGCCATTCATTCGACTTGGAGCTAGCCCTCAACGCGCCATTGCTTAGATCTGGTAGAGTATTTGTGGATTTGTATCCTTTTCTTTTTCCTTTGGTGTTATTACTATTTTATTTCCCTTTCTTTCATAAAATAAAATGTGCTAATAACTTTTGCCATGTGTACCTGGAGTTGGGACTTTTAAGTCTTCTGAGCGCGCGGGTGGAGAACCCAGTGTGGGGAACCCATTTTATATTAGGGTTACCCTGTAACAGCATGAGTTTGTCTTTTTTGATAACTAAATGGTATTCCTTTATAAATACACACACACACAGGCATACACTCATGGTATGTGTCTCCTTGGTACACTCATCTGTTTCTGGAAACTTAGGTCATTTCAATATCTTGGCCTTTGTAAGTAGGGATGTAATAAACATGGGAGTGCAGGTTTCCTTTTGAATAAGTATTTTTGTGTTCTTAGGGTAGATGAAAAAGAAACGAATCTTCTGTTCCAGATGCCACTGTTTGGATCACAAATAACCCAGCAGAATCCATCCAGAATTTTCAATACCCAAAATTGTATTTGTAAACAAAACAATAGGTTTTCTTAAGTCATTGAATTTTTGAACTATGTGTTACATAGCGATAGTTAACCAGATGTCAAATATGGTTTATTGCATTACCCTTACAATTTTCCTATTGTTTATCACTGCCTGAAATAAATCTCCTTCCTCCCACCCTTGTTTCCTTCCTTTTCTCTTTCCTTAGTCCTCCATCTCTCCCTCCCTTCCTTCCTTTATTTTTTTTCTTTTACCTTTGTTACCTGGTTTCTATCTCAAATCTTTAGATTTTGAACCTTATGTGAACAGGGGCTATATATGTGTCTATTTTGCTACTGACCCCTGGTCTATGGAAATATATCTCACAGATAGTTGGAATCAGTAATTATTTATTGAATGAATGAAACAAGTCCTTGTGTTTAATTACTCTGTCTACATGAGCTTGTAGTTAATCTATTAAAATGATGGCATCCATCCATTCCACACATAAACAAACAGTAAAAAACCCTGCACAATAGTTTCACATATAAATGGGGAAGGAATACAAGATATATGCTATTCTACAGTTTTACAATGAAATGGGTTTCAGCAAAACAGGATGCTTGAATTGGCTGGGAAATTATACCTCTCTACTGTTCCTTGGTATTAGACTTCAGTGGGATTACTAATGGTTAGCTCAGAGCCATAATGAGCTTCAGTGGAAAAAAACGTTCACAGATTTTGAAGTAGCTTAAAACATATCCTAAGGCTCCCCGGTACTAGATCGTGTTGCTGGCAGAGCGCCAACTGCCTTTTCATCATCTCCATGATGACCCGGACCTGGCCATGTGTGGATCCTAGCTGCCCAGCTGCTTCTGATCTGAGGAGCTGACACAGAAATAACTTTTCTTGCTCATCGATGACTCGGCACAAGGGCAAGCGTTAGCACTGCACTCAAAATACCAAATCAAGGCCATTTGAGAACACCCGCTGCAAAGAAGATGACGTTTTCCAGAAGGATGAAGAATACCTTTTACATCTTTGTGCTTAGAAAAAAGACAGACAAGGAGGAAGGGTGTTAGCTAGTAACTGGAGCGCTGGTCACCTCATAGACATGTCCTAGGGTACCGTACCCCCTATCCTGTCACCTACACGTCACCTGTAAGGAGTTCTCTCCTGTAGCACACCTCAGGAGTATGTGACTGCCTAGCTACACTCCAGCCATTCTGGCCTCTTTCTGCTGCTTCTGTGTGCAGCACAACTCCCAGGCTCAGGGCTCTTGTGTGGGCTATTCACTCTGACTAGGGCTTTAACTCTCGCCCTCCACATCTCACTCAAAATTTATCTTTCATTGCTCCTTTCCCCTCGGATATGTAATAATGTGTGTGCCTACTATAGGTGAGGGGTTTCATGCCCGAACGGTTTATGTTGAATCCTCCTCAATCATTGATCTTCTCCATTGCAGCCTGGCCTTGAGTCAGGATGTACATAAGAATTCTGACTCTTATTTATGAATGTCTTGCAAAGTCATCCTTCCTAATAAGGCCTCTGAAGCCTTTGGTGTTGAATGCTGGGATCACAAGTATGTCCTGTTAGGGTGCTCCTTTGTGATAAAGGGAACTCAGCAAACTTAATTCAAGCCTGCGCCTATGCTGCATGCTCTTACTATTAAAATTTCAGTATTGGCTCAGATTTAAATGGTCTAGAAATCTTTACCCTGACCTCAGTTAATGAACTCAAGCTTTCCTTTCCCTGACTATTATTATCTGAAGCTGACAGTTTGCTTTTTCTTCCAGAAACTACAGAGCATTTGTGGGGCAATTCCACTTACTGAGACTCAGTTCATCTGTTGGAAACCCCCAGTAACTTTTCAAATAACTATCTTAGCAGATTATTTGGATCCAGTTTGGAACTCTGGAGCCATACAGACAACTTTTGAAAAACAAATCCCCCACTTCTTGACTGTGAAACCTTGGGAAATTATTGAGTTCCCAAGTCTCTTTGTCTTCCTTGGAAAATAGAAATCAATAATATTACTTACCTCCCAGGACAGTTGTCAGGATGAAATGATATGATATAATAATAAAAACCTACTGGAAAGTCTGCCTATATGTGACCACAATTTCTGACTTGGTCTTAATGTCTGCCCCAAGGATTTCCTGGCTATGTGTGGTTCAAGTATTGCCCCTGTGTAACTTAAAGACACACATACATTATTGGTATTCTGGCTCTTTGGGAGGCGAAGAGTGCATGGATGCCAATATTCGAAGAACTATTTGAATCTATTTTCTAGAATTGACTGACCAGAGTAGCAAATATGTGCTTTGTGACTGTCACTTGCTGGGCAGTCTCTCAATAAAATAGGGTGTGAATTTTCATTTAGAAAAACTATATATGAAATCATTACTAATAAATCTTTGTTAAATGTGACTTCTTCTGGAAAATGAAATAGATATATTTCTCTTATCATTCCACTAAGTACAGCTCAGAATACTAGACAGTATGTATAAAATAAATATAAGATGACTGAAATATAGAGATTGACAAAGAAACCGAGCACTTAAAGGGTGATATGGTGGTTAGTTACCTGAGTTTTATTTTATGCCTCCTAACTGGAAATACCATATGGTACAGACAAAATAACTCCAAAAAATTCTGCTCTCTCTAGCTAAAGGAACAGGAAATAGGAAAACTTAGCTAGACAGAAAACTGTTAAACAATGACTCTTCTATTCCAACTAATCAGTACAGAAAAAACTTTGACCCTCCATTATCACAGTGAGCAAAAGTCTGCTTGAGTATGTATTGAGGGACTTCAATACTTTTCCTGGACTGGAATTGGATAAGTTAAGGGAGGGTGTTAGAAGTACACATGGAGCCTGGATTTCTACTCAGTGGCAGTAATGCTCCTACTCCCACTCAGATGTTATCAGGGGAGCCCAATGGGGACTGTAATCTTATATCAACATCCAGCAGTCTTAGGGCTACCCCCTCTCATCTGGGGAGACCAACTACAGTGCCAGAAATCTTACTTCTGCCTAACAATAATGGGAAGATTTGCCCAAATTTGTTATCAGTGAATAGCAAACCTGGAGTGACATCTCCAGTGACTGTAAAGTGTTTCCCCCTCAATAGAGTCATGCATGAAAAATGTTGAAAAAAGATGTTTAATAATATCACCTAACATGTCCAAAACCAAAAATGTACAGGTTTCAATGAAAAAAATCACCTTTATATTAAGAGCCAGTAAGATCTCAAACTGAATGTATAATCAAGAGAACATTAGTCATAGGACAGAACTTTTAAAATTATATGATAAAGATTTCAACAAAATCACAATTAAAATATTTCAATATTGCTTTAACAGGCAATGAACTGGCTTGTAAAAATTGATAAAGGTATCTTCAATAAAGAAATAGAAAGTTTCAGTAGGGAAAGAAATGATGGAAGGAGAAAGAAATACATGAAAATTTTGGAACTGAAAAATATGACTAGTGAAATAAAGCACTTCAGTGAATGAACTCAATTGCATAATGGAAAAGACAAGTAAATAGTGAGCAGAAAAGAGAATAATAGAAACTCTAATCTGAATGGAAACAGAAAAAGTAGACTGAAAAAGTGATACTTAGGGACCTTGGGAACTATAATAAAATGCATGACATTCATACATTTGGAGTTCAAGGGTGAGAGAGCAAAAAGAGGACAGGGCTAAGACTGTCCTAGGCTACACATAGTAATACTGCCACCAAATTTGTCAAAAGGAAGCTAAATAAATATCAAATAAAACAAGCCCAAAGAAATTTATGCAATAACACATTAAACTGTTGACAACTAAAAACAAAGGAGAAATCTTAAAAGAGGCAAGAGAAAAATGACAGCTCACTTTGTAGAAGAAAAAAATTAAAATGATTATTAATGTCTCAATAGAAATGATGGCAAGAGTCAAGTGACAATATTTTTCAAGTGGTAAATGAAGTGTCAACTTAGAAACCTATACCTAGCAATTATAAAATCTGGATGTTTTTAGATTAAAAGTATCTGAAAAACTCAATCTCAATCCTGTTTTTAAACAACAGAAAAAGGAATTTCCCTAAACAGAAAGGGAATAAAATAAAGAACCCTAGAACATTAGGGAAGAAGAACAAGAAAAGTAAAATATAGAAAAATAGAATATGCTTTCCTCCTCTTGAATTTTCTAACATTTTTGATGACTGAATCTAAAATTTTAACATCTTGTGATAATGGTTCTAAATATATGCCAAGTAAATATTTAAGAAAACTATATTATAAAGACTATATTATAAAAACTAAAGGAATGTTTCCAATCTTCTTGGAATTAGTAAAATAATGCAACAAGTGCCATTCATATATCTCATAAAATGAATATCTAGAATAGATTTGTTCAGAAATGCTATAGAAAATCAAAATGGAATTCTAAAATTTGTTTTCGTGTAACTCACAAAAGGCAAAAAAAAAAAAAAAGAAACAATGAAGTGAAAAACTGAATGAACAAACAAAATTAAAATGAAATAGTAGGTTTTACCCTGACAGATCACTACTCCACTTAAATTTTAGTGTTGCAAACTAAAGAGAGAGATTGACAGAATCAAATATAAAGCATCACTTTGAAAAGAGATATGCATAAAAATGTTGATCCTGCAGACCCAAGAATGGATATACTAATATCAAATCAAGTAGATTTCAGAGCAAAAACAATTTCCAAAAATGTGACATTTTAGGATGATAAAAGGGTAAACATACAAAGACACAGAAATCCCTATTTATTCATGCATCAAACAACAGAACTGCAAAATGAGTGGACAGAAACTGATAGACATAAATAAGAAATATTATAATTGGAAACTTCAACACCCTTTTCTCAATGATTTTTCAGAAAAATTAGACCAAAAATTATGAAGGATACAGAAGAACTCAATAACACTATTAACCCACAACATTGGTGAACTATTTTTAGAACACCCAACAACAGCAGAATATCCATTATTTTGAAGTGCTCATGAATCATATTCTAAGGGAAAAAATCATAAAATAACCTTCAAAAATTTAAACTAATTGAAATTATAGAGTATGTTCTCTGGCGATCATGAATAAAACTAAAATCTAGTAAGAGAATAAAGAAAAATCTCCAAACATTAGGAAACTAAGCAGGATATTTATAAAAGGAAGTTTCAAGAGAATATTTATAATGAAACTTTAACTGAATGAAGATGAATATTTAAATTATCAAAATTTTTTGGGATGCAGCTTAACAGTGCTAACATGGAATTTGTAAATCTAAATGTATACATTAGGGAAAAATGTCTCAAATCAATAATCAAGTGTCTATCTCACAATTGTAGAAAAAGAACAGAACAATATCAAAGCAAACAGAAGGAATGAAATAATGAACTTGAGCATAGACATATAGGAAATTGAAAATAGAAAATAGCCAAAATGTAGCCAAGAGTTGGTTCTTTTAAAATATAAAGTTGACAAATAGTAGCAAGAAAAAAAAAATCATACAAAATTTCCAGTAGTAGCAAGTAAAAATCATACAAAATTTCCATATTCTATATACAGCAGGAGCTTCCACTGAGGACCCTGTAAACACACCAAAAGCTAATATGGAATACTGTGACCAATCCTGTACATATAGATTTGACAACTTTGATAAAATGGACCATTTTCTCAAAAAACATAAACTACCCCTATTTACCCAATATGAAATAGGTCATTGCAAAGGCCCTATAACCACTAAGAAATTTGAATTCAGATATTAAATAATTGAGTTCAAAGTCCTTATAAAATTTAATATAAACATTTAATATTGCTTATTTCATTTGGATTTAAGTTGAGAATAAAAGAAAACATCTACCAAGTATTACTTTATGTTCTATAGTAATAAAATATTGTACTCTGACTTTTTGCCCTAAAAGCTTTTATCGTTTACATTTACATTTAAATCAGTGGTGTATTTTCAGTTAATTTTTGTGTGTGAGGTTTCTATTCTGTTTTTGTCCAATGATTTAAGTATGTATCACTACCAGCTAATAACAACAACAAAACAAAACAATCCAAGGCCAGATAACAGTTGATTTTCAGTTCAAAAGAACTTCATAGTAAGCTTTTGTCATTTTGACTGCTCCATAGTCAAGACTTATAAACCTGGAGCCTGATAAAATAGTGCTCAAGATAGGGAGTCCTAGTTTAATTTTGGTATAGTTATATCTAATTTTCTCTCTTACCTTGGGCAGTCACTTAAATTTCCTCAAGTTGGTAATTGGGAAAAGTTGCAATGAGATTATTGTATGGTCTTTTCCTTTTAGCTTTAACAGTCTTTGATTCAAATTCAGTGAGTGTCTCATCAGAACTAGATTAAAGGGGAGGGAGGTCAGGATATCTTTGACAAATTGGATTTTTAATGATGGTCATACCAATATTAATCCCATCATACATGCTCATCTTACAAAGTGATGTTGACAATCCGTTATTAAGAGATAGGTTCTCTAGTCCCTTCAAACATGAACACATCTCTATAACTACTTCAACTATAAAAGCATGGCAAAATTGACACTTGTGTGACTTCTGGGGCTGTGTTCTAAAAAGTAACACAGCTGTTTCAGCCTGCTGCCGTTCCCTCAGTTCTTCTACTACTCTTCTTCCTGTCTGTCTCCCTCACCCTTTCTCTGTGTCTGTGAAGATCTTATTTGCCATATGCATGTTCTGGACTTGCTATGCCAAAGATCACACAAGATACCTCATAAAATTACAGAAAGATGTACTAGCCACTCCTGCTATCCCCAGATGTCCCAGTCTTCCCAGCTGGAGTTCCATACACCTGAGAAAGTCTTCATGACACTAATTTATGCAACCATCTGATTGCACCTTCATGAAATACCCTGAATCGGAATCACAGTGCTACATTTTTCTTAAGTTGCTTACTCTTATAGCTAATGAGAGATAATAAATGGTTGTTATTTTTTCAAATCATAGAGTTTTGGGATAGTTTGTTACACAGTCACTCTAACTAGAACAATGCCCATTGAAGTATTCCTGAAACATCATTGGAGATGTAGCAGGATAGAGAAATTGTATTTACTAGAATTCATTAGAGAATGAGTACATGAATGAAGACAATGAATCTAGGTCCCACTTATAGCAGTATCTTAACAGCATCAACATGTAGGGGTATTTATTTCATAAAATTGTAAGACCTAGTTAGAAGAATAAGGTGGCATAGTCAAAGTATTTGTTAATCATATCTAAGACCAACACATTAGGGATAGTTCATATTCATGTAGCCTTCTCAGCTAAACTATGAAAAGTAATGAACTTAGGGGAGCTGATCATAGAGAAAGCTCCTCCCCACACAAAAGCAAGAACCCTGAACTTTCACAGCTCAATGGCATGAGTCCCCACCACAGTGGAGTATACTCTTGATCCGTTTTGTGTCTTGAAGGTAAATCATCTCACTGGAAACTCTAGAATGCTAATGAGAGGCTGGGGGATGGATTCAAGTAATAGTCTTGGCCTAGACAGCAGTTAGGTAAAGAGAGCAATATAATCTGGTAATACAATGTGTGACACAGATCTACTTTGTCAGATTATATTATTGTTCAAAACATTCACTCTCTATGAGAAGTTTATATATCCTTGTCTTTGGCACTTAACTTGGCAGTGGCCCATGTATGTGGCATAGAATTTTGCCATCATTTAAATTGGCATGATTCAGTGTAGACTCTAGCTTCTGCTTTCTGCTCTAAGAAAAGCTCATTACAGATAGAGGTTACTGCTTTAACCTGGACATTTAACTGAGAAGACAGATGGAACACAGTCACCACCACAGCAGAAATGCAATAACCTAGTTTTTATGTCGCATGAGCAAGAAATAAACTTTTGTGTTGTATGACACTGAGGTGTTACTATTCATGACTCCAGCACAGATACCCACAACTCTCTCCTATGGGGACATGAACAGATAAACACACTCCTCGATGTGTGGAGTCCAATGGCCTGTTTCCCTTAGTCTTAAAGACTGTATGGGCATGTGGTTATGTCTGTGTATAGGGTCAGGATGTTTTGTCTGAATAAATAATTTTATATTAGATGATTTAGTGAGTGATATTGAATAATACTGGAATAGATATAAGTACTTTATAAAGCCTACCTTAAGTTGGTTTGCCCTTACAGCTTATGAAAGCTAGTGGAGTGAAATTAATGTACTATTATTCCAGATATGTCAATGACTTTCAAGAACAGGAGTATAAACGACTGGAAGGAATTCTCTGTTTTGAGTTGATAAGGCATTATATTAATAATGCTTGATTTCAAGCAGGAAGAATCAAGTCACATTAGTTTCAATAAAACAATGACAGTAACAATAGTAATTGTTACTATTTATCAATAAATAAAATGTGTGTGCATGCCTGAACATGGTGAGTTTGTAGGTGAATACTTCAGGGGGCAGAATAATTGGTTTGAGTAATGGAAAATATATTTTAAAGCAAGACTTGATTCAAAATCTCAGTCAGTATCATCAGTATATTCTTTCTGTTTTCTTACTCATTCTCCTTGCCTCTGGATTCCCCTCCTTTCTTTTTCTAATGCATCTCTTGCTCCAGTCCATCTTTTCTTCTCTATGCATAACACCACTCCTTAACTTGACTCTAAGAAGTGTAGAAGTGGTGGAAGTCCCACTGGACGTCATAAATACTGAGACTATGAGATGAGGTTGTATAAAGGAAAAGTAGGGTGTTCTTATCAGAACAGGAATAGATTCTAGGCAGGCAAAATTAAAAACAAACAAGCAAACAATAACTCCATTACAGAGGCAAATTTCCAGAGAGTATTTCAAGATAGCATAGAAGTTTGATGACTTGCTTTTTTAGAAGAGAGAAAAGAGTTAAATGCAGGTCATTTGTTTTGTTGAGTAGCATAAGCCAATTTGGGGCTAGAGTTGAATTGTGTGGGACCAAGCAGGAGAGGAAAGGAAGACCACATGGTAAAAAAGCTCATTGTTTACGGAGTATTAACTTAAAAATAGCAATCGAAAGAAGGGGTTGTGCTAATTTACTGCATGGAAAGAGGACTTAGAACTGGCTTCAACACTAACTCTAGAACCATGTATTCTAAATAAATGATAGAGTATTGATATTCAAGATCAAAGTGGGAAGAATTAGAGTACTCTATCAGAAAATGGTTTCAGTAGGTCACAAACCTTCTCCCACTTTAATTTTTAGGTAGTGTTTTGTGTGCATGATCTGGTGCCTTTGTCTTTATTTAAAAAGAAAAAAAAACTCAAATATGTAAAAAGCTTTTTAAATACAGTCTCCCAGGTGTCTGTAGCAGCCTCAAGCCCCTTTTCTTTCTTCCATGGTTCTCTTAATTGTTACTTCACAACAATTAGTTGGGTATTCATATGCAAATATATGCAAATGAGAAGGGACTCAATATATGAGATTTTTCACTACTAGTTAATTTCTACTTTGGGGTTACTGATAAGATCTGCAAAATTGCTTTTTCTGTATCCTGGCTCCTTGGGGCATAACAGAGAAAGGATGGAGTAAAAGCCACCTAAAAATCACAAAAGCTCTGCCATTGTTAATATCCTTCTTCAACTAGGAAACTATTTTCTTAATTGCTTTTTTTCATTGTCTGCCTTGCTTTCTCTCACAGAGAATGTTGTTTAAAAGTTTCCTCTCCTGTGTGGTCCTTCCTTTCCTCTCCTGTGTGGTCCATTATTTGTTACTGGCTAGTTATTCAGGATCTAGTATGGCCTTTGGAGTATTCTAATCAATACGGGAATCATCAGGAAAAGGAAAGGAAGAGTGATCCAAAAAATAAATAGAATTTGATTGATTGAAACAACTGTTTCAAGAGATCACAATATTTTTAAACATAAAAAGTGGAGCAAGATCTGATGAATATTTTAAAATATTTTTAAGCTTCTGAGAAACATTAGGTAGTTAGCAGCTCATGATTTTCCTTCATTAATATCAATAGAATAAAGAGGACCATAACATCTTTACTACTCATCCCGAAGGGAAAGAAGTTTATTCCCCTTTAATCTCAGAGCTTGCCTTCAATGATTTGCATAACCAATGATCACAAGAGAGTAGTCTATTGGAACTTCTGAGGTTAGGTCAGAAGTGTCTTGTAACCGTCAGTGGAAGGGAAGAACACTCATTTTCGGAACTTACTTGCTATGCTATCAAGAAGTGCAAACAACTTCTGAATAGGTCCTTGTCCCTTACAGCCAAGTTACTTCTACCAGAGACTAAGCTAGATTCTCCAACACTGACACCTACTTGCCAGCCATGTGAGTCAGTCACCTGGGAAGCAGATCTTCTAGAGTGGCCAAGTCACTGAGCTAGTACCTACTGTGAAAGAGATCAGATGCCCAGCTAAACAACCATGGATTCCTCATTCACAAAATCGAGACCCAAGTAAATTACTATTTTAAGCATCTGAGTTTGGGATAGTTTGTTATGCATCAACAGGTGATGGGAACACTAGATATGGATCAAAATAAAAACAACAAAACCAGCCTGCTTTGTGAAAGCATCATACTCACGTCTGTAATTTCCTTTGCAAAGCTTAATAGGTGATGCATTCACAGATGGTTTAAAAACAGGAAGCGATTAAATCCAGTTTACAATGCTAAAAAGAGCCTTTAATTGGTAATTCCTTCCCCATACTTAACCTTGGCTCTTTCAGTCTCTATTCACTAGTGCAAGCCCCGGAGGAGAGGGGGGAGTGCATTGGTGAGGATAAATGTGCCAGCCAAGACTCCAATGTCCTCTGTACAACCTACAGATGCCTCAGTGACTAATCTTCATCTGCAGATAATTCAGAAACAGGGCAGATCCCTTGGATTTGAAAATGGGAACTAAAACTCATCCATCTTCTCCTGATGGCTAAACAGGCTATTATTAGCAGGCCAGATGATTTAATAGGCTGGGGATGGAAAGGCACATGTTGATAATTAAACCCTCCAGAGTTCCATTCCAAAGCAAGTGTCCTTTAATAACATGACTAAGGTTTGTTTGCTTTTCAAACCCTTCTCTTCCACTTCCAAGACTCTGGAGTATGATCAGGCATCCACCTGAAGCTTGTCATGGATAGAAACTATGTGTATCAAACATCAAAAAAATTGTTTGATGGCATATTACCTGGGGTTACCTGTCTTGAGTCAGCTTTGGAAACTCATATGTATGTTTCTAAAAAAGAAACTGAGCCACTCATTCAGCGATGTGAATCCAGGTCTATTAGATCGTGGTGGAGTGACAGGAGAACTGGGCCTTCATGCTCACGCTGTCTGGTGACTGACCTTGAACGAGGTAGAGCACTGTGGGGCATTTGATCACTTGAAAGTGAAGAGTACTGAGTTCTAAGGTGCCTTCAAGCACTAACATTTGTGCCTCCTACAAATTCCATTAACTAAATCCTTCTTTAATTATGAATTGGTTTTTAGGATAACTGAATTCATGGGATACAGATTATTCTTTTTCACTTAAACCTCTACATCTATTTCCTCAGCCCTTTTTATGTACCATATCCCGAGACATTATTTTCATAATGAGTGCTATTTATAACATAGTAAATACTTATTTTACTCATGACCTTGTGCTCAACATTGTGCTAAATGTGTTACAAATGTAGTCTGATCCATTCCTTACAAAAACTCATTGAACTAAGAGACAATCCGTCTTCCTTTAAAGATGAGATGATTTTGAGACTTAGTAATGCACACAGAGAAGCTAGGATTCAAATCAGGTTTGCCTGCTGCCAGAGTCCATCCACTATTATATTTCTTGTACTTGTGCTTCAGCTGTTTTTATTAATGCCTACCGTGAGCAGTTATATATATATATATGTATGTGTATGTATACATACATATACATGCATACATATATGTATATAGAGAGGCAATATATCTTATATGCCTGTTACATAAATTTATTGATGTATGCATGTTATATATGTTTATACATATACATATAGATAATCTGACTAGAAACAATGTATAATTGAGCACTGCAAAGTGTGCAAACTAGAGTACAGGACCCTTTCTGCATGGGATGATGTTTGCCGCGTTCTCTTGGGGAATTCTTTTCCACCCTCAGCTTGGTATGGGCTTCAGAGAAGAATTGAGCTCTGGTGCAGGAAAATAAAATTTAAAAATTCCAGGTTAATATCCTTTTTGTTCTTTTGAAGTAAGGCTGCTTGGAGATAGCATAATGCTTTCTGTGCATTGCAGTACTTACAAGGAAGGGATTTTATTTTTTAAGCTGGAGAACTGCCATCTGGACATTGCAGTTTGTTTTCTGTTTCTGGAGTTGCAACTCAGATTCTTCTTAGACACTAGAATTTTGTTGTGCTGAGAGAGTCACCACTATAACGGTTCTGTGAAATAAATGTAGGACTACCCACACCTGCTTTTCAGAAGAGTGCATACCTGAAGCATGTCTTATGGACTGAATTAGGGCCCTATCTCAGGGTGAGGCAGCCTTTACTGTTCCTCTCTGCAGACTACCCATAAAGAATTGGGAGGGGAGGAAATGATTTTGAATACATAAAAGAATTTCATTACCAGTTTTCAAATTTCTGAATGTTTAGAGTATATTTGATGGACTAAAATGATTCAAATGGAGGCCAACATCAACAAGGACCAGAAGCAAACAAGGGAAGAACCAAAGTAGCAGTTGTTATTTTCTGTACTTCAAAATTCATATATTGAAGCCCTGACCCCCACCCCATGTGGTTGTGTTTGGGAACAGGTAATGGGATTAGAGGGTGGGACTCTCAGTATGGGATTAGTGCCCATATAAAAAGAGGAAGCTCTCTCTGTCCCCCACCTCCATTCTGTATATTCACTGACGCAGGACCATGTGAGAATTACAGACAAGCCAACATCTGCAACCCAAGGAAGGATGTTGGATAGCACCTAATTCTTAGATTTCTCAACATTCAGAACCACGAGAAAATGAATTGTTTTGTTTGAGCCACCCAGGCTGTCTTACTATAGTAGTGTGAGCAGACGGGATCTTTACCATTTTACCATTTCTGCATGCTCTTCTCGGCTAGGGTGTGTTAGACTGCTACGTCTATCAAGTCTTGCTCTTCCTGGAGGATAACCCTGGGGAGATCACCTGACTTCACTCTAATCAAGACAACCCAATGATGCAATTTATACTCCAGAATTCTCCTCCAGCCTCAGGTTCAGGAGATCCTCCCATTTTGGCTTCACCTTCCCTATCCTTTCTTCCTGGCATTTCATCCCATGAGAACTTCCTTAGGAAATCACTGACATGAGTCCTTATCACAGGGTCTGCAGCTGAAGACTTGCTGTTAGGTGCAATAGAAAAGGGCATTTGCAATCTAGTCCTGGGCACCAATGGGCCTGTGGAGTGTGGACGTGGGTGGTAGCATGAGGTTCATGAAAATACCTTATTATATTCTTACCTCTGTACTCAGAACAAATGTGGAAAAGCTGGCAGAGTTACAGGTTTCTTTCACCCATAAAATAAGCCAAACTGACTCCATGGCTTTAATAGATATCTCCCAGGCTCCCACCCAGTCTGTAATCCATATCTCCTCTCCGAGAAGTGCTCTCCCACCTCTGAGATTATAAGTGAGTTGCCAACTCATCCACCTTCCTCTGGCCTCCCTTCTACTTGAATATGTGCTCTATTTTTCAGCCTCAAGGCTTTGCACATTCTGTCCGCTCCTTCACCCTGTCTAAAATTTTCTCATTGCTTCCCTTCTAGTGCTACCTCTAATATCCAACTATTTTGGAATTGTATGTTTTGTAAGACATCACCAAATATAAGAAAGTACCTAAACTACCAAATGTGGGACAGCCCTGAAGATTTATTTTTCCTCTCTTTTAGCAAATCACTGGTTCAGCTACCTTGTTCTATTTAACTTAGGACCTACCGTGTACCTCAGTTAGCAAGACTTTGATATTTATTCTTTACATCTTTTCCCTCCCAACTGCTCCAATTCTCATCTCATTTTTGTTAGTAAAAGAGCCCTTAGTCACCCAGTTCTCTGTCCCCCAAACTAGCATCATTAGAACCAACCAATAGTTCATTAGAAATGCAAATTCTCAACCCACAGCCCAGATCTATTGACTCAGAAAGTCTGATGGTGAACCCAGACATCTGTGTTTCAGAGAACATTTCATACCATTTTAAAGCATATGGGATTTTCAGAACAGCTGGTTTAAGTGATATGAGAGTCCTGAATCTTGATATAAAATGGAAAATTCTAGAAATAAAAGAAAAAGTGCCACTAACAGACATCAAGCAACCTTCCTCAAGCTCTTGGCTCTTGGAAGTCTTTCTGTTTTCTGATCAGATGATTATATTCATCTGTTCATGTTGCCCTTAACAAAATACCTCAGACTGGGCGATTGAAAGTATAGAAAGATATTGTCTCCTAGTTTTGCATACTGAAGTCTAAAATCAGGGTGTTAAGAGGACTGAATTTTTCTGAGGGCCATGAGGGAGAATTTGTTCCATGATTCTTAGTATCTGTTGTTAGTTGGTAATCTTGGATGAGCCTTGTCTTGGGGCGGTGTAACCCCAATTTTCACATGGTGTTCTCCTCTGTTTTTGTGTCCAAATTTCCTCAATTCTTAAGTATAGGAGTCATGTTGGATTAAGACCCACCCTAGTGATCTCATTTTATTATCTTCATTTGCTCTGTAAAGATCTCATATCCAATAAGGTCATATTCTAAGAACTCCAAAGTATGTTCTTTTGGAGTGGCAGGATTCACATCATAGATTGATTAATCCTCTTATATTTTTTTCCTAGATTATATTTACCCTCCTACAAATGCATTGGTGGTTACAGTGGTTGGAGGGAAAATGATCAAAATGGAGATAATATTAAAAGATTATCCATCTCCTATTATGAAAAAAATAGTTTAAGTGGAAGCAGTAAGACTAAGAACTTGGTTCATCACAAACTCCTAGTCACATGAAATGTCTCCTCAGGCTCCCCTTACTTAATGCCAATGAGTGGGGACTCAAACAACAGGAGTATATCTCCTTACATTTTCAGAGGCAGGAAGTTCAGGACCAGGCTTTCTGCATGGTTAAGTTCTAGCAAAAGCTCTCCCCTGGGGTTGCACCTGGCCTTCTTCTTGATGTCTGCTCACATCACTTCTCAGTGGGAGCATGGAGAGCAAGAGCAAGGCCTCTGGCATCTCTTCTATCAAGGCACAGCTCCCATTGCAAGAACTCCACCCTTATGACTTTCCCTAACTGTAATGACCACCAAAGACTCCCATTTCCAAATAACATCACATTGGGAGTTAAGAGCAATATATAAAGATTCTGTTTAAGACAATTATTCAGAGAGATTCAGAAATCATCTCATCTAGAATGAAGCCAGTCCATGTGAATTGTAGAAATTCATAGGAAATTATGATAAACAGAACATTCTAGGCCTTTATTTCTATGTAATTTTGTACTGGTAATTACAACAGAGAAGAGAATGGACCTTGTCAAAGTTACAATATCTTTCTCTACCACTAGATTGATTATTGTATATATGTCTTATCAGTTCATCTCACCTGTAAGCACCTGAAGAAAGTCACCCCATTTCTATTTATTAACTTCCTAACAAATACAAGCTGATTGATAAAATAAAATCTAGGATCCTTTACTTCAACCTCTTTGCTTCAACAACCATACAAATAAAAAATCAATACATGTACATTGTTAATTCTCTTCTGTAATAGAGAAGTGCAAGGGACACATGTTGTAAATTTCACTGTGTGAAACCTCAGTATGTAGGTTCTGAGCCTGGCTAGCCAGGTGAGAAGACACTAAAAAGCAAGAGCCTCTAAGTTCTTATTTAGTCATTAGTTTTTCTTTCCACTATCTTTCATACTCTGACTGCTTAGTAAAAGAACTCTGATGCAAACAGAATAAAGCTATATAAGTGCTGCTGGGAGATTGGTGAGGATTGCAAATAGAATTAAACGACATATTTCCTTCCTAAGTTGCTAAATTATGGGTGGAAAGTTCAGGAAAGCATTCTCTAGCCCCTCCCCTCCATTCACATCCCTTGTTTAAAAAACAATATTTGGAATGGCAGGATGTTGGGAAATATAAAAATAATGATCCAAATGTCACAGTCTCTCCTCCCCAATTCCCTGCTACCAAATCAGAGTGAAATCATTTACCTGCTACTCAGTTGTGGAAAATAACAGTTTCTTCTCTGTCCACCTATTATAGGATTTTTCTATTAAGCCCCAAACACCCTGATTTGTTTAGAGAGATAAATTCCACCCCCAGCATTTCTTTAATAATCCCTTTATACTTTCTTCTTATCTCTCCTCTTGCTGCTATTGTTTGATAGTGCCACTTAAATAGGTCTTTCCACAAGGTTACTCAAATTAAACATTAGCCAGCTCAATAGAAGCAACAGAAAACTACTGACGGTATCTAGCAAGATAAACATCCACACAGCAAACTTTTGAGATTTCTTTATTTCTACCTTGATTGGCTCAAGGGAAGTTTTTTTTTATGCAGACCTATTGTGTTCTGTATTGCTTTCAGATGGGGGGGGGGTTCTGTTGCCAGATGGATCATGTGACATTGATAATTGGCTAAATTTCACTTCTTTTTGATGATAGGAAGTTTAATATTTACATAGTCTGTGCATGGGTGCAAGAAAATGAAAATCTACATTGAGTGATTCATTCCTTTGAATTAAACAATAGCCAATATTAAATAAGCAGTGTATCCTTTATCAGTGAGTCTCTAGGAAAGGCAAAACAAAAAACCAATCTAACAACTGAACACAAAAAGAACAATATGTTGGCTAAAGCCCAAGTGACAATTAGTTTATCAGAAATGGTCCTCTTATAAGAAATTCAGATAAGCTTTGAGCACTGGGTGGCTAAGAGGTGGGAACTGGGTACCAAAAAGAAAAGATAAGACTTTGGTAGAAAATGTTACAGGTGGGAGATAGCACAGGTGACCTTGGTCTGCTTCATATTTAATCCAGGGCAAACCCTGAGCCAAGGCTCTTGGATTCCACTTCTCTGCTCTTGTGGAGTAGTTGACTGGTAGAAACTTTAGATCCAGTCATGTTTCTGTGAAAACTGATTTCTACATTAGCTGGGAAATTAGCATGATATTGAACATCACTATGTTCAGTGTCATCAGCTGTCAAAGGTTCAAAATAATATACATCTAGTAGTATTATTGGGAAAGTAAAATGAAGTAATGTGACTAAGATACCTGACTTGCACAGAGAGCAAATAAATACCAGTTCACCTCCAGCCCAGTAATTCCCCCCTTAGTCTCACATACAGTTTAGTTTCCTGCCTTTTTCTCTTGTGTCAGTAACACATAAAAGAAAGGATGTAGCATTTTGGCAGAGCATAAAATCCTGCCTCTGTAGCTACACCTTGGTTCTGCTTCCTTTCCATCTCCATTACATTCCCACACCCCAAAAAGAACATAGAAGGGCTTGGGTTGGGCTTCAAATATATAGGACTGGGAATTCTCAGTAATAGCACTTCTAATAGCTGAAACTACTAGCAACTCTATAACCTAGTAATCTGTAGTATATATTACAAACACCCAAAGTATTCTAGAAAATTCATCAGAAGAAAATCATTTGCCCCTGGACATTGCTATATATAATATGGTAAATAATAGTGGCATATTATTATAGCATGTAATATGGTATTATCTAAGAGGCTATTGAATATCTTATAGTATAGTATTATACACTACTATATATGAACAGATATGTATTATGTATTAATATTTTACTGCCATTAATATTTTAGTTTTATATAGTAAATGTAGACATGAGCCCCTATTTACACCGGAATTTACTGCATGTCTGGAGTATCTGATAAAGTGCTCATCAAGAGTCAATGGCTATAATGTGGGGGAAATACAAAACCAGTCATTAACAGCCTGTGTGCGTACCTGCTCAGTCAACCAGTTTTCCAATAATGTGGAATAATTCTGGGAGAAGAAATGTTGTGCATCAGTGTGTCTGTGTGTGCGCACGCACACACGCGCACACGCATGCACGTGCACACATCTACATGTGTAAATAAGAAGAAATACGTTAGAGGAAAGAAGAGAGCAAATTCTGGAGACTTCCAGTTGCTAAGGATCAATCTTTGTGCTTCCTGAAACCCTCCAGGGTGACTGCCTGGGGGGGTGGGGCATAGTATTTTCTTTTATCTTTCAATCACTGCCTTTGTAGGTATAAAATAAGACTATCGATCACATGAAGGTGATAATGGTTTCTCAGGCAAAATGTCATTTGTTGTTGGAATTCATTCCCCTGTTGCTTGAATTTTATGTCACTCTCCCCAGGTCTTCAGTGTTCTGCTGAGATGGTCAATGAGCTGGGAGGTCTTAGGGAGACATGGTGGTTGGGGCATTCTTGGAAGAGACCCAGTCTGGTCAGAGCTGTCCTGCAGGTGTTTATCTCAGTTTCCAGCCTCTCCTGATTTCCATTCTTGATAGAAAAGTATAACCTTGATTTTTAATTGCTGAAAAGACTTTCAGATTAGTAAGTATAGTTGGTGTCCTCACCCCCTACACCCTCTCCCCCAAAGTTCACCCTGCTGATACCACAAAGGAGAAAGAGAAATATTGATATACATAAAGGTAACTTTAAAAATGTAAAGGATTTCAAGGTGATATAAAGCAGTTTTAACTGATAAGAGGAGCAAATGCCAGACAAGGGTGTGGGAAATCCCAGGTCCATCCACAAAGAAGGAATAAAAATTTGAATTAGAAGTAATTAAAAACTCAGTATAAAGAAACATGCATTGGGCCTCCCTGGTGGTGCAGTGGGTTAAGCAACGCACTGTGAAGCAAACTGCAGCCAGTGCAGCACGAGTTCGATCCCTGCTGCCGGCCAGGGAGGGGACCCACGTGTTGTAGTGGACCTCTCCTGTCTTGCCCGCTGCCCTCAGTCGTGTGTTTCAGTCAGTCTGCCTGTTCTACTCCTCCACTCTGTCTGGGAATCCTCTCACCTCCCGGAACTCTGGCCTGTACCCCAGCTCTGTATGCATAAATAAGTAAATCTTAAAACAAACAAACAAAAAGAAACATGAACTTAATCATGATTTCATGATTAATGATGTGAGAAAGAGAAAATTAAAAGTGTAAAAATTAGAAAAGAATAACATTTAGAATTTAGGTAATAAAGCAATTTGCATAAGAAATCCAACACACTCCTAAGATAAAATGTCATATTTCTGTGGTCTGTTAGGTGACCTGATATCATTTCAATTTATAAACAGCAAAAATCAGTAGTGTTCCCTTCTAGCCAACAATATTTATCTGGAAAAGATTATAACATACATAATAGTCAAATAGCAATCAAATTCATTATAAGGTATTTGGAAAGTAATTGGAAAAAGGATAAAGTATTTTTCTATATAAACAGCAGTTAAAAAGACCTCAAAAATAGAAAAATTGCCATCTGTTTGCTCTTGGATGTTTGACCTTCATTTCTAAAGAGCCAGAATATTTTATCAATAGATTTCATATAATCCTTATAAATATTTGACTTGATATTTTGACAAATTTGAAACATTTTTCCATTTTTTTAAAAAATGAGAATACTACCAATTGTGTTTTGAAAACCACTGTAAGTTCTTTTTGGGAATTGAAAATGAAAAAGATATGACAGTTTTATGAAAGCAAAAAGGACAAATAGCTAAAGGGCAGACTGAAGAACTTAAAATAGGGTCATTTACATATTATAATTTGAGTCAAATCATTGAGAAAGAAATGCTGGTTCAAGTTATAGGGAAAAGTAAGCCTTGATCCTTATATCACCTAAAGAGAGACCCACTCCATTGTACAGATGGATTAAGCACTTAAGCGTGAAAGATAAATCTATAAAGGTTTTAGAGCAAAATTAGGAGAAATCTTTGTTCCTGTGGGTGATGAAGAACTTCTGCAAAGAACAGAAATAAAACTTCTGTGGGGAAAAAAAAAGCCCCTGTTAAAAAACAAAATATAAGGAGAAAAACTGGCTATTAGGATTACTTTAAAATTAAGGATGACTTCTTATAATGAAGGATCACTGATAAAGGTGATGATGAGAAAATGCTTTGAAACATCAAATCCCAACATAAATTTAATATTAAATATAAAAGGAAGTCCTGTGAGTGAAGGAGAAAAGAAAAGAAAATTTGACATTGTAAAATAGTTAATACTATCTAGTGAGGGACAGAATTAAATTCTTAGAGTTGAAGATAATGTACTAAAAATACATATTGCTATATGATGATGTACACCTGAAACCTATATATTATTATAAAACAATTTGCTTCATTTACATTTTTAACTAGTTCCAATATGTGAATAAGCCATTAACAGAAATCCAACAAGTCACTATCACTCATAGCATAGATAGTATCAAAATTCTTACTAATATTAAGATTTCTGTTCTAGATACAGAAACCTCAATGGAATGTAGCATGATAACTGTCATAGAACAGAGATGTGGATGAAGGACAGAGAATCTCCCCAAGAACTATGCAACTCAGTTTTTTGTTTGTTTTTGGAGATTCTCTGTTCAGACAGCTCTCCATGGAATTAGAGTAGATAATAAGAAAATGAAAAAAGATGCTCAATAATCAAAAAGATGGTCCTCATAGTTGATTGAAACCATTTCTGATGCTTTGTGGAAAAAGACAGTGAAGAATTGGGGAGGGGTCCTGAGAAAAAGTTTAGGGGCATTGCAATACTTGATGGGGGAAGGACCAAACCCAGGTCATTTGGTGTATTATAAATCAACCTTCTTGTGGGATCTACTAATGCTAGGTGCTACATACTAGATGTTAGTACTGGACAGGGAAATAGAGCATAAACTTTGTCTTAGCCAGAGAGTGTGTGTGTGTTTCAGATTGATTTATTTAAGCATACAAGAGCTGGGATACAGGTGAGAGGTGCAGGGGGTGAGAGGATTCACCAAAGACAGAGCGGGGAGCAGAACAGGTAGATCTACTGAAATACACTGCTGAGAGGAGCAGCGGGCGAGACAGGAGAGGACAGTTGTGCCATGTAGGTCAGCTATCTGGCTGGGTATTTTACTTGGGCCGCAGTGGCTGCCAATAGCTTCATAGTGCTGCGACTTAACCCCTTGTACCACAAGCGCAGCACCGTGTGTGTGTGTGTGTGTGACTACTACATATTATTTTTTTCTAGCTGGCTAGAATCAGAATAGTGAAACAGCTCTATAATCAATAGTGCCAAGTATCAATGCTAATGGTGTTAATAGTCATGAACGTAGGCAAAAGAAGATAGTGCTAAAAGTTTTTGCTGGCCAAGAGGAAAATTAAATTATTACCTAAGAAATTGTTTATCAGTCCATCCCCATCCTTGCATCCATCCACCCATTTGTGTTTGTAGTTATTTTATTCTCAATCTCCATGAATAATATTCTGAGTCTGGTGTTCACAGTTCACAAGGACCTTAAATCTCTTCATTCCCCTCCCATTGATGATGCTTTTAGGTGTTTAAAGTGATATTTTGTGATATAAAATAAATCTCATTCAAATCCCAAACTTTTTTTTTGCACAAGTTCACAAGATGATCCTAAAAAATTCATATGAAAATTGCAAGGAAACTAGAAGAACTGCAACAATCCTGGGAAAGAGCAAAGTTGAAGGACTAACACTCCCCAATGTTAAAACTTATTACAAAGCTCGAATAATCAAGATTGTATGGAACCGGCATAGAGATAGACATATAGATGAACGGAATACAATTGAAAGTCCAGAAGTAAAACCACACGTATTTGGTTGCTTAATTTTTGACTAAGTTACCAAGACAATTCAATAGGAAGTAAGAACAGTAATTTCAGGATACCCACATGCCGAAGATTAAAATTGCCTTCCTAACGCCATACTACACAAACATTAACTCAAAATGGGCCGTAGATCTAAACATAAACAACATCTGTGAAACTGATAGAAAAAAAACAAACATAAAAGTAAATCTACCCTGCATTAGGTAATGTTTTTTTAATCTTGCCAACAAAATCACAAGTAATCAAAGAAAAAATAGATAAATTGGAAAGATTTAAAATATTTGTGCTATAAATAATACTATTAAGAAGGTGGAAAGGAACTCACAGAAAGGGAGAAAGACATTTGCCAAATATATTTCCAATAAAGGACTTTATCCAGAAATAATTATTTTTACAATAATTTAAAAAGCCAATTTATAGTTGACAAATAATTTGAATAGGCATTTTTACAAAAAATACACACAAATCACCAGTAAACACATGAAAAGATACTCATCTTCAGGGAAATACAAACCAAAACTATAATAATATACCACTTTACACATTGAAACATGGTTCCAGTCCAAAAGACAGGTAATTACAGGTTGACAAGTATATAAAGAACTTTGAACACTTATACATTCTTGGTTGGAATGTAAAAATGCTGTAGTCACTTTGGAAAATGGTAGTTTTTTTCCAGAAAATTAAACATAGAAATACCCATGACCCAGGGAAACACCAAATAAAAGGAACATAGAGCTACACAAAACATGTATATAAATGTTCACAGCAACGTTTTCTATCACTGTCAAAATTGGAAACAAGCTGCTAAGTGAATGAATGAATGTTCATCAGTTGCTAAGTGAATATATAAATTGTGGTATATTTGTCAGTTAAACTACTATTCAGCTATAGGAAGGAATGGAGTATACATACATAATACAGTGTGAAAGAAGTTTAAAAACGTTAAGTGAAAGAAGTAAGTCACACATGTTATACATTGTATAATTTCCCTTATAGATGTTTACAAATGGCAAATTTTTGAAGTCAGTAAATTAATGATTGCTTAGAGCTAGCAATGGAAGTAGGAAATAGTGAGTGATTTCTAATGAGTATGGGATTTTTGTCAGAAAGTGATGAAAATATTGTAAAATTAGATTTTGACAATAGCTTCAAAACCTTATGCATATGTTAAAAGCTCATAATTTGAATGCCTTGGAATTTGGTTGAATTTTATGGTATGTGAATGGTAGCTAAGTAAAGCTAATGCAAATGTAACTCATTCTTTGAGCCTGCTGACATCATTTTGTACCTGGTTTTCACTTAATACATTGTCTATCTCTCAGTTAATATCAGTCACACATGTGATAATATGCCATCCAAATCTTCATTCATGTCTTTGACAAGTACTCTAAACCAGAATGGAGTCATTTGTTTCCTTCCTCTAAGCCAACAGCCAGTGCTGTTCCTTACCCATGTTCCTTACCCAAGGTAAAACATTCATTCACTAATTTATGAGCACATATTATAAGATGCACATCATACAGGGTGATGAGGATAAAGAGATGTGTGGTGTTTTCTTGCTCCCTGCTTTTGAAGGGAAGACACCCTATTATGTAACTCAGACAAATAAAGAGATAAGTCCCTAAAGGATCTTTTAGGATTTCTGGGTTGTAATCAATAGGAATCCATGCTGGCTAATTTGAAAAGAAATTTATTTGAAGGCTATGAAATTTGCTCACAGTACAGAATAGAAATCTCAGTAACTACAGCTTCTAAATGGACAGAATAAAGTCAGGGACCAACTAGCGATTTTGTCAGACTATGAATACTGGTATTCATCAGCACAAGCATTCTTGATCCTTGTGTCTCTCCACACAAGGTCTCAGTTTCTAAGAGATTATGCTAAGTTGACTTAGCTTCATCTCATCTCATGATTTGAATGGAGGAAAGCAGGGCACACTGGATGGCAAGCCACAAAAATGTACATCTCAAGGAGAAAAAAATCAGAAATAAAAGGGAAGAATGCTGAGCAGACAAGACCAGAAATGGTCACTAGAATATCACTATGTCAGGAAAGAACATGGAAGTACAGTGTTAGTGGTGGAAGAACCCCAAGGGATCTAGGTACTCTTCCTGCCGAAAGTGGAGCTTTAACAGAAATATGAAAATCTGTTATCTGTGTTAAGTACAGACTCCTCACTTGGTGGGGAGTCAAAAGACACTTTGACAGACAGAGTAATATGAGTCAAGGCATACAGGCTTGAAAAACCATGGTTTATTGAAGAAATGGAAAATTATTAGTCACAGCAAATCAAAGGAAACTCTGGGATGAGGCATGTGAAAATAAGGAATGAGGGCACCACTAAGACTATGAATGTTTTCAGATGCTTCACTGTAGTGGAACCTGAGCTTCACTTTGGAGCTCAGAAAAATCAATCTAGGATCCTCAAGCAGTTGGGGGACATGATAAGACCTGCAATTTGGAAGGTCTGGGTATTGTGAAGTGAGAGGTTTGAGGGCTAGAGGAAGCAGGCAGGCAAGTAAGATGGTCGCTTCAAGAGTCCAGCTGATACTTGAAGGAAGATGGCTCAGAGAATGACAGAATAGCAAAGAGGGGCTGTAGATGGAGCTATTAGTGGAAAGAGGGGCAGGAGCTGGGTAACTGTGTGTGGATTTGGGAGGAGATTGTGGAGAGAAACGCAGGAGTCAGGACCATGGCCTTAATTTCCAGTCTGGGTGAGTGTCTCAGGAAGACTTTCTTCTGACTTTTACTGAAGTGGCTCTTCAGGGCCCCAGGCTAGTGATTGTCCTGTCTTTCAGATGCTTTCAGTGACAATGTGAGGACTGCAAATCCTCACCTTTATCTCTCAGAAACTTGTGCTAGGAATCCTCTCTGCTTCTTGTGGAGCCTGTGGCATCTTTGGAGGTCAAAGCCTACTCTCAACACCACAAAGTTCTACTGCAGAGGCTCCCCTGCTTAGCATCTGAGGTAAATCTAAAGGATGCTGCAGTTTGTCTGCCCCTGAAGCTCTGAAGACTTTTTTCCTCCAAAGGCAAGTTAGAATACTCTCAGTGCAACACCAACAAGGCTTAGTACTTTGGCTCTCACAGAGGAGGTTGTCCTGGGTGCACCGGCCCTGTGTAACCTTGGGTCACTGGCAGTGGACTCAATTTAGACTAGCCACTAAGAATTGAAAGGTTCTTTTTTGCAGTACAGCCTCAATGATGCAGGAGTCCAATTCCAACATTCTAATCAGTTTAGCCAGATGACCTTTCATCATATGAAATGAGGTTAGAAGGCACATGGAGGGGTCATTTAGTCTTACCTACCTGTGTCTAGGCAAGTCTTTGCTGGAACCCCTGGGAGAAGGCAAATGATTAGAGAGAACTTGTATGAAATATTCCCTGGAGCAGTTCCTAAACATGTTCATGTTGAGTCCTGTGTGGCAGGAAGGCTTTCTAAGGATAACATTCGCTTCCCCTCTGTCTCAAGTCTCTTTCCTCTTGCTCTGGACTCATTAGAGGTAAGGGGATCTGCTTCTTGTCACTCACACACTTCTTCATATACTTAAGAACTATTATTAATTCCTTCTTCAGCCTTCTTTTCTCAAGGCTAAATAAACTCTGTTCCTTTAGCCTTTCCTCAGAGGGAATATTAGTCAAAACTTTAATCATTTTAGTTGCTGTCTTCTGGACTGTTTCCAAATTTTGCACAGTGCATTTGATCTGGAGGGAGCTAAGATAGAAAGTGGTAGGGTAAAAAGCTCATGAATTCAGAAATTTGACAATTAGAAATCTGTGATAATTCAAACTGGTTTTCTAACCCAATTTTCCCTTCATTGTCTAAGCAACTTTAAGATAAACCAGATGAAGGGGAGGAGGAGTCACAGAAAATATTAAAAATTCTCTGGGGAGCTAACCTTTCTCCGAGTGTATCATTGATGCACTTTTGCACAGAACCAGTTGTAGGACAAATGATTCCAGGGTATTCCAGCATATTCCCTTAAGACCTGCACAAAGCCGACTAGATTGAGTTGTTGTTACTGTGACCATATATTTTCTCTCCTATGAGTGTACTTATTGGGCCAAAGGCCTTAAATTTATCAGTGTGATACCATTCCAAAATTCTAGGCTGTAAATCACCTTAATTTCTGTACATATTCTAAGATTACACAATTATAATTCAATTTGATATTGGGCTTTTAACCAACTCCCAACAGCTATTCTTTCATGAATCTCTATGATAATTTGTTTTCTGTGTGAAAAGATTGTACTGATCCACTTTTAATTTAAAAATATTCTCACCTTGAAATTCCAAGTTATTCATCCACTTATCTATTGAAAGAACTTCTATTACATGAGCATTTTGTGCCCAGCCATAAGTGTGCTAGGTGTCTTTTAAAGTAGAATAAGATGTAACCCTGTTCTCAGCCCCTCAACCTGGAGGACATTTAGGTATATCAATAAAGCTCCTTGAGAGGATAGAGGAGGAAAACATAGTGGTCCTTGGAGGGGCCAGAGACTTTCTAGAGTATGATCTTATTTCTCAGAGGGATTTGCTAAGTAGAGAAAAGCAGAGAGAACTTGTATGCAGGAGTCTGGGTTCCTCATCATATGGTAACAATTGGATTTTATTTGTGGCTGTGTTGGGGTACAAAGGAAATTGTCCACTACCCCTCTGATTCTTCTAGGCTGGAAAATAAACAAACAATAATCCCCTTACAGGGCAAAGACCCGGCATGACTAAGTGACTATCCCAGGTGGCTTCAGAAGCCATCTTGAATGGCTGCCCTGAGACAGAAGACTTGTGGGCTGGGAGGAAAAGTTAGGTAAGGAGGCTATGAAGAAGGCACATCAGTATTCAAACTAAGTTCTGCCTTCATCTTGGAAAGAAGGGAGGAGATAAGATTTTCCCTTATAGATGTTTGCATGTAAATACCTTTGACAAAAGCAAACTCATGCAGCCTTCAGAGCTTCTCCTATGAAATTAACCTCTTATCAAAGAGATATACTTCAGGGTGGCATATTTTTACTTCCCTACATGTGTTATAATGACTAAATAATTTTATTATGAAAAAATTCTGAACTGACAGTCTTGCTCCCCTTAGTGTATATACCTCAGTTATTTTAAACAGGAAAAAGAATCCCCATTTGGAACCAGAACCTATTGAGATACAGAATGTCCTTATATGAGAAAACAGAGACCAAGACATCTTTGTCATAGTTGGTGATGGATTTTTCCCCAATGGTTGGGTTGTCAGAAAAGTCATGGTACATTTTTTCTGTTTTTCAAAGAAAAAAAAAATACATCATGACTTTTCTGACAACCCAAAATAATTTACCCCCATGTATCAGGTAGGACTAGAAAACCATAGACCTCGAAAATGGAGGTAAACCCTTTGCTCTAGGTTTATTTGCAGGTGATTAGATTCCTCTACAGCCAAGGAGATCCTAAGCATGCCCAGAGCCATCTGACGCATAGCAGTTCCAACTTTTCATTCCAGATACACCTAAAAGGCAACTTAAGGGGTTTCTCTAGTTCAAGGCCTTTAGAAGAAGTCATAGGACTGTGGAATCAAGGTCCCAAGTGGATTTATGACTTTCCCATATTCCATGTCTGATTACAAGGATCTAAAAAACCAAAATGGCTCCTGAATATAATTAAGTGCAGTGTCTCCTCTCTGCTTATTTTGCGAATTAGCATCAGAGGAAAACAGAATCAGGAGCTAAATTGGAAAAACTTGGATCCTAATCCGGTCTCTCGTGAGCTGAATGATCTAAACAAGAGACTTAACTTCTCTGTTCTGTGTAAAAAATGGACAGTGGAAATGTTGACTTGATAGGGCTCTTAGGTTGTTTAAATGAATCCACCTATATAACAAGGCTGTCACAGAGTGGATGCTAGACAAGCGCTTGCTCTTACGTGTTTTTGGCTAATACGTAAAGGCTAAATAACATCATCCCTGCTTTCATTCTAGAATCTATTCAAAATTAAGAGAACACATATATCATGTACTATGTGCAGGCGATCAGACCAGTACTAGAAACTTTACTGCACACTGGTCGCCTGGGGATCTCATTGAAAAACAGGTCTCATTCTATGAGTTGGATGGAGACTCAAGATTTAGTCTGTAAAGTTCACAGGGATGTTAAGGTTGCTGATGGGTGGACGCAGTTTTGTATAGAAGGGGCATAGATGCTAGATCACCTATCTCTAAATCCATTTGGGTGGATCTCAGGAAGCAGACTTAAGTGATGCTCCTCAGTTCAGAGAACCAGCTTGGCTACAATTGCGCATTTCGTCATTTCTGTAAGTGCTCTCTCAATTACAACCCATGTAATGCATTTGTGTCCTACTGCTTGTGATTTACAACTTACAGCCTTCTCATCACTTACTCTCTTAATTCTTAACCTAACTCCTTAATTAAGATAGAGCCAGTAAACATCCTTTGATCAATTCACAACCCTGACAAAACCTGCTGCTTAAGAACAGGTTAAATCAATAAAGACTTCCTTCTTGCACTGGAAACTTTAGGCTGCATTGGAATCACCTGGGAGACTTCTTTAATCAGTCTGGAGGACCCCACCCTTAGAGATTCTGATTTAGTAGCTCTGGGTTGAAGGAGAAGAAGTAATTTTTCTAGCAAGGCCCAGATGATGCTCAAGACTCAGTCTGCTAAGAACCACATTTGAGAAACATTGTCTTATACTAAGATCCCGGTGCCTGTGAAGGGGCTTACTGTATTTAGACAAGTGTGGCCAATCATATTTGATATCATCACGCTCACAAATAGCACAAATGCAATACACATGTAACCAAAGATTAAGGGCGTATAGAGGAGGATAAATTCTATTTCATCAAAATCCACAGCAGCTAAAACCAGCTCAGAGCCTCCAAAGCCCTTATTTACTGTCAACAGAGAAGGTTACATGAAATTGAGGGAAATGATCATGTATAAAGGCCAAACCTCATTTCTATGTATTTCAAAACCAAATAATAATGAGGCCCAGGAAATTTGCAATTTTTTTTTCATTGGAGAGGTCCAGAAAAGGATCTGAATTTATGTTTCTTTGTGTCAAATAGAAAAATCATCTCCACCTCTTCCTGGAAGATTTTTCTGATAGCTTGAGGCAGAGATCAGTATTTCCTCCACTGGCTTTAGCAGCGTCCACACTACTTTGGGAGTATTTATGTTACCTGTCTGTGTTCCTGTAGACTTGGAACTCATAGAAGAAATAATCATTCTTTTATCTTTGTGCCTGATTTTAGGGGCTACCACAGTACTACATATTTTTATCATATAATATACACTTAAAATTTATCATAAACATTTCTCTGTATCTAATGCACCTTTATTTCAATTATAAGTTTGAGTGTTAAATATGTATAAGGGGTTGGATTGATAGTAGATAGGAAATTGCATCATGTCATTGCAAATACATTGCAAATTATATTTACATGAAAATAGTATGTCTTGCATAATCATTCAGTAGCTTGTTGAATTCATATATAATGAAAAATTAAAATTGATTAAAAATGTTTCCAAATAAAACTATCAAATATTGATCTAAGAGTGATTTTTAAAATGGGGTGCACTTACAAAATAGAATCCTGTATATCAATAAAAATGAATGAAATACAAATACAGCCAACCCTCATTTGCTAACTTATCGATGCAAATTCCTTACTTGCTAAAGTTTATTTGTTGCTCCCAAGCAAATATCCGTGACCCTTTTGTGGTCACTTAAAGACATGTGCAAAATGGCTACAATCTGAATCATTTAACACCAAGCTGTTCTGTCTTCTTATTCCAGCCATTTTCCTCCAAACCAGCATCCCTTTCATAGTATATTTAATGTCATACTTTTCTCACATTTGTGCATTTTGTTGATTATTTTATTGTTTAAAATGGCCCTTGTTTTGCAACCACCCCAGACCAGTAGGTTCACCATCAGTTCTAGCAATTTGAAGGAGCACTTTGGAGCAGTTGGCATCTTTTTCTCTGGGCTTAATGGTGAACAGGGGAAACAAACGAGCAGGGGGAGAGCAACCTGACCCTCCTGTGAATCTCTATGCACCTTCCTCTGAGCATTTTTTGCTGTTCTCTCATGGTCTCATCTTGTAGCCGTTGTGCTAGGGCCGTCCCTGAGTGACACCACCCTTATACCCTGACCTCTAGGTACAGGTGTGCACACTTGCACATGCATGTGCACATGCCTAGGTGTCCATACTCAGGCACACATGCCCCACACCCACTTGCCCTCCTCTGTGTTAAGGAGGTCAAGGCTGCAGTGATGGCCACAGAGACTATGCATGTAAAAGCCCGACCAACTTCATTTCCCCTAGAGCCCTCAAAGGGAATGTTGAGGTGTTGTCTAGTATTCCTAAGCACAGAAGGCTTTGTAATGACCTATGAAGACCACAGGTGTTAGATAAGATTCAACCAGGTTTAAGTTAAAGTGTTGCTGGCTGTCAAGTTACTTTTAATACATCAACGATGTATGTCAAATAAGATGTCTTTAAACAAAAACATACTGTAGCAGCAGGAAGGTGGCACAGGAGCAAGGTTCGGGATGGTTCTGTGCAGACGGGTCAGGGAGGGAGAGTCTTGGAGCCCTCAGTGGCTTTTCATACTTTATTTAGTAGAGGTGGCCAGGTACATGGCAGGCAGGGGTGCCGGGGGGCCGGGAGGCTGGCAGACCAGCAGACCTCCCAGCCCCTGGCTCATCTCACCCTCTCGGCTGCTTTCTACTGCTGCTGCTCGTCAGTACTGTTGGTCCTATTGGTTCTGTACTGTCGGTCCTGGCGTCCTCATGACGCCGCCCATTTAAGCCCGTGTCCAACTCAGGTGCGCCCACTTGCGCATGCCCACCCTGGAATGCTCGCAGCACCACAGGTGTCCATCATCACAGTGGTGGGCGGGTGGAAAGTCCTGATCATTCTCTGACCCTACACATACATAAAGCAAGACTACATAATGTTGGTTAGCAAAAATGCTTTGACCAAAGCTCAAAGGAACCTAACCCTGTATTTCTACTAGGAGCAACTTCTCAATATTATTGTAGCCAGTTCATTGTTCATGGGAAATTTATAGAATTTATAGAATCATCTGTACTTGCAACTAGACTTGTAAATCGTAGTAACATAATTGTGAATTAAAAAAGAGCACATTGTGGAAGATTACATGGTTACATGGTGTTTTGAAAATTTCAAAAGAAAAAAAGCCTAAACATTTTATTGTTACTTTTAAAAGTTTTTAGATAAATCAAGTGAAAACAAAACCGTCATGATCATTACCTTGTGCGGGCACAAGAATGGGAACAGCTAGACGTAAACTGTTAAGTGCAAACAATGCGTGATAGTTTGGGTTCATGAGTGTTTGTTCTCTCAATTTAGAGCTGAAATAAATGGAGAGAGAGAAAGAGAGAGAGGTCATGCATATAAGACAACAATGAGTCATAAATGAAGGGCTATAAATAAATCAATTCTCTGCACTGTCCACTAAACATCTGTTTATTTTTCATATCCAGAAATATACAGTCACTTCGTGTGAGGGGAATTGCTTCTAGGTATCCGTGAGGATACCAAATCCATGGATGTTCAACTACTTTATGTACAGTGATGTAGCATTTACATATAACTTATGCATAGCCTCCCATATGATTTAAATAATCTCTAGGTTACTTAGAATATTTAAAACAAGAGGAATGCTATATACATAATGATAAGAAAAATGTGCATGTTTGGTATAGATGCAACCATCAGAGACCTAACTAGCAAGTATGTATTTCTGATCTGTGTTTAACTGAATCCCTGGGTTCAGAATCCAGATACCGAGGCTTCACTCTCTGTAGAGAATGAATGCATACATATTCTCTATTTTGTCCCGTATAAGCAAGTGACTTTCCCCCTAAATCCAGTCTTCTGAATGAGACTCTGAGATGGGAAACCCAATAAAAAATTGGAGGGGACCTTGCCACAGAAAGAAATGAGAAGTTCTCAAACTTTGAGGCTAGTGCTTGGATTTCTCAGGTTATACCTGACAATTCAGACACTTAGTATATGGGCATGGCACTGCGGGAAAGGTGACAGGAATGCCGATATCATTGTGGGATGCAGATGCATCGCTGACCTCAGTAATCAAATCGGCAACGAGGTGTAATGATCACCCTAACGGATAATGCAAGCACAGGTGAAGAATGACTAAACTTAACGTGTTTTTCAGCTGTAGTTTAAAATTAAAGGAGTGACCCTGACGTGCTGCTCATATTGAGAAAGATGTAGAAAATGGGAAAGGTTTTAAGTAACAGGTGGCTGCCAGCTTTCCATAATGGTTAAGGCTTGAAACACCTGGAGGGAAGCTGGAGTGATTGGATCTGAGGAGAGGCGAGTCCTGTAAGGTGACTCGGTGCAACCAGTAAAATGAGGTGTCAAGTGTGTCCTCACCTGAGGTTGGCCTTTGATGTCTGAATGTTTCAGCAGTTTCCTCACAGCAGTCGTAATTTACAGGGGTCTGTGTGAGTCTCCTGGCTGGAGTGTGCAGATGACATGCCCTTCTCCTGGGGCTAGGCCGCCTTGGACTCAGGCTGGGGGAACAGAAACAAATGGCCGAGATGCACGCGGCATTGAATCACACATTTGGCTTGATTTACTAATGCTATTGTCTCTCCATTTTCTGTTAAGAAATTGTTAGCAAGAAGTAGCAGGGCCCAAACACCACAATGTGTTGGATCAATTTAAGCGACAGTGTAGATCACTGGGATTTCTTTTGTCAAACGGCTCCATTAGACTTGCATATTAAGAAAGTATTTATTTCTGTTTCGAGGGTGTAAGTGATGCATTGCCAACCGTTATGCAAAGGACCACTGGATAGGCAAGAACAAAGATGGGAAAGGATGGCGGGGGGGGTGTGTGTGTGTGTGTGTGATCAATGTGTTTTTGCATGTGCGAACATCAGGGCATCTTGTTTTGTTAAAGGGGGGGAGGGGTGTGCCTTTTCCTCTTTTTCTTAGCAGGTGATTACCTTCATTCTCAAGGTTGTCATCCATGAACACCACGAAAGTCCACCTTCCATTCTTCACACAAATATGCCATGACAAAAATATACACCAACCATCACTACTCATATGGGTACTTTTAAGTGTAAGCTTCTGATAATCTTTCTGCTTGAAAATAATACACATACCCTTCTCCTTGTCAGGGTTGGAACAACTTTCCACCCTTGCCTGTTTTTCTCTGTCGTGTTGGGTCTGGTTTCTGATGTCCTACTGTCTTTTGCTGTATAGTGCATGGGCGGAACAGCTAGGAATGATGTCAGCATGAAGGCAGTTTTGCCCCTGGGTCTCTCCTTGCATACAGGGACTACCACAGGCACCGCCTGGGTAGGACTGGCTGTGAGGTTCTCTAGTAGATGTGCAGCAGGCAGCTGAGTCACTGGCTAAGCTGACAGATTGTGTGTGTCTGAGAAGGGCAGGTCACATGAGACCCTGGCCACCCTGTCTCCAAAGGGCTTGACTCCAGAATGTGAGTGAACACACAAATTCTACAGTCAGTGTGGACCAGGGAAGACAGTGCTCAATGGAGTCTCGTTCCCATTTTATCTAACCTGTGGCCAGGCACTAAAACACATTAATGCATCCTTTTCCTTATGTTGAAATGGTATTTCTTTACTAATTCTCACATAGTGGTCATGGGAAGACCAGTAATGGTAGGAGCAATTGCTACTGTTTAATGATTTAATGAGTGTCTTTTCTATGCCCTTGGAAATTAGCCAAGAAATAAGCCACAATGAGACTGAAATCACTCAGCACTAGTGGAAATATACAAGGTGGGTGACACCAGCAGATTGAGCCAGAATTGATATTTTCTGTTATTATTTATTCTGATGTGGGTGATATGAGTACACTACAAGGTAGATTCATAAGCTTTTATGTGCTTTTAAGTAATTTTCCATGTCACCGATTTTCTTGTTGTTGTTTTCCTATGTTTTATTGTCTTCACATTTCTAATTTACTTCCAGCTGAGTTTTTTTTTTTTTCTTCTCTTCTCTTTGCTATTTGCAGTCATGGAAAGATGCTCATTTAGTTTGCTTTCAAGAAATACCCTACGGTTGGCCATTTTGTTTCTTCTGATGAATCTTTTATTATTGCCATTTAGGCTGTTCAAATTTATATACTTATTCAAAACCTAGATTGTCTACTTTGGACTAATGAGCCAGGACTGGCTTGTAACTGATCTGGCTCCTTTCCTTTTTGCACTTGCAGAAGCAATGGCCACCTACCAAGTGCTAGACCCTAAACTTGACCTCAGGGTTCTGGTAGTCTCCCCGAAAGGTAGGGATCCTTGCTTTCATCACACTTACAAGCTAGTAGCCAGAGACAGATTGTAAATCAGTAAACACATAAATAAGATCAATGTAGAAATTTCACGAAGGAAATCAGGCAACATAATATGATAGGGAATGACTCAGTATAAACAATCAGACTGTAGATGGAAGGAGGAGAATGTGCTAGCCATGAATGTATTAGGAGCAAAATATCTCAAGGATAGTTAGATAGCAGTTTATCTGGAACAGGGTTTTATTTTTTTATAGGAGGAAATATGAAATAAGATTCAAAGATAGTATGGGAGAAATTTGTTGAGAAATATGTGTGTCACTGCAAACAGTACTATGAGTTGAATTGTGTACTGCCAAAAGATGTTAAAACCTCAACACCAGTAACTGTGCATGTAATCTTGTTTGGAAATAGGGTCTTTGCAGATGAACAAGTGAAGATGAGGTCTTAGAATGGGCCCTCACCCAATGTGATTGTGACTGTATACAAAGGACACGTTTGGACACAAAAAGGGAGACTGTTACATGAGCATGAAGGCAGAAACCAGGGTGATGCATCTATTACCCAAAGAACACCAAAGTTGTCAACAAACCACCAGAAGTCAAGGGAGAGGCTAGAACAGATTCTCCCTCGTAGACCTCAGAAGGAGTCAACTTTACCTATCTACACCAAAATCTCCCACTGCCAACATCCTGAACTGTGACAATCTATTTCTATTGTGTAAGCCACATTACTTGTTCTTTGCTATGGTCATTCTGGCAAATGAATGTGGGCAGTGACCCCAAATCCACCTGTTGCTAGGGCAACAGGTCACCTCAGTGAGTGTCACAGCCTTGGAAAGTTTCCCAAAACAACCTTGGACCTTCAGTTTGATTCAACTGAGTTTGCAAAGAGGAAGATACCCACTGAGCTAACACATTAGGAATTTTGTTTTGTGGATGGAAAATAGGCAGTCCTTCAAAACTTAAAAAAATATATCTTTTATATATCTTTAAAAGATTTTATTTGTGATTTGTGCATACAAGAACTGGGGTTCAGGCCAGAGTTGCAGGGGGTGAGAGGATTCACCAGAGACAGAGAAGGGAGTGAACAGGCAGATCTACTGAAATACACTGCTGAGGGGAGCAGTGGACAAGGCAGGAGAGGTCTGCTGTGCCATTTGAGTCTCCTCCCTGGCTGGGGATTGAACACACATTGCGGTGGCTGCAGAGGACCCACGGTGCGACACTCAACCACTTGCACCACCAGGGAGGCCCCTAAAGAGCTATAAAATATTCTATGTTTTGAACTCACTTCCAACTTCAGTGTTGAGCTACCCACTCCATTCTTGTCCTACCTTGGCACAAATTTCACACTCTCCTACATCCCACTTTCTCAGTCTGTCTCCTCCTGTAACTGAAAACTCTCTGAGATCAGCACCTGTTTCTTGTCTTCTGACCCTGGAGCATCTTTTCCAGACCTGGGGTAGGTGCTCCTTAATCAGTCACTTGATAAATTTCATTATCTCCTTTTCATTGTAAGATAAGTTCACATTTTCAGGAAAGTTTCAGAAATAAAACTAAGAACATTATACCTCCTTCTCGATGATTCACAAATTTTTCACATTTTGCCACATTGGTTTTATTGTCTTCTTCCTCTCTCTATATAAACAGGCCATTATTTTTCCTGAATCATTCGAGAACAAATTGCACTCATCAAGTCTCTGCTTTTGAAAGCTTTTCTACATATTTTCTAGGAGCAAAGCATTGTCCTATGGAACCACTGTGAAGTTATAAAAGTTAGGAAATTAAACACTAATAATTATTCTTATTTACAGCCAATATTCAAATTTTCCACTTGCTTCTTTATGGATTTCTTTTCCACATCAGGATTCAATGCAAGTCCATCTATTTAATATACTTGTCATGTCTTACTAGAATCCTTTAATCTGGAATTGTTTTTTATCCTTTCATCTTTCAGCATATTAATGTTTTTGAAAAGTGTAGACCAGGTACATTGTACAGTGGAAAATAAACTTTCTTATAGGTGTATTCTAAATACCAACTTTGTAAACTGAAGCATTACATATATTAGTAATTATTAATAGACAGTAAAAATTACATATGGCAGTTCTGCTTTTAACTGCAAAACATCAGTAAAGGTTAGTGGGATTAGTCAGTTAAAAATAAATACTTAACAGGACACTTATACCGCTTCGTAATTCCCTTACAGTCTTCTAATATACAGTCACCTTTCTCTTGCACCTTTATTAGTTATAATACAAAATCAGCCCTCAGCTCTCTCTGATTTTCTTCTGCTCTTGTTCCTTCTTACCAATGATAAACTGTCTTAGGTCCAACCTTGTTGAGAGTGGATTTTCATTTACTATCTTCCCTTCAGACCTCTTTCTTCAATGAATGCTCTACACTTCTCATTGTCTGCTGGACAAATTAACTTAGGAAGATATACTAGATTTGTTTTTGTTTTTTAAAGATTTATTTATTTATGTGTACAAGAGCTGGGGTACATCCAGAGTCACGGGAGGTGAGAGGATCCACCAGAGACAGAGTTGGGAGCAGAACAGGCAGACTGACTGAAGCATACTGCTGAGGGGAGCATCAGGCAAGGCAGGAGAAGTCTGCTAGGCAATGTGGGTTCCCTCCCTGGCCGGCAGCATGGAGCAAACTCAGGCTGCAGTGGGGGAGGTTTGCTTCATAGTGTGTTGCTTAACCCACTGCGCCACCAGGGAGGCCCCTACTAGATTTTTTTTTTTTTTGATTCATATTCAAGTAATATTAGCCCACTTTTCTTACCATAAAATCTGTGCAACTTATATTTGAGAATATTCCAAGGATACTCCACATAGAACACCCAAGTCTGCCAGTAATAATACAGACTTTGTGGAGAAAAGGACATGGGTTTTATTCTTGTTTACCTAATTGTATTTTGAATTCCAGTCATATCTGTGTGCTTCTTAGTAGAATTATCACTTTTCACTTGATTTCACTATAAAATATGAGTAATGCTACTGTTTTTTAAATTATATTAAAATACACAAAACATAATTTATTACCTTAACTATTTCTAAACAGGCAGTTCATTAGTGTCAAGTGTATTCATATTGTTGAACAAAATTGAAACTCTATATCCATTAAAACAATTTTACAAGTTAGTTTTTTTTTTAAATATCAACACTTGTTTTCTCAAACTTTAGAATTGCTAAAGGAGTTATTACATGATTTTTCTACTGGTAGATGCTCAAGAGATCTGAAATTACCAAAATCAACAAGCATTTTATGATCCTACTATAAAGTCAGCTTTATTTTAAGCAGTGGGGGCTAAGGGGAGAAGATTTAAATAATATGATATAGTAGAAGCATTAAGGATTTTCAGAATTATAGAAAATTCAGATTTAAAACAAATAATGAAAATACAGCACAATTACAACAACAATGCATTTTTGTTGAGTATCACTGCTATAGTAGATGGTGGGTATTGATGTTAGGAAAATGCAGAGTGTGTTTCACAAGGGAGAGAGCTAAATATTCAGTAAAATACTACTAGTTCTTGGACTCATTCAATAAATATTAAATATTAAATGAATGAGGTGACAGCTGGGCTGGGTTTCATTGTAATAATAGTCTACTGATCAAATTGTAAGAAATGCAAGTTTAGGAAAACAGAAGCTCATGAAGAATATAAAAAAAAACCCAACAACTCATACAGGCAATATTAAAGCTAGGTTTGATAATACTACCAAAGTATATGGAGGAGATAAAGAGTAGCTATGTTAGGAATAGAGGGAGGGAGGAAAGACAGGACAAAAGAAGAAGGGAAAATGCCCTTCTTGATGATCTTATTTTCTTCCCTTTGCAAATGAATAAAAAGCTAGAACTCTGGTTTTAGAGACTTGTATAGAAGTGTTTGTTCAAGATGTTCCCAAAGGGAAAGAGGGTGGGTGGAGAGTTTGATATCAGAATACAGAAGCAATACTCTAAAGGTGGTGAAGAAAACTTTCCAAAATATTGTGTAAGGCATGATTCAATGACCTGTGGGGACCCTCCCGGAGTCCCATCTAACATCACGCTGAAGTTAAGTGATCTCACACACAAGAGCAGTAAGAGGTATCTTAAGAGGCTTGACCAATGCCCTTATTTCCCTTCCTTAAAAAGAGCTACCATGTCCAAAGTATAGGGCGTAGCATGTCTCTCCTGCATTCACGAAATTAAGAGGAATAAGTCAATGACCCTTTAGCAAAGACTACTGTAGACCAAAGTTGAGGGTTCCTTCTGATGTTTCTTAATTGTATGAGAATCTCCTCCCCAACATAATTTTTTTCATTGTGCTGTATATTTGGTCGAAAGAAAACACCTAAATATTCCAGAATAAATTTATAGACAGGCTGAATGGATAGGTGCTTATAGTATGTTACAGTTTGTATGGATAAATTCAAGCATAATGTATTGTTTTACCCTGTACTGTAGAATTGAAGGTTGAAGGAAACAATATAAAGGGTACCTACATCATTACTGTACTCCCTGCTGTTAAACAGCCAATTATTAGGGTTAGACTCAAGTTATTAAAGAAATTTCCAAATTGGAGGTAAGAAGAGTAAAAAATATGTAGAAAATGCCTCAAGAAGAAAGAATTGGAGTAGGATGGGAAGGAGGAGGAGCAAGGTGTAAGCAAGTGTGTAAACAAGTATAATATGAAGCAAGTGTTTCATGTTATATGTTAATTCCACTTAGAGGAGTGCCTGGATTAAACATAAATTTCTGGGCGTGTCTGTGAGGATGGTCCTGGATGGCATTAATATGAGAATTGATAGATGGAGTGAAACAGATGGCCCTAGGTGGACGAACATCACCTAGTCTGTTGAGGGCTTGGATAGAATGAAAGTTGGAAGAAGGATTCACACCCATTTTTTTAACTCAACTGTTTAAGCAGGGCATCTTTTCATGCTCTCTTATGGAATTTACACCATCATAATCCCTAGTGCTCAAGTCTATCAGTTCAGATTGATTGATACCATTTTCTTTCCTCGGGAATCCAGTTTGCAATTAACAACCTAGGACTCCTCAGTTTTCCCAGTAACAGGAGGCGATTCCTCTAACTCTCTCTCCTTTCCTCCCTGATTGCTCCTTCTTTGTAGTTGCATAGGTAAATACCCTATTATGTACATATGTAGATTTATATAGCATAATAACCTATAGATCGATGTGTTTTTATAAAGATCCCCTGACCAATGCAGATGTTTTCTCTAAAAGTAGGATAACAGACAAGCCTTTCTCCACTTTCTCACTTTGTCCCCGGGTCACACTGTCACACCTCTTGACATTAGAGTGCTTTCAGCACCAGCAGCTAAGTTTGAACTACTTAATGCCTTTCCTTCCCTTGTAGGTTAAACAGCTCAACTACCTCTAGTACCATTTTAGTCATAATAACAAGATCAGTTCCACAGAAGAGTGTCATGAGGCCTCATTAGTACCTGTAGAGAATTCTGTGATATTACAAGAAAAGGAATGCAAAGGATGATTCAATCTGAGAACCAAAAATGGATGAAGAGATTGCTCAGTCATCAGTGGGAGGTGACATGAATACATCTGTACAGATTCTTTCCAAGGTCAGGATTTTATGGACTCTATATTGTCCTCATTAGAATATTACCTTTTCATTTCAGCAATTGGGAGGTATCTGGTTACTGTGGCAACAATGGGTAGTACCAGTTGTGGGTTCTCATCCAAGTCAATCTACGACTACCTAGGTGCACAAAAATAAATCAGTGCTTTCATAGGTTTGACCAGAGTTCACTCTTCTATGAATTGATTAGATTGAACCAAAATGACATCTAACTATTTTTTCAACTCCATCATATTCATTCAAGGTTTTTCAGTCAATAAATTCCATTCAATCATTATCTGCCGAGTAGTTTCAATGTGGCAGGCATACTGGTAGAGTCTTCCCCTTTGCACAACTTCAAAGGCACGCTCCACACAGAATACAGTGCTAATCACTCCTTAGTAGTGCGCCAGCCATGCTATGACATCAGAGACTCAATTAGTTAAAGCAAACCGTTAAAGAGAATAGAGATGAAATCCACTGTATTGTAGGGAAAAAAAACAAAGCTTTTCCAGCTCAATGGATTTTGAAGATGGATAAAAGTTCGCTAGCAGGTAAAGTGGATTAGGGAGAGTTTTGGGGAATGTATTCTTACAAGAGAGAAGAGAATGTACAAAATTGTGAAAAATAGGCACATATTTTCTAGAAGAGAAGGTTCAAGGGGGCATGGAGATGACAATCCAATGTGCTCACTATATAAATGTGAATCTTTTATCCTCCCACGTCCTGTGGTTATTTCTTATTTGCAGTCAAGATTTGTTCAAAATCTCTATATCAGAAGATCCAAAGACGATGATGAAAGCTATATAGAATCAAGCACAAACAGTGCCAGCTAAAGCCTGCTTTGCATTTTTTGGACTATTTAAATAAAAAAAAATAATGCAGGATTCCTGTGGAAGCATATAACCTCAGGACTGTGAGTTAGCTTCACGGGGGAATTCAGCACATCTATGTGTAGCTTCTCCCAGAACTTGTCACAAAGAAGTGCAAATAAGGAGAGCAGAAAAGCCAGCCAAGTCCTCTCTAAAATTACCACTGTCATCAGAAACAATTAATACTATGTACAGCACAGTATTGTTCTAGGAGTAAGAGCCAAAGGAGTTTAGGGGGATTTGCCGATCATATAATTTTGTAACTGGAGTTTATGGTTCACACTGGTTAGTGTGTCAAAGCTTAATTGGTGGGAGGATTTGAGGGTGTCCAAATGAATCTATTTAAGTGGTATAAACAACATAACTAGGGAAGGAGATGATTTATATGTTTATCACATTCTTGGATAATTTGTATCTTTCATTTCTATGTGGAGCTGATGTAGTTGACCTGAGACAATGGAACCCTCCAGTGTGTGGTGTGTGTGTGGCGCGCACATGCACATACAGGCTTACATGCACATGTATATATGTGAATGCCTGTAAGTGTGTGTGAACTTGTTCTCTTTCGGCACAACATTCTGTGGATACTGAGTAAATGTCAAACCATCACATCCTGGCAACCTTTTCAAGTTGAACTAATGGAACCTCAAATGAATTTACCGACACTCCTTCACTCTTGTAAATTCTGAGTTCAATCACAACAGTCTTTATACATTTTAACAAAAGACACAAAGTCATCTTGCAAGCAAAAGGCTATTGTAAGCAGAGAAAGAAAAAATTTAAAAAGAAAATGTAATCATCTGATAGGGTAAACTATAATATTTTCAACCAAAATTAGATCATTTCAACTTGTCTAGCACATTCCTTTGTGTGATTGGGCAGAGAGGGAGTTCCAATTTCTCTACTACTAATCTTCAATCTAAATGAAACATCATGAATGGTTTATTGAAGCAGTTTCAGTATGTTCTTTATGAGGTGGGAATAAACATGCTTCCTCCTGATTTTTGTAATGGAAATGTACTAGCCTTATTTTTTGTTTTATTTTTGCATTGGAAAAAAAGGAAAATTTTGGAAGTAAGTCTAATTCATTAATAAATATATCGCCTGAATTCTGACTGACATTCCATTTAGTAAAAACTAAGAATACTGTTCCTTAGGTTCAGAGAGCTAGAGAGCAAGAGAGAGAGAAAGAGAGAGAGAGAGAAATCAGCATCTTTACTTTTTTGGTAGTTGAAAATGTGAAGCTTCTATAGGGCAGGCTAATTGTGAGGTCTTTGTGACTCTGGAAACTGAGAAATTCATAAATAATCAGAAAGTTGAAATCGCCTACCTAGAGAAATATTCTCTAAGCCGAATAAAGGTTTTCAGAAGCCTGTATTCCTGTGCAGTTAGCTAACTCATCAAGTCAGAATTCTTGTTAAAGTAAAACAAAGAGACCTCTCTTGTTTATTTGAGGCATGAAGATGAAGGGAAGCATCCTGGTTTTGTGAAGAAAACAACAAACACACAACTCCCCTCACCCCATAAAACTATTCTAACTTCCCCAGTGGTCAAAGGAGGGTACGTTGTAAATCTACTCTGAAAGACAAGTAGAACCTGAGCACTGACAACAGGATTTGCAGGGGGAAAGAGTGCCACCTACTGAATCACCACCTCTTCCATGTTTCTGTCAGCGCTTGGATTTTCTTTGGCGTTCTACCAACTCTAGAGCGTGACCTTGCTTAGAAATGAAATCTGACCTCATTACAATGCAAGCTTAGCTTTCTGCAGGCACATTACAAAATCAGCCAGAACCCCTAATCTGCAGATTTCCCCCCAAATAGTGCACCACGACGTGAAAGCTGCAAGAAAGACAAGCAAAGGGGCTCTGCAGAACGAAAACAGCAAGAACAGCTGCAAAAGGGGATTGGGCATCTGTGTAATGAGATGTTTAGTCACTAAACACAACTATTTTATCTTAAGATAGACTCAAAATCCACTACACATGTTTATGTAAAGTCTTCCTTTTCTCAGTCTGAGGAAAGTGCCTGACTAAATGTTTTGTTGGATTGAACTTAATTGTTAACATCTGGAATTGGTTAATGTTAATATTAACCAAAGCATTTGATGAAAAATAATGATAAGGGAGAAAAGTCTATTCTGAACATGTATTATGTGATATTAGCATAGGTAATTAACCATTTTAATGGAAAACCTGCAGAAGTTATTTTGAAAACTTGGTATAAAAAATGTGAGCAATATTGATTTTTAACTTAATTTACTTAATTAAAATATAATATTTTATACTTTCTGAGTCACATATGCAGGAGGTACCTGCACATAAAATTTTTCATATTACAAAGATCCATAGACATATGTGTTTTTACCATTAGATTCACCTTCACATTGTATCATTTAACTTACCTGTTCTTTGTGTCGTTTATTTCATCCAACTCTGTTGGGCTTAAAGGAAGTATTTTGATGAACATGGTCTCCAGAAAGAACAGTACAACAAAACGTAATCCAATTAAGTGTAAAGATACATAGGTCCATTTGTATAAGGGCGGACATTTGCAGAGACTTGCTTGTTTTGTGCAGATATCACTGGTGTCTATAACAGAATAAGGAATTCAAAAAAATTATGTAGATTGGCCTTGGGAAATTCAAAGCATCAGCCTACCTTGAGCTAGACTGAAGAGAAACACTTTAACAGAGCATCTTAACCCAATTAAATAGCTATCCCCAGGCATCTTGCTATAGTAAGTAATTGAAAGCAATGACAAATGTTCTGCTTTCATAAAGGGCATAGTGTTAGAAAAGCCTAAACCTTTTTGAGTTGTTATTACTTTTTTTTCATTCTTTGAATGTGAAATGTTTGAAAATACTAGAAAGCAAATAACCTACAAACAAATATGGGGTGAGTGAAAGGGACATAGGAGGCAACCTGAGAGAGCTCCAGTGACCAGAGCTAGAGCAAAATAAATGTGATAAGCAGAGAGGACGGGAGAGGAGGGAAAACAAACTGGGGTAGGGCACAATGGACTGGGGGGAGGCCCTTCAGTGCCTTGGTGGTGGGTGTGCTGTGGTGACATACACTTGCAGGGCGAGATCCTGTATCTCTGAATAACACACAAGATCATAAACCAATGTTAACTCAATAAAAATAAACAAATAAATGATAATATGATATTGGATTATAAAGTGGAATATAAAATAAACATGTATTCATGCTGATATGAATAAATGAATACATCAGTGTATAAATAGACAATAGAGAAGAAAAGACAAATCCTCCTTCCAGAATATTTGTACACTCCCACTTCTGGGTATAGGTTGAACTAAGTGACTCATTTCCAATGAGTCAAATAAATGAAGGGAGAAAGTGTAACTTTGCAGTAGGATATTTACAACCTGTGCTCAAGATCGATATGACCGGCACGCACCTCCTGGCATGATGTGACCACAAGGTACACTCACCTCTGTGATCTACCTTCTAAAAACTCATAGCCCCATTGGGATTACAAGACTGCAGCAGGCAAATGACATTTTAGGAATATTCTAGAAAATACCTGACCTTCTGTTGCTCAAAACTGTGAAGGTCATGAAAACTAGGAAAGATGGAGAAAATGTCACAGACCAGATAATATCAGGAGACATGACAACTAAATGTAGTGTAGTACTCTGGACTAGGTCTTTGAGCAAAAACAAGACAGTAATGTAAGAACTGGTGAAATATGAATAGAGGTTAGAGTTTAGTTGAAGAGTAATGTACTACCGTTGGTTTCTCTGTTTTGAAAGATATAAGATGATGATGTAATAAGATTACATCAGGAGAAACTGACACACGGTAAGTAAAATAAAGGTATACGTAAAATCATCTTGGTAACTTTTCCTTAAATCTAAAATGGTTCTAAAATGAAAAGTTTATTCAAAATGTTTGAAGAAGATATTCTCGTGGAAACAAAGTTCATCAAATTTCTGGATCTTAAGGTATATAGATTTGTGACTGCCTTGTACTTTTAAAATTATTTGTTGAATTTCATTGCTAGGCATACTACCATTAAGATTAATTTATTTACAATAGTTCTGTTTAAGGAAGTTACAAATAGCAGCTTTACATCTAAGCTGATGAAATTGAGACTTTCATACATAATATCTGGATATTGGATAATGTTGTTTGCAAAGGAAGTGGTAAAAAAAAGTCTCTTTCTGTATATATTTTAAGGTGAAATGAGCAGACTTGTGAAATTATTAGATAGATGATATGATGGAAATTGCTGATTAAATGAGTGTGCCATAGTTTTGAGCCTGAAACACTAGAAAGAGGTGCTATCATTAACTGAGAAAAGATGTGTACATGAAAAACTGTACATGAAAATTATAAAATGATGCTGAGATAAATTAAAGGTACCCTAAGGAAAATGTGAGTTATGCTATGTTTATGGTTCTGAAGTAATGATAGCAGTCTTCTCCAAACTGAACAAAATATTCAAGATTCAATACAACATCAATCAAAGTTCCAGCAAGCTATACTGTAACCATCTGCAAATTAATTCTAAAATCCTGATGCAATGTAAAGGATTTATATAATAAAATGTAAATAATCTCCAAAAGGGAAGGTGTCAAGACTGACTATAAGCAATAGTGATCAAGACAGTTGATAATGGTATAAAGAGAAATAAATCAGTGGAACAAAATAGCATTCAGAAAAGATCCACACACGTGGAAAACTGGTTTCTAGAAAAGGTGTGAAATCAGTTCAGGGATAATGTCTTTTTAGAAAACTGTTGGACAATGGCTATAAACAGGTTTCAAAATGAACTTCAATCATATCTTACAGCATATACAAAATAAACTAAAAAATGGGCCATAGGGTAAATGTAAAATTTCTAAGGAGAAATAACTACAAATGGGAAAATCTGTAACTTTTAGATATGCAAAGGTTTCTTATAAGGAACACCAAGAACATGATCCACAATAGAACAAATTGATGTATGAAACAGCAATCTTATAAAAAAAAACAAGTAATATTCCTTAAAAGATATTGTTGACACGAGAAGAGAAATCACACAGGCTGTGAAAACGTTTGCCAATTATATACCAGTAAAAGACTGCCTACATTCTAGCTACTACATACAGTGTTGTAACATACAGTTTTGTAATCCACATAGTTTTTTTTTAAAAAAAGATTTATTTATTTATGCATACAAGAGCTGGGGTACAAGCCAGAGTCATGGGAGGTGAGAGGATTCACCAGACAGAGTGGGGAACAGAACAGGCAGACCGACTGAAACACACTGCTGAGGGCAGCAGCGGGCGAGGCAGGAGAGGTCTGCCACACCATGTGGGTCCCCTCCCTGGCCGGCAGCAGGGATCAAACTCATGCTGCAGTGGCTGCGGTTTGCTTCATAGTGCGTTGCTTAACCAACTGCGCCACCAGGGAGGCTCCATAGTTTTAATTTTTTTCTTGGAAACTAAAGAAAAATTTATTTAGGGGAAAAAAGGTAAAGAGTAAAGACTCCCAGGTATAAAGTACCTGGGAGGGACAAAGAGAGCCCTTATCCACATAGTTTCTAAATAAGACAGTTGAGATCATATAAATAAGTGTCCATATTCAAATAACAAGAGAACAAATAACCCAATAAGTGGGCAAAAGCTTTGAATGAATACATCACTTAAATAAGGATGTTAATTAGTCATATGAAGCAATACTCAACACTATTAGTCATTAGGTACATTGAAATTAAAAGCACAGGTGATAAAATTGCATATATATTAGAATTGCTAAAATGCAAAAGACTGAAATATGAAATATGAGTATGCATGTGGAGCAAATGAATGCTTTGCTACTGAAAATATAAAGTGCTAAAACCATTTGGAAAAAAGTTGCCTTTTCATGACAAGTAAACATGTCTACTAAATGATCATTCAACTCTCAGGAATTTACTTAAGTCAATTGAGAACATAAATTCACATATAGAATTGTACTTGAATGTTCTTAGCATCTTTATTTATTGTAGTTAAAACCATAATTAACCCCATCTGGGGTGAATGGATAAATTCTTATATAGTCATACAACGGACAAGTACTCAAAAATAAATGGACTCAGTTATGGAAACACACAAACTATGACTGAATCCCAGATAAAGTTATGATGAGTGAAAGATAAGAGACAAAAATGTAGACTATATTCTGTTTGACTCCATTCATATAAAACTCTAGAAAACATAACTAACTTATATTGACAGCATATAGGTGTTGTACTGTGAGGAATATTTTCCCAAGAAAATTTCGGGAAGTGACAAATATACTCATTATCTATATTGTGGCATTGGTTTCATAAAAACTAGCTTATGCTAAAATTTATGAAATTATGTTTACATACACATACACACACAATTATTATTATTTGCCAGTCTTATCAATCAGTTAAGCTGAAAATCAGGAGGGAAAAATCAACAAGGCTATATAACAGAATAATTCTTAAGAAATCATCAAATGTCCCCTCCTTTCAAGAGATCTGATAGTAGCTAAACAAATGGAAAGCAGGCATTTTTGTCCCTTTAGTAGTATGAAGGCTGATTTCCCAATAACAGCAGAATTATGAAAAGACAATAGGAAGAACACAAATCTTTTTTGTTTTAAGGGAAAAATGTTTTAGTTCTGTGTAAATGGGTTACCTACATATAGTTCTCAGAGCTTTCATCAATAACTGTGCCTAATAAGTTAAAGAAAATCTACTTTTGGCAATTAGAGAAAAAAAATAGTTCCCTGTTTCTGGAAATGTACTAAAACAATAACTGAGGAGGATCATTTTTATTACACAGAGAATTGTTCACGTTACAAGAAAGTTCACAGAGGAATTATTGAAATATCAAAGTTTACCAGTGCATTCAACTGTTAGTTACCAGATCGTTAACTACTTTATAGGATTAGGTTAGGCTGGGGAGCAAATGAAGTTAATATAGAGTATTGGAGCTACTTTGAATTGAGTCTACACCAGAAATGAGTTTAAGATCGTGGGAAAAAATACACATCAATGGAAAAAGTATACATACTTAGCAAAAGGTAATATTATAATACATTCTAAGAAGATGTCCAATAATGATACAGTGTGATAAGAGTGCATGGGTAAAGAATGTCTGGATCAAAGATATCACTAAGTTAAATTTGGAAAATTGAATGTGTCCTTTTTAACTTAACATAGTCACTGAAGAACCACCAATATTTTTCATACCAAAAATGGCAAATATGAGAAAATCTGTGAGCAGTATCTCAAATGTAGCACAACATTTTCCCAGGCCTCCTTAAACTATGTTTCCTTGTCAAGTATGTCTCCATGGAACCAAGGGGAACTAGAGCAGATGAGCCAAGGTCATTTCCTTTATCCTCATTCACTATTGTGATATTGATTAAGTGATGTGTGAAATGATGCCGGGTGTGGATCTGTGACCTCAGTTACTTTTAAAATTGTGATATGTGGACATAGTATTCTATTAGATGCAAGCCAGAAAAATCAAACCAGCATCGGTCTTTTGTTTCATTTGGTAAATGTGTAAGAGTATCTGTGATGTAGATACCCAGCAGATATGTTCCTGGATCTTAAGGCCTCTGTAATCGCCCCACTAGGAAAAGTCAGGAGGCATCTCAGTTCAGAAATAAATCTTTTCATAAATTATGGGTTTGAAACAAGCAAGCAAATAAACCCATATTGCACTTTCTTTAATCTGGGTACCAGTGACAATTCCAGTGATTAGATGCAGTCCCAGCATGCACTGATGATGGTGAGCCATCTAATAGTACAGATTGGTATTCTACCAACTGTCTCCCTAGACTGGCACATGCCACAGGTCCTGTCCTAGCACATCGGTCATCATCCTCTTTCTTGTTGGGAACCATCTTCATATCCTGTTAATATGTCATGGCTCTACACGTGATAGTGGTATTTTGTTCTGCTCATCCAGTTAATCTGCATGCAGTAAGGCTTATAGGAGGTCACAGGGAGACAATAGCTAACCAAAATAGTCCTGTCCTTATGAAGCTTTCAGTAGGGTAGCACCACCTGCAGTGTTGATTATTTTGAAGTGACAAGAAGGATGGAGAAGTAGAATGGGACTGAATTGTGCAACCTTCACCCTAAAAGCAATGGGAGTCATTAAATTAATATGGGGGGAGGATACAAGGTCATATTAACTTTTGAAAAAAGGTTGCCTGATTACAATATGGAAAGAAGAGTGAATGTAGAAAAATAGTTGTAAGCTTCTTGCATGGACTCACTGGAGGTAGAGAAATGCAACCATCTGGGAGAAGTCCAGAAGGGGAAAAATATCAGTGGGATTAGTAAGAGAGTGAATATGGGTAATGGATTTCAAACTGTGAGCGATAACGTCCTTCTCACTTTTCTGAAAAATGAAGAAATTATCTTTGGTGTCACAGCTCTTGCAGGACCCCAATGCAGTGCTCTCTGTCCACTAATAGGTAACTTTTTAAAAAGGACATCAATGCATATTTATTTTTTTTAAATGGGGCAGAATGTGGATGCTCTTTATTCATTTATTTTTTTATTGAGATAACATTCATTTACATTATTGTTTATATTTTGGTAGATTGACTTATTTCTTAGGTACAAACAGTGTCCAATTTCTGAATGCACAAATAATGCATTTCATTGTTTAAACAATTCTGTGTGCATGGTGCTCACCTTCTGTCCCAATTTAGTAACAATAAAAGTGAAGGGCAGACACTAAATATATATCCAAGGCTATTCTGCTCAGATGGGGTGGCCATTTGGCAGTCTAAATCGAGAGGTCTTGCTTGTGATACTGCTGTCTCCATTTGTCTTTCTCTTATTTCTTTATGAAATTCAGATACAAATTCATGGAAGAGGTATGTGTGTATGTCTTTGCATGGGGTTATTTGTGGTACATGTAGGTATATATGCATGTGTGCTGTGTGCTGCTGTACATGTATGTTTATGTGTGTTGCATTTCTTATGGAGGTTCATGTTTGTGCTACATACGTGCATATTGTGTTTGGTATATTTGTATGTATATGACATGATGGGCTAGGAAGTCAATCTTTTTACTTTGGTAAAGAGGCTCTCACTCGATTTTATTGCAAACTGAGCTTATTTTCATTAACATAATCTTTTCCTTCCTGAGTAAAGTACAAATTATTTTCAAGAAGATAATCACTCAAGCCTTTAGCTTTATACTGTTATTTTTATTATGCTCTTTCTAAAATACATTTAACATGTTTATATAGGATAAGCAAAGTGATTTATAAATTAAATGAAAACAGAAAAAATATCTAAAATTAACTGCATTAATGTACTGTGATGGAGAATGTTGCTTTGCTGAAACTGAAGTCTGTGAATGTGTGAATATGGAATTGACATAAGCTCATGCACTTCTGTCTTGCCAAAGCAGCAGGAATATAATTCCCCAACCACTACTGTCCACTCTTCATAATATTGTAAACTAGTATTTTTTCATCCAATGAACCTTGATGTAATTTTGCCAACATTGTGTGTGAAAGAAGCACTTCTATATTCAATTATATTCTTTTCAATTTCTTCTCATTAGCAAAAAATAAAGTTTTGTTATATGTAAACTTAATACTGGAACAAAAATTGCTTGTATTACCCAGTAATAAGTGGAATGCTTCTTAAAATATATTGTATTTATAACATTGAAATGAAAATAAAACTTAAAAAAATAAAACCTTGGCATGTTTGAAGCCCTGTTTCAGAAACAGCCTTAGGATTTTGTGAAATATAGATGTTGCTTAGTATCTCACACAGATAAATTCCTCTTTGACAGTGCCACCATTCTATAAACATACTCTGTGGTAGAGGATTATTGATGCTTTGGTGGTGGCTGTGGTGTGATGACATACATTTATAGCAGGGTGAACTATACCCCTAAAACTTATGCAGCACGGTAAATCACTGTCACTTCAATAAATGAATTAAAAAAAATCATAGTCAGATCCATCAGAATCCCAAGAAGGAACAGAGAGACAGGGCTTCTGCTGCCTCTCACCCTTACTGCCCTACACTGATCTACAACAGTCCAAATAATTCTTTCTTTACACAGATGTATGTGCTATCATCGTCGCCAGGAGAGCATCAACTGAACAGTGACACTGTCATTCAGTAATTGTTTCCAGAAACATATGCACTTTGGACCTTTGACTTGACACTGCAGAGATGAAAGAGGGACAGTGTCTGCTGTCAAGTCCTTGAGATCATCCTCAGGTAACAAGGATGTAAAATAATGGTAATTAATTAAGAGTAATGATGATAATAATAATAATGCGTCACTTAACATGGGAGGAGGAGGAACAGACACAGACACTTAATTCAGTCTCAGTATCCACACATCGCTTCCTGGAAGACATGTGAGGTAAGTTCTAAAAGATGAGCCGCAGTAGTTAGAAAAGGAAGGAGGGACATTTCCAGCAGCCAAAGCAGCATGTGACAAAGAAGCTAAAAGTAGTTGAGTTTGTCTGGATAAGAGTGTAAGGCAGTGATGAAAGGGACCGTGTTATGAGGTGCCTTAGCAACCTGAGGGGTCTGACCTGAAAGGCAAAAGTCTGTGCCAAGTATCAAAAGAACCAGGAATGTATATACTAAAATTGTGAGAGTTCATTGAGGAACATGTATGAAAGACAGAGGAAGTGGAGGAGGGCAGGAGAGAATGGCCATGATTAGAAAATCACTATTGCATGCAAACTAATACACAGATATAGATTTCCACAATTTTTTTTTAAAAAAAGTCATCTTTATGGCAAAAGTCCCAAAAGAAACCCCAAGGACATGGAGTTACCTATTATCATTTGATAACAATAAAATAAAAGACATACAAAAATCAAACCTGGCTCAGTAAGCTGATACACAAGGTGTACATACTCCTCTGGGTAAATCACAGCTGCCTTCTTTTAAGGACTTTGCTGACAATAATCCACCCATATTTGCTGCATGAGGTTAGTCAGAAAAGAGGCAGAGCTACTTACATAAAAATCATTCCAGCTTTTTTTTTTCAAAGATTTATTTATTTATGCATACAAGAGCTGGGGTACAGGCCAGAGTCATGGAAGGTGAGAGGATTCACCAGAGAGAGTGGGGAGCAGAACTGACTGAAATACACTGCTGAGGGGAGCAGCAGCGAGGCAGGAGAGGTCTGCTGTGCCATGTGGGTCCCCTTCCTGGCCAGGGATTGAACTGATGCTACTGTGCCGGTGGATGCTTCACAGTGCAGCGCTCAACCCGCTGCACCACCAGGGAGGTCCCTCTTTCCAGCTTTTATCCATCATTCATTGCTCCTCATCAGTACTCTATATAGTACAGGGCCAATGCTTATTGTCATGCCTGGAACAAGAAGTGACCTCCCTATTAGAGAAAAGGGGTTTATAGGAATGTGAAGGAAATTATTATTAGTTTTTATTGAAGTAACATAGTTTGCAATACAGTATGTGACTAAGAGGCATAGGATCACACCAGAACACCTACCACCAAGACACCCACAGTTTCTACCTGAGTCTGTTGTGCCTCTCCCCACTATTTCTCTCTTCCCCCTTTCCTGTAGCCTCAATTCCACATATAGATTTCTTGAGTTTCTTATTGATTTGGTTTTGTCTCTGTCTCTCCATATTCTACATATCAGTAAAGCATATGGCACTGGTCTTTCTCCTTCTGACTTGTTTTGCTTAGCATAGTCCCCTTCAGTTCCATTCATGTCGTCACAAATGCCAACCACTTCTTGTAGCTGAGTAGTATTCCATTTTGTACATATACACTTGTCTAATACACTTCTCTCTCCTCAAACACTTGGGCTGTTTCCATAACTGTCTATTGTAAATAGTCCTTCAATGAATACAGAAGTGCATAAGAATATCATGATTTTCAAAAACAAAAAAGATATGATATTCTAAGCTTAAAATAGAATCTTCCAGAAATAAAATAAATGAGTGGATTCAGTCAGAAAAGGAGGTAAGAAAAATTGGAGTTACTAGACTCAGGGAAATCAGAGCTGAGTCTAGGTGTGATTCCATCTCAGCTGCGAGTCAGTTCAGATGGTCAGTGAAGCAAGTATGAAGTGGTTTTCACACTTTCTCCCCTTCACTTTCCTAAGCTAACGGTCATGTGACAGACTAGTCTCTAGAGGAATGTTGGGTTCCAGTTAATTAAACTGTCTAATTAACTCGTAGTGAACTAGAAAACGTTTTGAATTTTCTCTCACATAGAATAACTATGTAAAAGCAAAGTCAAATTCATTGCTTTGCTAGTACGTCATAGTTACCGCTACTGAATCATCCCTTGAGTGCTCACAGTGAGGCTGATACCATTGGTGAGGTTAGCTGGAGTGGGAAGACTGCTCATTGAGCATTTCTCAGGGTCTCAGGATGTCCTTACATGATCTCCATAAAGGCACACATGACAGCTTCTCATCTAGGCTTCAGGAAGCCTGGCCTGGGACTTCACAGATTGTTTTTACTGGGAAATAAAATGAAAGACTGTCAGGAACTTCTGAAGCCTGGCCTTTGCTGTTCACCCCTGAACATTTATAGTAGAGGACCCTCATGGGTCATCTCTGGTCACTGGTTCACTTTTCCCATGAATCAGCATTAGTCAGAAGACATCTTAAACCAGGGGGCTAAGATACCCCCTTAGAGTTGATGACTCTATGGGTCTATGTAGCGCAAGGAAGAGGCACAGAGCAAGTTCTCGATGATTCTGGCAGATGGGATAAAGGAAGAGTCCTGGAGCCCTAGGTGGCTTTTTTTGCTTTTATTATCAGAGGCAACCAGGTACACGGCAGGCAAGGGGGCTGGAGCCAGGTGGCTGGCAATCTCTCACCTGCTCTGCTGCTCTCCTTGTTCTGCTACTGGCATCCTTGTGACACCACCCTTAATATGCCTGTGTCTAAACCCAGGTGCACCCACCTGCGCATGCCCACCTAGGCATGTGTGCAGGACCGCAGGTGTCCATCATTACACAAATGGCGGGAAGGCGGAAAAACCTGACAATTTTTCTCTGACCCTACAATCCACCTCCTCAGGGTTTTCCGCCATACAAATTATACATAAGTTTCCCTGGGCAAATATGAACATTGCAGCCATGGCCCACAAAAGTAAAGAACACAATATAGTAATACAACATAATATAAATAAATCCAGGCAGGGCATCAACCTGGGGGCAGAAGACAAGATTACTGGCACCAGCAGATGATCCACCACGTCTGCTGCTGAAGGCACCGATCATATGGGGCAGGAACCACTCACGGCATCTGCCGTCTCATGCCAGGAGTGTCAGGCTTCCTGGCCTTCTCTGGCTGTGGTCTCAGCCACAAGCCACACACCGCACCCACCCCCAGGATGCTCTCACTCTCAGGATTGGAGATTCTATACTCTTTGGGGGGAATCGCCCTGTAGGGTAAAGGTTGATCAGGTTTTTCCACCCTCCCACCACTGTGATGATGGACACCTGCGGTGCTGTGAGCATTCCAGGGTGGGCATGTGCAAGTAGATGCACCTGGGCTGATGCACGAGGTGTATAAAGCTAGTGTCTCTGGGATGGTGGCGTGGTGCTGTGGTGCGGTGGAGTGTGAGCGATAACATGATGGCGGCGAAGACAAAGAAACTGCTTGAACCGGTGATGAACCTCCTACCCGGTCTCGCAACCACGATTGCCCCATCCCCAGGGTACTCTCTCCCGTCACTCCAACACTCAGCTTTCATAGCCACCAATGTGACATGCAGGCCCTGCACTCAGGCCAACCCTGTGCACACGCACGTGGGTCAGAGATCCGTGGATACAAGCTCCACATGTGGCCTCTCTGGGGTCCCCTCTTTGGCTGTGGGCTCCACCACAAGCCATATTCCCTTCCTGTCCCCCAAGGATGGTTCCTCAGCTCCTCACCCTCACTCAACGAACAGGGCATCACTCACAGGTGATTTTAAGGGACTCACTGGCCTCCTTTACCAGACTGAGGCTGCTTCCAGCCGCTCAGGGCTTCCCAGTCTCAGCACCAGCTTTTGCCTTCTCTAGTTGGCTTTTTGATACCTCTCCTCTGCCTGGCTGCAGAGAACTTGGCGAGCGCTTCCTCCCTCAGCCACTCTCGGGCTCTTCTCATGCCTGCCCCTTCCCTCCTCTGGTCATTGTCTCTCTGGGCCGTGGCCTGGGAATATCGGGCAGAACACAGGCTGCTTTTGGCCACCAAGGCCCACCGGCCATGCCTCAACTCTCATCTCCTGGGGTTTACAAACAATACCATCCACCCCAGGGTCCCATGAACGTAACAGTAACCTGTCAAAGTTCCCAGCCTTCTGGCAGGATTCTCAGTCCAAGCCCATCAGTCCCTTCCTTGCGTCTGCAGTGGGTGAGCTCCCAATGATGAATCGCGGTCCTCTTCTCCAGTACATCTGCTCCCTCAGGGGTCGTGGGCTGGTCCTCGCGGGTTGTCTCCTCCTCCACTCGAGGTCTTGTCCTGCAGCTTCTGGACCGTGTCCACCTCCTCTCCTCCTGCAGCATCTTTGGCTCTCCCTGCAGCTCCTGGTCTTTGGTTACCTCCTGTGCTGCCATTGTGCCTCCAGCACTTACATGCTCGTGGCCTGCCACCTTTCAGTTCCTCCTGCAGTCTCCTCAGGGCTCCACACCCGTCTGCATCGAGCCATCCTGCCATCGACACCATTTGTGATGCCAGCAAGGGGCACAGAGCAAGTTCTCAGTGATTCCGGCAGGTGGGTCAAGGCAGGAGTCTTGGAGCCCTCGGTGGCGTTTTGGCTTTTATTATCAGAGGTGACCAGGTACACAGCAGGCAGGGGGCTGGGGGGCCAGCAGCCTGGTAGGCCTCCTAGCCCCTGGCGCATCTCACTCTCAGCTGCTTTGCTGCTGCTTCTCCTTCTGCCTCTGTCTCTCCCCTTCTCTGCTGCTCTCCTTGTTCTGCTACTGGCGTCCTCGTGACGCCACCCTTATACGCCCGTGTCTAAGCCCAGGTGCACCTACCTGCGCATGCCCACTTAGGCACGCGTGCGGCACTTCAGGTGTCCATCATCACACCAATGGCGGGAAGGTGGAAAAGCCTGAGAACTTTTCTCTGACCCTACAGTCTGAGTTTGCATCTTAAGAAACAGCAGTGTAGGACAACCTAATAGTGTCCCCTTTTTTCCTTTAAAAAATAAAAACATTCACTAAGCATAATGCCTGTCGGCTTCACCCATGTTGCTGTGAATGGCATGAATGTATCTTTTTGTTGCTGAATAGTATTCCATTGTGTATATGTACCATATTGTAGGGTCAGTGAAAAGTGTCAGGCTTCCCTGCCCTCCCACCATTGCTGTCGATGATGGACACCTGAGGTCCTGCACGTGTGCCTGATGGGGGGGCCCCTCGAGTAGGGCATGGGCATGCGCAAGTGGGCGCACTTGGGACGAGACACAGGGTGTATAAAGGTGGTGATATGAGGATGCCAGCAGAGGAGAGGACAGAGAGAGCCCAGAGAAGGGTGAAGATTCGCTGGGGACTAGGAGGCCTGCCAGTCTCCTGGCCCCCAGGGGCTCCCTCCCCTGCCTGTCTGTCTGCCATGTACCTGGTCACCTCGGATACAGAGAAGAATAAAACCCTGAAAAAGTCACCAAGGGCTCCAGGACTCCTCCGTGACTCATCTGCTGGAATCACTGAGAACCTGCTCCGTGCCTTGCTGGCGCTGCACACATCTTCTTGATCCAGTCATGTTTTTGGACACTTGGGTTGCTCCCAGAGCTTACCTATTATAAATAGTGCTGCAGTAAACATAGGGGTGCAGGTATCCTTTTGAATCAGTGTTTTTGTGCCCTTTGAGGACATTCCTAGGAGTGTAATTGATGGATAATATGGAAGCTTTATTTGTAGCAGTGTGGGGGAAAATATCAGATGGTTTCACTTATAGGAGGGATGTATGGGAAGCAAATAAGGGACCAGGAAAAAAATAATTATAATTTAAAAAATTAACAGCAACTGTTAATCACAGTCTCTGCAAGGGAGGAGGAAGAGAGATCAAAACAGGGGAGGGAATATGTTCTTAAAGAAGGGACAATGGGGGCCTCCCTGGTGGCGCAGTGGGTTGGGCAACACACTGTGAGGCAGACCGCAGTCACTGCAGCATGAGTTCGATCCCTGCTGCCGGCCAGGAAGGGGACCCACATGGTGCAGCAGACCTCTCCTGCTGTGCCCGCTGCTCCCCTCAGCAGTGTACTTCCGTTGATCTGCCTGTTCTGCTCCCAGCTCTCTGTGGTGAATCCTCTCACCCCCCCACACCTCTGGCCTGTACCCCAGTGCTTGTATGCATAAATAAATAAATCTTTAAAAAAAAAGTAAGACTGGACTATGGTATGGTGCACAGGTAAACTGCTGGTGGGAAGTTTGGTGGGAATACACCTGAGTGGAGAAAGTATGCATTGTACAAAGAGGAAAAATGAAGTAAAATATAAAGTAGAATTTAAATAAATGCAAACCTTGCCATTAGCGTTTATTCTTACAAAATCCCCTGAAGTCTCCCAACACTCTAGCACGGGCGGTCATCACCTTAGCGCTTGTGCTCGCCACTCCTGTTTTCATCCTGCTCCTAGCCCTCCCCTGCTGCCCACAGACCACAGATGACTGGGTAACTCAGTGAAGAAATGTGGAAAGATGTTTCTATAATTGCATGAGTTTTGAAAGCTGTGCTAAATGTTGTCCCCGGTATAAATGTTCTGCTCACGGAACAAAAACTCTTTAAAGTTCTGCCCATGAAGACCATGAGGCAGTCTGCTGACTTTTTGTTTATTGGGGGAAAAGAATCACAAATTCCGATTTTTTATGTTAAATGCTTATTGAGGTGTCATTGGCTTACAACAGTGTATATTTTAGGGTTATAGGTCCATGGGTTCACACTACTTCCACAGAAGTAATAATGTTTCACCATGGTTCATGGGGTGCTCTCCCTCCTCCCCTCCCACCCTCCTTTGCCTCTGTACACCTCTATTCATTATTGCATACATTGAAAGAAACTTCATTTTACCAAAATTTCAAGTTATGGCACTTTAAAGTGGTGCATCAGATTCATTTAAAAGAAATTTACGGGCTTTAGTGATTACATTTCCCAAAGTAAGCCTACATTGAGTATTTAAAAAGTGTTATGTACCCCTTTTTGTGATTTGTAGCCTGAGAGCGTCGACGTAGAGCTCACCGGCTAGTGAAGTGGTTTGATCCCATTTAGATGATTAGGTACAGGTGGGCCTAATGAGTCCGTCTTCAGGTTCTGCCAATCCTGGGCTCACTGCATCAGTTTCTAAGTCTTTAACAGGTATGCTGAAACATCGTAAATTGGGGGCCCCGCCAGTGGCCCAGCGGTCTAAGCTGCAGCACCATCAGCGCCGCGGCCCGAGTTCGAAGCCCCGGGCCCGAGGCCGAGCTCGATTAAGCGACCGCAACGGGCCCGCGGCCCTGCCAAGCCGAGCGAGGGCCCACCAAGCCCCGGGGCGGGCCGGGGCCGAGCGAGGGCCCGAATGGCCCCCACCAAGCCCCGGGGCCCAAGGCCCCGGGTGCCCCGGGTGCGAGCCCAGCGCCATCATCACAGCAAACACACTTTTACCACAGGAACCCTACAGATTTAGAACCTATGCCCTCAGAGGCCCACATTACTAAAACTATTCAAGAATCATCACAAAGCATCAGTACTCAGCCCTGTGATCCTAATTTTTGAATATCCAATGCAAACCCAAGGAGAACCTCGGTTCTGAATGCCTCACTCTAGAATGTTTTCTTTATTTCACACAAGCGTCCCACACTCCTTTAAGACTGATACTGTTCTCTGTTTTAAGGTGAAGATCCAGACATGTCCGGGTGATTTTACAACTTGGCGATTTTGAATCTCATTCACTGCAGTAGACAGCACAAGAGGGGCGATGGTCACCTGCGAAATGGAAGATGAGTTTCAGTTTGGACAAACTGACTTCGAGGCACACACGAAGACACACGGAGGCCTGCATGACGCCAGGGAATGCCACCCCAAAGACCTTGCCGACTGCACTGTGCAGTGTTGCTGTTCGGGGACTGCAAGTCAATGAATTGGGGGTGCCGCCCTATATGCATGCCTGGAGCCCGGCATAAAGCACCTGGCTGTACACTCACACTTGGAACACCAGGTTATAGCCTCTGGAAGACAAAAGGCACTCACTAAACATTTATTGGATGTCAAATTGATGATAATGAAGACTTAAGTAGGAGATCACTTCAGAAGCATGTGTAGAGAAGAGGGTTTATCACATGTACATTTCAGACCTGGGCAATAAAAAGATGCCATGAAGTAGTTTATGGAGAATCAGCTAGAGAAGAAGGGTCGTGTCTCAGAAATCCAAGATATGATACGACTTTAAAAAATGATAAGCAGGGCCTCCCTGGTGGCCAGTTGGTTAAGCAACACACTATGAAGCAAACAGAAGCCACTGCAGCATGAGTTTGATCCCGCCGGCCAGGGAGGGGACCCACATGGCGCAGCAGACCTCTCCTGTCTCTCCCGCTGCTCCCCTCAGCAGTGTGTTTCAGTCAGTCTGTCTGTTCTGCTCCCCATTCCATCTCTGGTGAATCCTCCCACCCACCTCCCCACCTCTGGCCCCAGTTCTTGCATGCATAAATAAATGAATCTTTTAAAAAAATGATAAGCATATATATTCAGAAACACAAAATGAAGGAAAGACAAACATTTCTGAAGACCACACCACACATCATCTTTAAGTCATATAGACTTAAGGTATCACAGTGGCCCTATATCCCAGTTTTTGGTAAATGACTTGTTCAGATGTATTTTCTCTCCCTCAGCTACTTTTCAGCAAGGATTTTCAATCTATAAAGGTCTTTTCACAGAGATACAAATGATTACCTTCATTTTCACAATCATGGGGATCTTCAGTTGATACAAAGACACAGAACAATGGATGTTTATAGTATTGACTTACCTGGGAAATCATCGCTTGACTCATCTTCCCATTGGAGACAGATACAACGAACTAGAAGACCCAAAAGCTTTTCAGAGTCAGCTGCTGATATGACCAAGGTCTCGATGCTAAAACTAAAGTTTAAACCCCAGACTCAGACCACGATTGCCAGGTCCCTGGATTCCTATCAAGCTCCATTTTCATGAATCCAGGAACTGAAAGCAACTAACAAGCTCACTCTTCCTCATAAAATTGGGAAGGCCAATTTGCCAAAGCTGCCTTCAGTTTACTATTGGCGATGGCCAGCACCTCTTAGGCAGTCAAAGTTAGGAGATCTAAGTTTCCATCACCTATTCCTTCCACTATCTCCTCTTTTCAAATACTGAGCAACTTGGAGCCAACAAGCACTGCTTTTCTCCAGAAGAGGTGAGAAGACAACATGAGAGAGATGGAGACATGTTCAAAGTCACACAGTTACTAAGTGGCAGAATCAAGTTTAATAACCCTTTTCTCTTCAACCTATAGGTGGACAGGACTTAGAAAACAGCTAAGAGCAGAATTCTTCTGATGATGTTATATTCTTCATGGTGATGTTCAGATTTCTAAAGAATTAAGGAGGACATAGTTTTTCTGTTTTGGAGAAGAAAAATGATGGCTATAGATTAGTTGCAATTCCTGCCATTCTGAAGTGGGGTCTCTTCCCTTGTGAATCAGTGATGCCCTGAGTGATTTTCTGGAACAATGGAAGGTGACAGTGTCATTGTGGACCTCTGAAGCTAGGCTGGAGAACCTGTGCAGCTTTGTGTATGCTCATGGATACTCACTTTGGATGAAACCAGTCATCCTGTCTTAGGCCCTGAGAACAACACCAGTCTTTAGCAAATAGAGCGAGCGATGGTCAATCAGCTCTCATTGTCTCCGTGTTCTACACCCATGCTTTAGGTTCTAGGACATTCTGATCCCAAAGACACAACAGGGAGGAGAACTGAAGAATGCATATAGTAAAACAGAGGTCCTTAATGAACAGAGGCCCTCACTGAGCTGTCCCAGTGAAGTCTAACCATTTCTGCCACCCGTGCCTGAATCCCAGGCAGGAAGGAGCAGGAGTAAGATAATTTTGCTCTAGTTTACTGCATTGCGAGCACAATGAAATGGATGTTTTGTGCTCCAAAATTTTGAGTATTTTTTTTTATGCAGCAATAGATAAACAGAACATCTTAGGTAAGGTCTTTGGTATGACTTCATGATTGAGTGCCTTTCAAAATCAGAATTGTTAGTCATGGAAACAACACAGTAAAATCCAGTTATCCAGAACTCCTGGGGAATAAGTCATTCTGGATGATGGAATGATGGCACTTCAGAAGATGGAGGCGATCAATCTTTTACATGCTGGTGACACTGCATTTTAACTCTTTAGTATGAATAGTTGCACATATAATTACTTATACATTGAAAATACATATTGTATTTATGCAATGTGTCAGATTCTATGCTAAGCGCTAAGTTAAAAGTCTTGTACACAACATACATAGCCCTTCCTACCCCCAAAATTAACTGATTGGAAAGAGAATCAGAGATACTATGTAATTTGCCCAAAGTTACAAACCAGTTAAATATAAAGTCAGATTTCCACCCAAGGCGGCCTGACTCCAAAGTTCACAAGAATATAGTTTGTAAGGTAGAACTGCTGAGACAAGAGAACCACTCTCATGATTTTTGTTTTTACCCCATCTTTTATCATCATTTTAAGTATTGTCCCTCTGAAAAATAGTTGGAAACTCTTTCTATAATCTGTAAGTTGAGCTGTACTGTAGGAGTGAATTTTACTTCACTTTCTATATAGCCACAGCTAGTATTCAAATCCAGGAGTGGCAAACAGTTTGCAGTCAGGTAAGAGGGCGTCAGTGATAATAATAGTGATTCCTTACACTTTTCTGCCTCTCATCTGAGGACTGTAAAAGGCTTTACAAACATTAATAAAGCCTTACAGGATTTCGATGAGGTCATGAAGCAGTTTAATTAATGTAATATATTGAGATTTTAAATAAAGCAGAAGGAACTTCAGAATCAATTTTGATGCATTCCCCTTTGCCCTTGGCGGCATCGTCCCAGGGGTTTGAAGTGACTTTTGTATTCTTTTATGTGTTTCCCAAGTTTTTAGGAAGTTGTGACACCATAATGTATCTCTTTTTCACATTAGAAGACAGGGAAATTGCATTGCCTGGCTCATGGGATTTCATTGATAAACTGACATACATCTCATAGGTCTCAGTAGGTACCAGGCACTGTGCTATTCCCTCAAAAGAGAATAAAATCCTTGCCCTCAAAGAGCTCCCAACTCAGGGATTGAGCGATAAATAAAACACTATGGGTTTAAAACTGTGATAGAGCTATCCATAAAGTATTATTGAAGTCTGTTAAATTGAGTCTAACTCTGAAAAATAATAGCTGATACCACACTGGGCATATTATGTTCCACCCTTCCACTCTTCTTGCATACTACTGCTTCCTTTTCTAAAGGAATTTTATTTATTTATTTGTGTAGAACTGGGGTGTAAGCCAGGAGTGTATGGGGGGGAGTGAGAGGATTTACCAGAGACAGAGTGGGGAGCAGAACAGGCAGATGGACTGAAACACACTGCTGAGGGGAGCAGTGGGCGAGACAGGAGAGGTCTGCTGCACCATGTGGGTCCCCTCCCTGGCCGGTGGCAGGGATCGAACTCATGCTGCAGTGGCTGGATTTTGCTTCATAGTGCGTTGCTTAACCCGTTGCACCACCAGGGAGTCCCCTACTACCTTATATTTAAACATTGGTTTAAACCCTGTATTGATTCAGAAGTCCAAGTTCACACCTCTTGAGATGCATGTTATACCGCCCAACCCCCATCACATTCACATGAGTGAAATTGCCTGGTATTTGTCTTTCCCTTTCTGACTTACTTCACTTAGCATCAGCCCCACCAATGCCATCCATGTAATGTTGCAAGTGGCAAGATTTTTTAAACTTATGCATACAGGAACTGGAGTGCAGGCAGAGGTACAGTGGGTGAGAGGACTCACCAGAGACAGAGTGGACACCCACTGCTGAGGGGAGCAGTGGGGAGACAGGAGAGGTCTGCTGCACCACGTGGGTCCCCTCCCTGGCCAGGGAACAAACTCAGGCCACAGCAGTTATTACTCAACACATAGGCCACCAGGGAGCCCCTAATGCTTCATTTTCACAGAAATCCTGATATGTGAGGACAATTACTTTCCTAAATTTTACAGAGAGGGAAACAGAAGCATAGAGAGCTAATGTAACTCGCCAAAGCCTGCTTCATTGGGATGGGACACAGGTGGGATTTGATCCCCAGCATTGACCGCAGGGCCTGTGCTCTTAAGCACTGCGCTGTGATACAGACATGAGTGGGATGAAAGGGAACCCTAGCTGATGTGTGACAAAAGGAGGAAGCCAAAAAGTGAATGTTCTGTTCTACAGAAACTTTTATGTGTGGTACTTTTATAATAGGCAGACTCCAAAAAAAGCCAGGGAGAATTTCCTTATATTTCTGATCAGTACTAACCTCTGGGGAAAAAGAACTCATCAAACAAAATCAAATTTCCCTGTCATTTTCAGCACCTTCTTGCACCCTTCACTCACACAATCAGCACAGAATGTTTTCTGTCACTTGTGACCAATATTGCTCTCCCCGAAGCACCTGCCACCTCAGCTGCAAGAGAGCAGTGGATAGTCGTCTGTGTTATGTACCTCTCTAATATTTCCTTACTGCTCTTTCTTATACCCCTACCTATGCTCCTGTCTGAACGTCAGTGCTGAACTGATAAGGCGTGGAGGGGTGGAATAAAGAGGAGAAGAAATACAATGGGCGAAGGGTCATTTCTTTTGTTTTTCTCTGGTCATGGACACTCATCCTCTATTCCTCTTTTGACTCTGGAATCTATGCCACAACAAAACACCTGGAACTAATTTCTGGCTAGTGACTCCCATTTCAATGAGCGACCCTCACTCAGCTTCCTTAGATAATGTTGACAATCTGAACTGAGTTCTTCTTGAACACTTTACTCAATAATCTAGATGAAACTCAATATTTGTCTGATTGACCCAGTAGATAATTTTTTTAATGTGGCAAAGTATTAATAGAGTGCACGTGACCTGGCCATAAAACCAAGAAGAAGTGCCATGTTTTCCTTTACATTTTTTAGTATGCTATGTGTTCATCTGGGCCTGTATTTCAGAGTTGGACCTTTCAAATTTAAGAGCGATGAGGTGCCTGTGTAAAAAGGATATAGAGATGCATCAATTCAACAATGATGCATTGAGTGCTATAGAACAAATCTGGAAGGTTTCAAGGAGTATATTGTCTAGTGAAGGAGACTAATAGTTAGCCAGGTAATTAGACCACAGGTCATATTCACTGAGACATAAGGCTGTGAAAGCTCTTAAAAGGACCCATTACCAGGTCTTGATTACTCAATATATGATTCTAGAGAAAAGTGATTTATTTTCTGAAACCTAATTGACCAATAGGATTTAGGTAGTGTGTGTATCTGTAAATTTGTGTGCATATTAGTGTACACACACTGTTTTAGTGTGCACATGATGTATTAATGCCTTCAAAATAGGAAAAATACCTCTTCATATAACAACTTGCTGACTATTGGATTGAGTGTACGTAGGGAACTTTGGAGAACTGTGGTCAGATTAGTGAAAACGCACTAGTGATATAAAGGAGTTTTCAGAGGGGCTGGGATTTAGGAGTGAATGGAGACAAATAATTTGGGGGCAAATTTAGCAGCAAGGCCACAACACAGGGTGCTCCAAGTGGGGGCAAATAGAGGAAGGGAGAATTAAGGAGAATAGGTGCCTTGAGGATTAATTTTATGTATTTGATAGGGAGATAAATTTTCATCTATGTCCTCTTTAGTAAAATCTTGAATATATTTTATATTCAGAACTGATGCTTTTGCGGCAAGTGGCTTCTTTCTTTGAAATGCAAATAAGAGCCAATTTTAGATCAAAATTGGTCCAGAGCAGAAGCATAGACTACAAACCACTGGATTATGTTTTAGTTGACAAGTCTATTAAAATCCTTAGTTGATACATTAGAAACCAAGGCGTATAAAGCTTAGGTACTTACCTGAAGCCATCCAACTGGTACTTTGTGTGCCTGTGGTAAGACCTGGGATGCTGGCCTGCTGCTTCGTCTTTTAATCAGAACTCTAGAGAGGGTGCTACTGGTAGATGCTGCCAGTGGACTCTTGAGGGTGGATTTGGGTCAGAAAGAGGACAAACTGAAAATCAGAACATAAAGATTTTTAACTTCAATAGCATGAACTATACAACTACAAGAACATCTTTCTGAAATGCACATGACTTCGTAGGTTATCGGGTAGAATGCAGTGTCTTAAAGGAAACTGCATGATACCCAAGGGGGTCACCAAGGAGATTCACGCCTGTTTGAAGTTATGATGATCTCTAATGTATTGTGATATCAGAAATACCATGGCTTACTACTCATAGTATCTCATACCAAAAGTAATATCTCAAATATAAGTTGGGAAAATTAGGATTCCTGTCAGGCACTCTTGGAAAGAGTAAATAAAATCACTTTACTCATTAACCTAAGAAGTTTTCTTCTTGGTGCTGTAACAGAAAGAAAATTGACTTAAGTGAACTTTCTAAACTCTGCTTTTTAACCTTTTTTTTGTTTGTTTTGCTTAGACTAATATTCTCCACAAATTAAATCAGTTTCTTCTTTGAAAAAAAAAAAACCAAAAAACAGAGTATTTGCCCTCAAAGTACTTGTATTCTTTGGGATAAAGGCAAAAAGGAAAAAAAAAAAATAAAGAAGCGATAAACAGGATGACTTGAAACTCAATTCAAGAGAATGTAGTGTTACTTTCCTAAAGGTGGAATATATTTTTGATTAAGAGTTAATATGGGTGATGAAGGAAAGGGAAGAAGAGAATACAGGAGTTACAGTTTCTTGGACTAAGTGCCACTCAACTAAGTGGGTGGTAGTATAAATGAGATGGAAAATACTGGAAAAAGTAGAATTTTGAGGAAAATTACTAGTTCTGTTATTGGGGCATGACATTTGAAATTCCTGGTAAGCCTTCAAGAGAAATGATGAATAAAAAGTAAGATATATGGGTCTGGATCCCAGAAGAACACTCTGTGGCAGACATATCACTGTAAGATTGATCTAATTTTAAATTATGGAGCAGCACTAGTAGAAAACATAGATGAATGCGCTTTTAAGTTACTATGTTTAATTGTAATTTGTTGTGCAGCTAAGAAATATATAATACAGGGACTGAAAAAGTAGTAAATACAAGTAAGGAATTTATGAGTGTTTAAATGAGTATGATGCCAACCTATGGAAATGAGGCTAAATTAAAATGTGAGAATGAGAAGGGGGTAATGAACAGAATAAATATCATGGAGTAAATGGATTAGAAAGTTCAATGATATTAGGTAATTGCTGGACTGGGAGTTCAAGACAAAATGAACAGAAGGGAAATGATCTATTGGTTATATGGAGAATGAGTGATAAGTGGGAGAAAGGAGGGTAGGGTAGAGAGGAGGGGGAAGAGAAGGAAGGGAGGAAGGGAGGGAGGGAGGAGGGAGGAAGGGAGGGAGGGAGGGAGGGAGGAGGGAGGAAGGGAGGGAGGGAGGGAGAAGTGAATGAGTTGGCTCAATCAGGAAGGAGCACTGGGACACTGGACTGTATTACAGGCCAACCAGTGTTGAGTGGAGAATGACTATTTACTATTGTTTCAAGAATCTACTGCTATGTAAAAAGTCACTAGAAAACACAGCAGCATAAAAGTGAAGAATGATTTTCTTAAATATCATTTAGATGGGTCAGAGTTGAGGGGGGCAGATCTGGCTATAGTTAGTCATGTGGTCACTATTAGAAGGGGTCTGGTTCTAGAATAGGAACTGTAGGAACTGGGAACTGTATGGGCATCCTTTCTTTTATTCTTTTTAAAAATATTTTATTTGTTTATATATGTTTTACATCATTGTTCATTATTGTACATTGTTTGCTTTCTCCTCTCAAATTTAGTCCCCATAAAATTCCCAACACTAATTCACCATCACCATAGTCCCTTGTGCTCTTCTCTCCCCTGTTTTGATCCCTCTATTTTCCCATCCCCTGCAGAATGTCTTTGATATATAATTGCCTGTTAATTTGGCTTTTAATTTATTGGGGTTTTTTTCTGACCCCTTATCTGGTTCCCCTATATTCCTCCTGTAAAGTAAACCCATTTGATAGTTTTCTTTTTCCTTCAGGCTTATTTCACTGAGCATAATCCTTTGGAGCATAATAGCTCTCTCCATGTTGCTGTGAATGGCATGAGTTTATCCTTTTTGATTGCTGAGTAGTATTTCATTGAACACATATACCATATCTTCTTGATCCAGTCATCTTTCTGGACTGGCTCGTAGTGGGGTGGCTTGAAGACAAACCAGTAATATGGTTTTGCAAGGCTCTGAAGGTGAGCTTTCAAAGACAGCTACACAGGATGTCACTTTTATGACCTAGTCATAGAAATTACACAGCATCATTTTTGCCATAGCCACAAACCCACCAGATTCAAGGATAGGGACGTGAGGCCCCCATGTCTAATGGGATGATAGTCAAAACCACAGTGAAAGAAGAACATGGGTGTTGGAGGGTCTGGTTGGATTTGACAATCTGCTTTAAGGATAGACCCAGAACAGCCTAAACTCAGCATCAGAAACCAGGTGATGTCTCCAAGTCCTCGTATTGACCACCTGCTTCCTCACCTCCCATCTCCTATGTGTAGACCCCAAACAGGCAGGATAAATCCCACTGCAAGTCACTGCATGATATTTTTAATACACTTCATAAAACAGGAGTGAAGTTATGAATGAAGTAAAATCAATTCCAACAAATGAATTACTTTCATTCACAATAGTTTTACGAATATGAAGAATATTATTCTCATAGGACTTTTTTTAATACCTCGATCATAAAAGAATCAGTTCTTTTTTGAGGAAACGTTCAAAGATCTTTCTGTTTTTGGCAGTGGGTATTTCATGATTCAAAGCATATTTATGGTGTATCAGCTAAGTGCCAAGTACTATTCTTGGTGATGGGGATGCAGCAGTAAACAAAACATATTTTTTAAAGCTCTGCCACCACAGAGGTTACCTGAAAGCATCATTCACTTGGGGAAAAGAAAACTGCCTAGTAAATGCATATGTATTCAATTTCTCCTACCACTACTGCATGAGCTCTGCAGGGCAAGAAGTGTGTTATTTTCACTGCTTATCCCAGCTTAACACAGTGCCTGAAGGAGATGAAAATATTCAGTAAATATTGGTTGAACTAATGTGCAGATATGAAGGAACTCAGACCAATTGCTCCAAGAAAAGGGCTTTTCCGAGGAAGAGTCAGCATGCCCTCTTCTTAAAGGATGGATGCTAGACTGGCTGGAGGAGATTGGAGAACTCTGTCCTTAGCAATAAAGGTTTGACAAAGTGTGGGGGAGGAGCGGGACTGACTCTGTTACATTCTCAGTAAGAGAAGAATAAAGAAATCTGTACTATTTCTTCACTTTGTAATTCCCCTGTGTTTGTTATTGTTGCTTTTCCCTGATTCCCTACTGTGATTAATAGTAATTAAAAAAAAAAATGTCATGTGTACTTGTCTTTGGGGACTGCAAGGAAGGAGGAAGCTGGAAGACCATTAGTCTCTGCAGGGAAGCTCCAGGGGAGAGGATCCTCCGGGACTGAGCTGCTGGTGGAGGCTTTGGAGAGCAGGCCCTGGGTGGGGCCCTGGGCTGCCAGGCCTGAAAAGGGCTCTGCAAGGCAAGGGCGCTGGCCCCATGCCCACTCCTTACTCAACTTTTCCTCACAGAATTAAAAACAAATTATAGAGTTTTACTAATGCTTTCACATTTGTGTTTTCTGTCAGTTAAAGATGCCACCCACCTAAGAAATCCTCCTGCCTGTCCTTCTGCCTGCTAACTTCTTTCAAATCATTCCCTCATTTCATTTTCATGGCCTCTTCCTGTGCTCCTTCCAGGTCCCCTAGCTGTCGCTTCATTGTCTTCAACATGAGAATCTGTTATTCCATTTTATGTTACCGTTTTCTCTCTCTTTTTTTATACAATGAGATTTTTTTATTATTTTTTTCTTTATATATATTTGACATCATTTGTAGTCCCCAGGGAGTTCCCACCACCATTTCACCAATGCACCATCACCTCAGTCCCTTGCTCAACACCTCTTGTCATCAGAGAAACGCAAATCAAAACCACTAGAAGATACCACCTCACACCAGTGAGTATGGCACATATAAAAAAATCTGGCAACAGCAAATGTTGGCGAGGATGTGGAGAAAAAGGAACTCTGCTACCTTTTCTTAAAAGTCAGTTTGATTATACTCTTCTCTGATGAACTACGAAGGCCCACTCCCAGCAAGACAAAGCCCTGGGACTTAAAATATGAGTTTTCTGCTCTTCCTCTAACTTTTCAATTCTCTTTTGTGCCTATATCCCAAGCACGTTCTGCGCCCTATCATAAGAGTGTTCCTAAAGTCGGAGTATACGATAATTTCCTAAATTACTTACTTGTACAACTTGCATACACGCTCATTTTGCTTAGAACCCATCTGCTTTCTTTCCAACAATTATCTTTGTCACCATTTCCTGGACCTAGAGGACGTAGCCCATTCACTCGGAGAAGCCTTTGTTTATTTACTTTTTTTAAAGATTTATTTATTTATGCATACAAAAGCTGGTGTACAGGCCAGAGTCGTGGGAGGTGAGAGAATTCACCAGAGACAGAGTGGGGAGCAGAACAGGCAGATGGACTGAAATATACACTGCTGAGGGGAGCAGCGGGCAGGCAGGAGCGGTCTGCTGCACCATGTGGGTTCCCTCCCTGGTCAGGAATTGAACACGCGCTGCTGTGCTGAGGGATGCTTCACAGTGTGTTGCTCAACCTGCTGTGCCACCAGGGAAGCCCTATTTACTTTTTATTTAATCTCAGGTACATACGTACATATTCTGTGTGCACACTCTTGGCCTGGGTGGGTTCCTCACTGCTTGGCAACTGCCTGAAAAAAAAGGGTACTGTATAATCAACACTACCACAGTGTGAGCACTGCACAGACTGTGGGATTGGTCAAGAACACATATGCAGTGAGTAGATGAATGTGACAGTGATGGAGGACAAAAGAATAGAGAAACTGGAAAGAAGGTGCCTTAAGGCCAGAGACTTGGCTCACATAGGAAGTGGGATGGTGATGGTAAAGGGGTAACAGCCATTAAACCAACTATATAAACAAAGATCCTTAGGTGCCAATGCCTAGATCATAAAGGATAAGATCCAAGCAGATATCTGACTGCTTTAAGGAGTGTCCGACCAAAAGTGAAGATAGGAGATTGAGCTCTGTCTTTGGCATCTGGGCCATTGTTTCTAGAATCTCCCCCACTTATCACAAAGCTAAGCCCCTCCCTACCAAAAGAAGATGAAAAAACCTAATGCTGCCCCCACTTACGGGCAGTTCTTCCGGCCCGCTTACATCTATGCAAGTGTCTTTTACTTTCCTGTCTCTTTTACCAATCGACCTGCTCTTTAAAATAACTAACGCCTCTGCCTTGTGGAGAAACTTGCCTGGGAAACTTGCTGCGCTCCACTGAATGGGAAGCTCTGGTGAAACCTTTCTGAGAGGGAACCCAAGAACCCCACTTCCCAAACCCACTGACTCCAAAACCACATCAGCAGTGCCTGGATAGTTGTGTCTCTTAGTGATGTTGAATCCTAGGTCAACTAGGGCAAGTTAGGGAGAATTAGGCATCTTCAGGGACAGTACAGGCAGGGACTTCAGGAGAGTTATAGAAAGCTCCGGAGATAAGGACAACAAATTCCAAAGGGGACTAACCAAATACCCCCAGGAGTAGGATAGTCCAGAACAAGAGCAAAGAAAAGTGTGCAAAGCTAAGGAAAAGTGTGCGAACATAAGGGCTGTGTCACAGAGATTTAGTTTGGGGCACAGAGACCTTAGGCCAGTGAGTGAGCCCACTGAGAACTAACCAATCACAAAGAGACTGGTGGAGCTTTAGAACAATTAGGGAAAGAGTGTACACATTTCCTGAGGTGCGACTCCACTTTGCTCCCTTGTCCCTCCCTGGCCTGGTTCCCCTGACCTGGGAGTCCCACTTTATTTCTGTTCCTTTTCTCCTCAATAAACTTTTTCTTTCTCTAAGTAAATCTGCTTCTTCTCGCTTGCCTGAGCATCAGTGAAGTTCCTGCTGTGGCTTCATGACACACCGACCTGTGAGCGTCTAGTGGCTGGGACTCAGTGCTGCCACTGCAGACTGGGATCCATTCCTGGCTGGGAGACTAGGCCTGAAAGTCTGAAATTACAGTCGATGTGATGCTAGGAAAAGTCTCAAGACTTGGAAGTGGCCTCCTTATGCCACTGACTGTACCTGGAAATCTGCCCTTTTTTGGCCTGGGGGCCTACAGTTAGACCAGGAAATGCCAACACTGCCATTGAATCTCCAGATAACTGGAAAATCTCAGCTCTGTAAAAATATATGCAATTGCATTGTTGGATGAAGGAAAAACACAAATTTGAGCACAGTAGATTTGCAGAAGAGCATGTATCTCCAGATCTGAGTAGGCAATGCCTTGTGTACCGCAAGAGGGCCATGTCCAGGTGCCCTGTGTGTGCTCAGTTCATCTCATCTAGAGTAATGACTTTAGCTTTTAATACATTCTCAAAGCAGTTCTTCTTGCCTATTAGCATAGAAGCATAGATTTGTGAATGATCTTTAAATAGCTAGTATCTTGACTTTTGCAACAACATGGATGAAACTGGGTGGGACGCTGCTAGGTGAAAAAATCAGAAGGAGAAAGATAAATACTAGCTAATTCCATTCATGGGAATAAAGAGGAACAAAACAAAGGAAGCCATGGAAATAAATAAAAATAAACCCTAAAAATAAGACCATAAAATGGGGGCTACTAGAAGGTGTGGAATGAAAGAGGAGAGGGGGGCCAGTAGTCTACAGAAAGGGATAAGGGTACTCTGGCGGTGTGGCCTCACACAGCTGAGGAGTTTTGCCTCTATTCCCCTAAATCACATAGTGTTGTAAACCAGTATTACCTCCATTACAAAACAAAAACCTATATCCTAGAACATTAATCAGCTAATATCAAACTTTCAAATCACAATCCTTTCTTTCCATTAGAACAAGTAGGAAAAATGGGAAGCAGTCACAGAAGTAGCAATTTCATCAGGAGCTTAAGTGTAGAAGAGATTCAGCACCCTTCCCCCAAACCACGTGCCAGACCACCACTGGCACGTGTCTTCTAGACAAAATCCCAGCCAGCAAGAAGCAATGCATGGACTCTGTTAAAGCCTTAGTGCACACACAGGGAAGTAATTGGAATTCTCTATAATATCTCTACGTAACAAAAGGGAATGTTTATAAGGAGCCCCTTGAGAAATCTGAAATATTATGTCTTGCATATTTTCATAATGCTCAATAGCTAAGAGTTTTAAAACATTTTTTTTCAACCATTAGACTCAATAGTTGAAATACATTTCTAGTTTACCTGATAAAAATTTAGACCAGGAGAAATGCAATGCCAGCATTCAGAACTATGGGCTATTTTATATAATATGATCTTTATTTTGAATTTAACAGACATAAATCACTAGGATTTAGAAATAGATTAAAGAGATATTGGTGAGACAATTGATGTTTGGAGGAGGCAAGATTAAAGTGAGATGTTCTTATATTTTGGGGGAAGATGGAAAGATATTTTATAGAGATTTTCTTTTCCAAAGGTAGAGAAAGATGGTATTACATTTCCCCCGATACAGATAAAATGGAAAGTACTTTTATACAATACCCATATGTGTCTTATGACTGTCTATATCCAGATATCCTGTTTTTAAAAAACACATTTGTGAAAAGTGTCAGAGAGTATCATTTAATTTGATGGATTCATAAATCTACATTCATTTAAAACAAATCCATAATGATTTTGATGGGAAATTAATCCTGAGAATGACTGTTCTTGGTAATTTTTAAATTATGAAACTATTCCCTCACTAGTATGGAGGGAGGCTGTGGTACCTGAATGCCCTGTCATTGAAAGGAGAGTGTTCTTCCTGCAGGAGGAGAAAAAGACCATCCCCCTAGATGCACTGAATCCAGATTATGATCAGAAGCGTGAAAACCAGAGATTTCGCAAAGGACGTTGTCCTTGGTCCCATCTGCCACCTCTCCCCCCAAATCCTGACTACTACAGCAGTCCCGGAGTGCTGATAGCATCCCCAAGTTGGGAAGAAAACAAAACCACAATTAGGGATGCCTGGTACTTTTCAGTGCTTCTAATGCTAGATCACATTTCTGAAGATTTGAAAGATTTATCACATACCCCATGCACCTGGCACATTTCAGATGAGTGGACTTTGTGTGCTCAGAAGTGAGCGGGAAGCTGCGCTGCATTGAATTTTATTGATTTCCCTCTTTGCTTGTATAGTTTTATGATGTTCCATTTTCTCTTTCTCTTGGTTTGGAAATTGTGGTCTCAGTTATTTATTTTCTGCATTTTACATTTAAAATATATATGTAACACTGCATCAATTTTCATGGCCACGGGTGAAAAGAATCAGTGAATTCTCTGGCCAAGAATACATGGTCTAGTGACCAAGGAGTTAGTACTTTCCCTTCTTAAGAAGCTTCCTTCAAGCACTCTTCTATTTTCATTTTCTCACATTTTTAGAATACATTCATAATTTGCTTCTTCATCTCATCACTTTCTGATTTTTAGTACTGAGATCTCACTTTTAGAGATTATATATTGATAGCTGTCATTTTGTTTTCCATTTGTATTCTACACCAGGCCTTTGGTTGTGAACAATTTCCTTCTACCACTTCTTGATAAAACTCATCTAGCAATAGGACTAAACAACTGAATTATAATACAAATATGACTTTTGTTTGCAGAAGCTCAGTAATTGATGAAAATCAACTTTGCTGACCAATTTGCTATTTTTTTCTCTTTCCTCAGTCACAATGTGGTTTTAATTAGAATATTATTCCTTTTGTATTATAAAGTAGCTTTTCTTCAATAATCTCAGTTTTGGACATGACAGATATATAAATATTGAAGTCATGTTTGGACTCATGCTATAGAGTCCAGCTCTTAATGTTGTTAATTCTTCAAAATATGGTCATTTTCAGAATCTAGAATCGAAGTATCACTCTCCTAGTTAACATATGATTTGGATACATAAAAGAAAGGTCAAAGAAGAGATTTTGCTCATCAGCAGTTAATTATGTGAATTTCTGTTACAGGCATCGTTATTTTAGTAGTGGTAGTGGTGGTGGTGGTGGTGGCCGTGGTAAATCTGTATTCACAGACTTTAGATAATTTCATACATGGTCAAAAACTATCTCATATTACATACAATATGGTGTTACAATTTGTCTGGACTACATAATATTACTATTTTGGGGGTAGAAAAGAAGATTAAAACTGAAATGTTACATCATTGAACTTAATGTAGTCACTAATTAAATGTTTTGGTCAACAATAGACTGTATTTACCATAATGGTCCCCAGATTTCTGTAGCCTAGTGATGTGGAAACACACACTACAGTGCACTATAGTAGTAAGAAGAAGGCAACTCTTCTTTATGATGCACTTCTGAATTTCTCTGCCCATGAATTGGAGAAACACTGGAGAATAACACACACACTAAGACATTTATACATTATGAAATCACCTAACAATGATTCTCAGAACCTGTAACTTAACAATGGAAAGCTGTAGTTGATAGCTTCCATCAATTCACTTTTTAGCTAACATACTTCTTAAAAAGAAGTCACTTCCCAGAAAGAAAACTTATAACACTTATGATTCATAGAATGCAACTTTAAAACCCAGTGCATAACAATAATAAAACCATAAAAGGGCATCTCATTAAATTCTAACTAGATACTGTAGTCTCCCAAATATTCAGAGCTGAAAATATGTACTTTCTTTGTTAAGAAGTGAGATTAGCAAGGAGAAAGATGCCCTAAAACTAACAAAAATCATACTAAGATTTTTCTCATGAGATAATCAATATTGGAAAAAAATAATTTTTCTTACATAGTGAGTTGGTAAAAACATTGAGAAAAATGATGTAAGGGTTAGCCCATCTTCTGTCTGAAATAAATATAATTATTTCTAGCTCTTCATTGGACTTATACTGCATTTCAACCTGAAGTTGATACTATTTTATTAGATGATGACAGTTGTCATATTACCAAACCCAATTAGTCTTTCTTTTGTCTTCCTGATTAATCTCAACAGTGTTTGCCACTACATTTTTGTATTTATTGGTGCCATCAAACACCCAACAAATCAGAGTCCACTACCTCCCTTAGATTTAAAGAATATAAAGAAATGTCAGAATATTACTTTAGTTATTAATTACTGATAAATGCCAATCATGAAAATTCACTAAGTTTATAATCAGACCTATCCTCACAGCCTGAAGCCACTGTGGACCAGCGTAGGAAACCCTCATGCCCAGATCGACTTATTTCATGGAACACCAAAGAGGCACTTGAGAAGACACTCACAAGAAAAATAGAACAAAGCCATTGTTGTTTTACTTCTTAGATATACAAATCAGGCAAGACATTCTATGACTAAGTGTAGGGAGAGGTCATAGATGATTAGGGGAAGCTTTCTGTATTACTATATACACTGTAACTACTATAGGTATAGTCAACTATCATACACTTAGTAGCTCAAACTTAATTTTATCATCTCAAATAATCCTGGAGGTTAGAAGATGGAAATGAATATTATGGGGTTGAAAGCAAGGGGTGAGCGAAAAAATACTCCTTCCGAAGACTTCATGGGACCATGTTTCCTTGACTTTTCCACCTTCCACATGCTACTGTGTTCCTCGATGGACAGCCCCCAGCAAGCAAATGCCACACTGCAAACTCCTCTTCCATCATCACCACCCCTTCCCTGACCTGGGATTTCCTTACTCTTTCACTTTTCAGGACCCTGATGATTATATTGGGCTCAAGTAAATATTCGGGATAATCTTCCTATCTCAAGATCCTTTATTAATTCACACTTGAAAAGTCCCCTTTGCTGGGCCTCCCTGGTGGTACAAGGGGTTATGCACCACACTGTGGGGCTCCCGCAGGCACTGCAGCACAAGTTCGATCCCCAGCCAGGGAGAAGACCCACATGACACAGTAGATATCTCCTGCCTCACCTGCTGCTCCCCTCAGCAGTGTATTTCAGTCGATCTGCCTGTTCTGTCTCTGGGGAATCCTCTCACCCATTCACCCACACACCATGCCTCTGGTCTGTACCCCAGCTATTGGATGCATAAATAAAATCTTAAAAAAAAAAAAAAAGAAAAGAAAAGTCCCTTTTGCTGTGTAAGGCAACACACTCACAGATTCTGAGGATTAGTATATGGACATCCTTGAGAGGAGTATAATATTCTGCTTATCACATCTCTCTTTATGGTGATCAAAAGTGGAAAACTGGACAAGATGAGTTCTTTCTGAAAATTCCCAGCTTTTGTTCTCTGTCCAATGGACTGAACCCTTAAGACTATGGTCAAACTGGGCCTCCCTAGTGGCACAGGGGCTAAATGCACATTGCTATCAAGCTCTCAGCAGCCACTGCAGCACAAGTTCAATCCCTGGCCAGGGAGCTGACCGACATGGCACAGCAGACCTCTCCTGTCTCACTTGCTGCTCCCCTCAGCAGTGTATTTCAGTAGATCTGTCTGTTCTCCCTACTCTGTCTCTGGTGAATCCTCTTATCCCCCACACCCTCTGGCCTACACCCCAGCACCCCAGTTCTTGTATGCATACATAAATACTATTTTTTTTTTAAAAAAGACTGTCGTCAAATAAAAGTACAGCTCTTGGCTGCAGAGAAGTGCTTTCCCTCCTTCAGAATGACCCTGTTCTTAACCAAGTGAGGTTGTTTTATAAATGTCAAACAAACTTTTAAATTCTACCCTTGAACTAACTGTTAGCTCAGACTATCCTCACAAATGTAAGAAATAAGTTTGAATTATGTGTCACATAGTCAACATGCAATTCAATCTTTAAACAGTTTAAATTTGACTTCTTTTTCTATTTCTCATCCTATTTTTTAGTCAGCTGTATGTTCAATGTAGCCCATCACAAATTCCTCAATTAAATTAGAAGACAGCATTAACCAATTCCAATGGTAAAATAAACAACGATGTTACAATGGTATAATATGAAAACCAGATTTATCTCAACTTCAATTCAAATCCCACCTCATTGCATATGTGAAGAAAAATAAAACTACCGATATAGTAGTCCCTTGCTAGTGAAAAACCAAATATAACACAGTCAAAAATCAAATTTTATTTCTCTCAGTGTTTGAAGTTCAAATAATTTTTCATATTTGCATGATTTCAGCTAGAAATATTTTCAGAGGCTGGTGACATTGAGGTTTAGGCAACAGCAATAAACTGGACTGTCTTTCAAAAGAATTGGTATACTTTTCTCAGAGTCTCAGAAGTTGTGCTAACTTATTTTCATGGCCGTGATCTTTCTAACCTTTTAAGATTGCAGAGAATTAATGGGACACAGGAGATTTCACAGCATTGGCCCCACACCCATCAAACTGGAGAATGAGATAATCCTCTTTCTCAAGGGCAGTTCTCCCAGGCGAAATGACATTCCAAAAACCCAATCGGCGTTGTCAGAGGCCTAACAGCACCTCAGAGCATTGGAGTAAGGACAATGGATGGAAAAGAATCTGGATGTTGATGCAATAGTGGCAATGTGTACTGGTAGGTTGTCCTTTTCTGAAATGCATAGTCTGTAAACTTAAACTCAGAAAATTGTGAGCAAAAGATTAATTTTAACCCTGCCAGTTTACCCTATGGGGGAGGGGAGTGAATACCTGTTTACATAATGCTTCTTCTCCCAGAGAGTGTCATTTTCCTGTTGTCATCTTTCAAATCCCACCAATTTGCATTATTGACAAGCCCCAGTTTCTAGGACTGAGGTCTTAAAACTTAATGGGACTCTTTCCCATGAAGCCCATTCAAAAATCTATTTCCATTTCTTATTTTCATTGTCCTGCATGGGTTTTCCTACTGGTATTCTGACCATCCTCTCCAAGGGGCGGTCATTTTCCATCCTGTTTTCACCAGTTATTACTAGGGATTTTTTATATATAAGACACACACCTGTTGTAGATTTCTTCTTCTTAAGCAATGAGTCAGTTCAATTCCTTATAAGACTGTTGGTGGATGTGACTCTTGGGTCTGTAGAAAGCCATTCTTTCCCCTTGATGACCAGCTATGAAGAATATTGTTCCCAAATTTCTCCTTTACCATTTACTTTTGCTATAGACAGCCCATATAACTCCATAGATTCAACCACTACCTTACTACAAATATACCCTGTTTGCTGAGCCTACTGTTTCATGTTCCACTGGCATAATTTCAGTTTTGTATTGAACATACGTATTTGGTCTCTTATCATCATCTGAAATTTGATATGTCCCAAATGAAATGAATCATTCCTCCTTTTCCTACCAAATTGTCTCTTCAGCTTCTTCAGATGATTAAGTCCCACATTTATTACCCTTCCTTGCATGTCAGCATCATTTTTAACTATTCTTGATCTGTGTCAAGTCTAACCATCATTTGAAGCCTGTTTTTGCCTCTATATATTCCACGAAGTCCTGTCTTCCTATTAATGTGATATACATAGACATATACAATATACAAGCAATAAATTATATATGCATAGATACACATATATATTCAAATATGTGTATTTGTACATGTAAGTATATATGTGGAAAGAAAACCCTGAGTGAACTATCAGTATTTTTCCCCTTTCATCTCCTAATTTCTCCATCAACTACTGCATCTTTTTCTCCTTTATAGATCTGTCATCCTTCGTTCTTTGTCAAAGCTAATGGTCACTCCAATCATCTTGTACCTGTATTCTCTTACTTTCTCTATACCCCTAGTCCACCGGGGTTCACCTTCATTTCAAAGATTGCATTTTTATTGAATCTGAAAATTAATTTCCAGATTGACCCTTTATCCTATCTTGGGCAATGATATCACCATTGGTCATATTCCTCTAAGCATGAGCCAAGAAATTATCTCTGACAGGTTATAATTTTACCACACATATATGAACATTGCTGTGAGGCGTACCTTCTGAGTAACTCTCCGATGTATTTCTCTTTACTGTCACTTCCTAGTTCAGATCGTCTCACTCATGGATTATTTCAAGTTACCCAGCTGGTAGTCCTGACCTCAGACACTCCCCTGTACTTCAATTAATTCTTCACACCACTGACAGATTTGTTATTCCAAAATAAAACTATGATCATGTTGCATCACTTCCTGGCTTAAAATATTTCTGTGGCTCTCCAGCCTACTGACTGAAGTCCAAATGACTTAGGATGACAAGCAGGGACCTTGAAGATCTGCTGCTAACTTTGTCTACTAACCCTTCCTCTTGCACTCCAACTGGCTCATTTCTCAATTTATTACACTTTGCTCCGCTCTGCCCTTATGCAAAGGGTTGACTCTACCCATGTGTTACCTGTCTGAACCACCTTTTCTCCCTACTCAGTCAAGTACTTTAAAATCAAGAACCAATTTTACCTTCTTTGGCATCCTATGATTCTTTAGGCATTTCTTCTACTGTGTTCCTATTTTTTAAGAGTCCTTAGTTACTACATTGGCACACAGTCATTGGATTATTTTGTATATTGTAAAAATATATATTATCATTTGTTTCAATTTTTTTTTTTGCATCCTACATTTAGAATAAAATTCAGGTTTCTTTTAATGTTCTAAAAGGTCAGGATCACCTTTGGCTACTTCTCTGACCTCATTTCCTTCACTTTCTCCCGAGCTGACTCAGCTTCAGCCACATGAACCTCCTTATATATATGACATTCCCCCATTAGGACATTTTATGCTTGCTCCTTCCTCTGCCTCTTGTCCTCTCCCAGACATCTGCATGGCTGGTTCCTCCTTCTCTACAGGCTTCTGCTCAAGCATCACTTCCTTCTAAAGGTTGTTTTCCCTGAATATGTAGTTTAGATTATCCTGTGCCTTATGTTGCTTGGGCATCTTGAATTACATTCACCATAGTAATACATTTCCAGACTGCCTTCTAAATTAGAATGCTTTGACTTATCTGTAGATGAGCAACTTGTTGGTCATGTCGTAAGCCTTCTGGCACTGGCACGGTATGGCTGGCATCGGAGCTTTCTTTTGAAAATAATACTAGAGCCAAGTTAGTCTTTGCATGTTACCATGAGCTATGGATTAATTTAAACTCAAAAATAGTCCTTTCAAATATTTGATGACTGTTAACAATGAATAAGGATAACATGTAGCCAAGAGTTGATCCATGCTTATTGAATCAAGACAATGCAGAACGTAAGTACTTTTTCTTTAAAAACAAATTCAATAGTGTGGGCTAGCTTTATATGATACATAATTTATAATATAATATACCTAGCTCATTGATCTTTTCAGTAGATGGTGGATTAACAGTATTATGTTCTTAAAGATCTTTTTTTTTTTTCTCCCAAAATGAGGCTTCGATAAAAGTAGCTTACAGTTTGGGTTATCTAGTATTTTTCCTGGGCCCCAAGAATGCCAGAGGATCTTTTCTCTCAGCCTGAATGTTGGCTAGTCCTGACTAGCATATTAAGTGTGTTACCAGAGATTATCCCAACATCTGTTTATAACAGACAGATGTTGTCATTACAAACCTTCTTCAGTGTGTTCCTCCATAGTTAAAAAGAATGGTTCCCAGACTTTGAGTTTATGAAAGCAAGCAAGAAATGGACAGAAAAAGTGGAAGTCTCCAGAAGATCCTGAATAAGAGATCTCAAGACCAGAAAAAGAAAGAGGGACATAGAATGAGGAAGTAGGAGGTGTGGCAGTGGTGGGGGAAAAAAAAGTGTTGCAAAGAAGTCTCAAGTTACATAAAAAGTCTTTTGTATAGTTTGTCTTATGTGGGATTTTATAACCGTATAAAACCCAATACGCTTGTTTCATTGCAAGCAGGAGGATGCTGTATATATAAAAAAAAAGCTGGAGAAACAGCATGCAAGTCATAAAAGACATGCAGTTTGAATTTACACCTGCATCCATCAAGAGCTGTGTGCCCTAAACAGCACACCGGGACTTTTAATTGGCTACAAGGTGAGATTCCTCCCCTGTAGCAAAAGCTTTCCCATCATTACTGAGCAGCTGAAATACACAGGCATCACCACGGAGTGTGGCTTTTCAGGACAATAAAGAGTGACAGTTGACACCGTGTTTCAGCACATGGACAAAGCAGGCTGACCATGGTCTCCCTGCTGAAGGAAATGCAGCTCTGCAGAGAGGGAAGATCTTTTATGCAAGGCACATTCAGTTTCTTCCCACATCTCGCCTCCTTGGCTGTGCCTTGGGAGTAACAGGTGGCCAATGTTTTTTCTGCCAAGTTTGTTCTCGTCTCTAGTGAGTTTTGTGATTCAATCCCTGGGAAGAAGAAAAGGGCGTAACTATCAACTGGTCACTTGGCATAAAAATTAACATCAGCCTGTGAATCTCAGGGTTTCCCTTTCGAGCTTGGCTTGGACCCAACACCTCTTCTATCTGCTGATAACATATTGTGGTATTTGTGATCCAGTTTCATCGATCAGGCTGCCAGCAAGGTTCTTCTTGCTTAGATTTTATCCAGGTGACAAAGAGAGGGACGGACGGACTTGGGACAGCTGAGATTTGTGTGGGTCCTTGAACCTGCCTAGGTCTGGTGCCTCCTGGCAGTTCAATATTTTGTGTTGTTGGATTGATATCCTGGTCTTAATCCTGCAGCTGCATTCAGAAAAACTTCCATAATGCAGCTTCTGTCAAACCAGCCTCGCAGTCAAATGCCCTTATGGAGACCTAGAAAGGGCAAATCACACCATTTACTTACACAGACTTCCATTTTCAGAAGACTGCCACAAACGCACTTCCAAAGGACAGACTAACGACATAGATTAAGATAGTAAAAAAACAAAAAGATTGTGCTTTGTTGAATTTCAGGGCAATCTAAAAGCTACAGAAAATCCAAATGGTTTTCTAAGTCTTTAGAATGCATGCTTAACACCAGCAGAAATGAGGGCTTCTCTCCCTTTAGGGAACTGGAGTCGGTTACATTATCCCATTGACTTCTCCTAATGTCCCTGGCTCGGCACCACACGCAACAGATGCAAAGGGTCACCAGTGAAGGGCAAAATATTTTGTGAAAATTACTGAACTACACAATCTACATAGCCAGTTTTCCCCACTCTGCACTATCTGCTATCGCCTTGTTTTCATATAGTGATTTTCTTTTTATTTGCGGGAGTTTATTTTGTGGAATATGGCGGAAAGACAAAAATGAAAAAAAAAAAAAGGAAAAGACAAGCTCTCTTTGTTTATTCTCCAAGTATTAACCAAACAGTGCCAGTGCCTGCTTCAAATGGATTTTGTCATACTAAAGCATCTCACCACTTCCTGAACCTCAGAGATTTGCTTGGTTAGTCAATCTTCAATAATATATAACAGGTAGGGGAAAAAATCACTACAAATTAGAAATGGATGCAGCTGCTTTCTGCACTATGAGAGGATGGCAGAGTTTACCTCTAGAGTAGTTGCTCTTGTGTTTAGGAAAATTTACTAATGAGATTTTTAGGTGGTGAAAAATTAGGTCCCTAAGGCTAGCCCAGTAGGGGGAGGGGAGGCAGAAGAACAAAATTACTCTCCACTCTCAAGGGTCAAGAATTTTGTACCCTGGTGGCTTTGGAGTGAGTCTAGTGGTTATCTAGGCCTATGAGAAGATAAAAATGGAGGCACACATTATACACACACACCAACACACAAACATCCACAGATGTCAGGGGATACCACATATTTGCAGTCTGAGAGAAAGAGGTTTTGTGTGAAATTTCCTGGCAGAGAGATAGTTGAGCAATTTGAACAATCATGTATAATATCAATTTCAGGCTGTTTCATATTTTGTTATAATACCCAGCCCCAATCCCACACCCAGGTCCTCCTTAGAGTTCCTCTAATTTTCACTTAGACTATCTCACATACTATTTCACCCTGAAGGAGCTGTGTCTACACGTGGACTCAGCAGCACCTATGGAGCCTAGGAGTTGCAGAAGTAGACAGGATTTCAAAAGCAGAGAGGTGCAAGGAGATATAGAAGAAAGAAGAAGATGGGGATATCGGACATGGGGGAGCTATGCCTCTATTTTTGGATTTCTCAGGAAATGGGGTAGGAGACATTGCTCATAGCTGACATGGGGCCTCTTACTTTACTTGGATATGAAGAAGAGGTGTTGTTGTCCTACCACACGCTGAACTACTCAAAGTGCCTTCTGATGCCCCCACATTTGAACCCCACCATCGGAGCCAACCATTGTTGTTCATTTCTCACTCTCCAAATACTTTCCATCTCATTTTTGACATTTTGTTGGGCTATATTCTCCTTCCTGTCTGTCAAGCCCCTAGTACCTGTCCTCTTATTCACATTCCGTCTCTTCTTCAGGTCTGAAATTCTATCTTCTCCATGAAGTCAATGCTGAATCTTGCGGCCTACTTTGAGGTCTCCCACTTCTGGAACCCTGAAGCACTCATTTCAGGAAAGGCATGATGGAGCAATGTGACCATAATCTGCTATTTTTGTCTCCTCTGTCTTAATCTTGTTTTCCCCAAACAATGAGAAATTTTAGGCTATAGGAAATGTGTCATTTATCGTACCTTTATTTCTCAACTCTACCTAGCTCTTCCTGGATACCTGCAAAATCTCAATTGGCATTTGGTTCATGGGCAAGGAATCACATCAGTCTTTAAAAGAAATCTTAAATTAAATTTTTAAAAATTATTCAGAGAAAGCTCCCAGCTGGCAAGTAAACGGATGTGTTAGTGGCTTCAGTGAAGCACTGTGTGCTGAGGCACTACTGCTTGGTAGAGCTTTCCACAGTAAGTTTGAACATTGAAATATTGCTAGATATTCTAATATCTGCCTTTCTTTGTGTGCCTTTTCAATCTACCACTTTTACTTGTTAAGTAGTATTTTCAATTAACTTCATTAAGAGAAGCCAAACTTAAAGTAAACCTGAACAAGTTCCTTTATTGAAACAGTGATTCAGCTTGGGAAAACTTATGGATCCTTTTAGTAATTATTTAAATGACGAAAGTACAGTTAGCTTAATGAAGACTAATATTTCAAACCTCAGTTCAACTTGAGGGCTACACGTTATGGCATGAAAATACAACCACAGACACAGTGCACACTTTAAGTAATTCTATTTGCTACACGAGTCAAGGGTAGCAGAAGGTCTATGACACTTTTCATGTCCACTGTTATCACTGGTTCCCATTTGATGCTTTGCATCTGCTACCCTAACAGCTTCTCACAGATCTTTCTCATATGTGAGCTATCATTCATCAACCATCATTGGCAAAAAACATAGCAAACTCAGAAATAAAATGAAGGTGCAGCTAACATGCAAGCTAAATTCTAAGGAGCACAAATGAGAAGAAAATTGAATATTATTTCAATTACCCTTGAAACTCCTTTGGATAAGTGATAGGTGAGAGAACAGCTCTACCATACTGACAATTTCCCCTCCAGTGTTGGAACTGATCACTTTTTATTTAGTTGAACCACATACAAAGTAGTCGACTTCTTCATACAGTCCATAATAAATTTAAAATAAGATTCCTTAGCTGCACGTAATAGGACAAGGCTGCTCAGGCACGCTGACACCAAGACACTGACAGAAAATGATTTTTAGGTTTCTACTAAAGGCTACTCCAGCTTGAATGGCTGTACAGGTTGAAAGTTTAGTATCAAGTCAATGGCTGTGTTTCCTTTCCTCTGCCCTTTACCTCTCCCTTTCTCTTTCTCTGCTCATCCATATAGGTATGATAACATTTCATTGTATCCTCTATGTGTATGATGTGTCTCAAGCCTTGGATCAGAATGAAAGCGTCCATCAGCCTAGAAGCAAATCATATATCTCTCCGCAATGTGCTTGATCAGTCATTCAGAAATAATTAAGGCCATACAGAAAGTTTTTTTCTCATCAAATGTAGCAACTTAGAGTCGAAAGGTTTTGAATCTTAACTCCTCACTGTCTCCGATCTGGCTAAGCAGAAAAATTGTAGTAACTGCATTGCTTAATGTATTGGTAAATTAAAATTGCTTCCCCTTGTCTTTATACTGCTTGGAGAGCCTTATAATATTTTCTCTCCTGCATTCTAAGAGAAGGTACAATGGGATAAGAGGTCAGTGAACCTTGCCATGATACTGCTGAAGGAAGTCAGATGCTTCCTCTCTCCTCTTAACCCTTTTTTTATTTGCTTCACACCAACTCTTTTGATCATTAAAATTCACACGCTATTAATTTAAGGTGTACAATTTGGATTTTAAGTGTATTCACACAATTGTGCAACCATCAACATAAGCAATTTTAGAACATTTTTTATGAACCCAAAAAGAAACCCTGTACCCATTCCCTCTTCCACCACAGCTCCCCAACCAATATCTAGGCAGCCACAAAACCATACTATAAATAGTGCTGTATACTCTGGACAATAGTATAAATGGAATGTGATTGAGAAGGGTGAGGAACTGGCCTTCAGAGACTTTCAGATCGAACATTACATAGAAGAAAACAATATGGAAATCTGTGTACTTCATGCCAGTTTGGATGACTCAGTAATTGCCTTACATAAAAACAAAACAAAACAAACATAAACCCAACTCATGTCCAGCATTTAACTGTAGAATGCACCATGGACATGAATGCAGCCATTAAAGCCCATAACATATACTTTGGTAGCAGATCAATATTAGGTGCATGTCAACACTTTCTCAATGATGGTATAAAGTTTACTGATACGTACAGGTATCAGACAATTCTTTTTCCTTGTTACCTGTTTGGAAACTTCAGGAAATTTCCTTACTACAATTTAATTCATCTTTAAAATGATGACTTTACAATTTAAGTTCCCTGGAAAAATTTGATTATTCACAGAGGGAAAATTAGGTCTTTCCAAAATTTAAATTAAAAAAAAAAAAACTTTCAGGAAAGTTTTGACTTGCCAGTAAATTTTCTAACTATCTCAAAGCAACTTCATTTATTTTAATTTTTAATATGATAAATATAAGGTAATCAATTTACTTACGATTTTATTTGTTAAAACATGTATATGTTAATGCAACTTTATAGGTTTAGTCACTACAGCAGTAAGGTAAGATATAATTACTGACCTCAATAGCAAATTTATACCTTTAAATAGATCTCAAATCCATTCGTAGTAACTGTAAACTCTCAAAATGCAGATGAATTATAGAAGGGATAGAAAGGAGGTGCTCCTTTTAAGTAATCTTTTAATCATGGTGGTGGCACAATTTGCAAAGTGACTATTATAAGACAGATAATGCTATATTATCACATTAATCCTCACAACACACCTCTGAGATTATGGGAGTTACCCTGAACACCTTTCTGAAATATTATAGGTTAGGAAAGCACCTTCAACTTATTCTGCCTGTTGGTAAAAAATCCAATCATCACAATTGTTTGAATTTCATTGCCTATTTTCTTCTGCCTCTCAAGTTGGTGTTAACTCTTCAGTTTCTCAAGTCTGAAGCAACAATACAAACATTCACCAGGTCAGGAAGGTGCTAATATAGACAAGCTTTCCAAGACATGCTGAGATCCTGCTTGGTTGGTTACTACCCACCCACACCCAAAATGAGCAATATGACTTGTGATGAGGACTCTAGATTTGATATTTTCTTCAATTCACAGTTCTCCAGGGAAATAAATGATTTTCTTTTCACTAAAACTATTTAAAAACCCACCTATGTATACTCTTAATAATGAGTCTAAAATGACATATTGGCACATTGAGCTTTTTCTGTCTGGAATTTTTGTTTTACAGTATCTTTTGTTTCCACTGGTTTATTAGGAAAACACCTACTTCATAAGAAAGTGACACATTTAGACTAGTAAACATCAAGCAACAATATTCACTGATCATCTTAGAAAAGATTCAAAAGAGGAATGAAAATTAGCCTAACTCTTAAAGGAGCTTAAAATTAGCTGAGGAGGCATATATATTTGTGAAACAAATAACACTGAAACTATATGACTAAATGGAAAATAACTCAAATAGAAATAAAGGCAGCTCTAAATCTTGTCCAATTTTAAATTAAGAAACCTAGTTAAAATGTGTTTTTCTCCATAATATAAGAAGCAATTATTGTCAGGGAAATGTTTAAAAAAGTTTCAGGCATCATAACATTAAATAAATGGTCTCTGGAAGAGTTAGAGAGTCTTGAATCAAATCTGCCACTTATTGCCTTCTATCAGCTGTGAGATTTTAAGAAATCATTTCACCTCTCTGTGCCTCACTTCTTCATTGGTAAATTGGGGTATATTATTCACAAATTATGTGATTGATGCTGTGAGCAATGTTCACATTTGCAATATTATTCTAGAATATTCTGTAAGTCACTGATTCGGATAGTTGCTATCAGTTAAATACTTAGCCCTTTGATATTACTTTAAGAAATTCTACTCATATGTACATAAAATCAATGGGAAAATCAGGGGTTGGATCAATTAATATTTGTTGGGACTATGCTAAGGACGTTCATGTGTGTGTATATTTTTAAAATTTAATACCAGTGAAGACCCTTTTGTATAGGCTTTCAGAGGGATAGAAGGTCAAGTAATCTGCTGGTGTTAGGGATGGAGTCAACTTTCAATTCATGTCTTTCTAAGTACAAAACTCCTAATGTCAACCTAGTATAAACCACATTAGAAACACATTTCTAGCTACACAAATACATTTATGAAATTAAGCCTATTATAACAAATTTAAATGGCCACCATCAAATAATTAGGTTAATGAATTATTGTATAGGAAGATAATAAAGTCATTAAAATTATAGCTTAATGTAATACTTACTAAATGTATTTATAAGGAGCATAGTAAAATAATGTTTAAATAGTGAAAGTAAATAAAATACATAAACATGGATGGTCTATGATAAGACAAAATTATTATATGAATTATGTATGATTTTAATTTAGTTTAAGGTGTATTACTTTTTACATAAAATTTCTGGAGACAGATATTTAGAGGTAATTTATTAAAATATGCATTATTGAAGTTCATTTATTTGTTTATAAAATTACCTCAAAAACATAATTACTTTTTGTTAACCGCTGATGCTAGTTTTAGTATGTAATAACTGCAAAGTCACCTTTGCGAAGGACCTTGTAGTTTATTGAATTCTGTAAAGGCACCTACTATTTAAAATAGATATTTTCCATCTAGAGAGAATTCAAAATTTGTATAGTATTTTCCCTATAAATTACAATCTGTTTGGTTCAAACATATAGGAATAAAATGAAATTGAATTTTAAAAATAGAATATTTATTATATAAATCTGAAGCATGTAATACAGTTTTTAGAAAAATCCTAAACCATGAAATATATTTTTTTAACAAATTCAGCTGTGTGAAAATTATTTTTTGTATGAAAAATATTGCCATGAATGAAGATACAAGGGAACAGCACTGGGGAAAAATCCTAAGAGATTATCAGAAAACTGGAAAATAGGACCAAATAAATAACATAATATAGCATAGAAAGAAAAAGTAATCTTTAAAATTATCTCTACTTAGACTCTCTGAAGCAGAAAATAGAAAAAGTGAGGCAGAGATGCTATCAAAGAGACAATCTCTGCAAATTTTCTTGAATTGATGAAAATCAACAATCTTCAGGATTCAAAAAAACAAAGATTTTTTTTTGAAAAAAAAATTAACAAGATAGACAAGAAAGAAATCCACTGAAATACACTAGAGGCAAGTTAACTACCATTAAGACATCCAGAGAGGAAACAGATCACCAAGAGGAACAGATAATTAGTTGCTCATCTAATTTCTGAAGGTCTACAATGAAAGAACATGGTGAAATAAGGACCTTAAAGTTCTGGGTATAAAAATAAAATGAGGAACCTATTGTCAGTTTCCATACATTTTTATCATTAAAAAATGATGACAGAAAAAAAAGTATGTAAGATAATTTAGAAGCAGATACAAAATAACTTAAACAAGAAATTACCCCTTAAGAATAAAGCTCATACATTGGAATGAAGGAACATGGTTATTAGAGGGACATTCCAATAAATATTCACAATGATTATATAGTAATATGGAGCAAATATGTAAATAAATCAAAACAAGCATTGGTTGCTTCAAAGAATAAGAATATTGTCCAATGGCTATGATTTAAAATTATGTATGGTTTAAAACAACAAACCTATATAATATGAAAGCCCCATTTAAAATAGAGGAGTTAGAGAGCAGTGATTAAAGTTGACACGTATAATTTTAAATTATACTCATTATGAGAAACTTTAAGTGCTAAACATAAAAGAATTTATAAACTTAAAAAAAATCTTGGGGGAAATATGCCACTGAAAATGAATTAATAAAAGAAAACATCAGGGTAGAAAGTAATGTTTAAAGTCAGAAGAAATTAAAATACAAAATCATCTCATAGAAATGCAACAAAATGCTTGGGTTATCACAATGAAGGTTAGTAAAATAATCAATAAGAAAAGCCAAAGATTTTCTTAATGAGTTTTAAAAAATTCTGGCATGTGCCATAAAAATAAACACAGGATAATTTAAAAAAAGATGAACACAATTACCAGTAAATGATGGAAAATTACAAATCCAAATTAGTCACAGACTATATAGCAATGTTAATATAAGTCAAAACAATTTTATGTCAAGAACATTTCTTGACATAAGTAGTTCTCAATCTAGATGTCATTTCACATAATGAAAAAAATAGCAATTCAAAATTTATGATTCATAGTAATGTATTTTAAGAACAAAACTACAAAATTTTTGAATGTGCCTGTCTGAGAATCATGTCCAAGAATTTTTAAAATTAAATTAATTTGAAATATAACCTTTGATCAAATGCAATTCAGTTAGATATAAAAACTAAGAACTCAAAATTTCCTAATTGTTAGACATTTTAATATCTACCTTTGATAGTAATGAGTTCAAAAGAGAAATCACAATGGAAATTCAAACATCCTTAACATGATATACTCTGTTAAAATATTACGTATCAAATTTTATGGGATACATAAATTTCACAGTAATTAAAGGGCAATATACAGTTTCAAATACTTTTATTAAAATGCATTTAAAGTAGTTTATTAAATATATTATTAAATTAAATTATTTAGACAAGAGCATAACTCAAAGAGTAATAATAAACACTAAAACACTAAAACAGAAGAAAAAAAGATACATTATTATAAACTATAAAACATAGTTCATTGAAAAAAGGCTAAAGAAATTAACAAAAAAGGAAATCTGGCAAGACTGAACAGAAGTATTGGTTACAATATAAAATTGATAGGTAGATAGAAGATAGATATATAGATGATAGATTTAGATAGATTGGCAGATATAAAAAATATGAAATTACAATATAATTCAGCATACAGTTGAGACCAGATGGATAACCAAAATTATTATAAATTATAATAAAGAACACTAACACTTGAAGAATCAAGAAACCTAGGTCTTCTGCAAATATTAAAGAATAAACTCAGTAGTTTAAAGAGTTTTCGCATAAGGAAAACAGTAAGTCTGAATGCTTTTCTATGTGAATTCTATTAAAAATTCAAGAGCGAATAATTCCAATCATCTATTAAGTATTTTAGAAAATAAGCAATGGTAAAAAATACCAAATTCATCTTTAGACCCTGATGCAAATGTGATGTCAAATCTAGAGAAATACAATATTAGAAAATTACAGAGTGATCTTACTTATGATTATAAATGGAAAAATACTAAACAACATATTAGCAACCACAAATCCAATAATATACTACATAAAGAGACACTACATTATAAATAATCTTCCTGCAAGTATACAAAAGTGATTCAACATGAGAACCTATGATGCAATTCTCTATATTAGTAGATAGAAGAAAATTATATAATCATTTCAACAGAATCCTAAATCTATGAACTCAATCAGTTTTAGCTATATCTATATATATGTTATAATTCCTAGGAAACTAGGGATAAAAATAAACCTCCTTAATTTGATAAGGGAAATCAGAAATAAAAAATACTGTTAACATATAAAAGTCATATTTGATGGGCATGAGATAGAGAACCATATTCACTAACATACTCATTGCACATCAGCTAATTATTAAGGCTAATTATTAAGTAATATGTGGGACACGTACAAAACAAAAACAAAGCTTAAAACAAAGAGAGAAAAAAAGGAATGGATCCTTACCTAATACGTAAGAAAAGTTAGACAGTTCAACCATTTAAATGTAGTAATCTTATTTTACAAAGATAGAATAAGATTTTTGTGACTTTAGGCATGAAAAAAAAAGCCTTAAACAAGATAAACACTCAGCTCTTAAAAGATAAACTACATTAAAATCAAAATATTTCTCTAAGAGACCATATAGAGATTCAAAAGTGAAGTCACAAACTTGAAAATACTTGTAATACATAAACACAGAAATCTTATTATAAACCTTTTTAACTCAGTGAAAAAAAAAACCAATTCATTATAAAAATGGAACATACATGTAGACCAACGTTTCACAATAAGAGAAACACAAATGAACCTAAAAGCCTATGAAAATACTCTCAACTTTATAAATAGCTCAAGAACAGCCAACTACAGTTATCACTTTGCAACATTCTAACAGCTGAAAATACCAAGTCCTCTTAAGCAAGTGGCACATTACAGAAAGTGAGGGTCCAAATTCAAATAATGACCTTGGAAAACAGTTTGGCAGGGTTAGTAAGACTGAGTGTATCTGATGACCCAGCAAACCACTCTCCAAGATACATGGCCTTGGGAAACTCTTCCCTGTGGTTTCCAGAAGAGAGAGAAAAGCTATCTGCAACAGCACATTATTCAACAGCAAACTCTGTTCATTAACAGTGAAGCATACATTTATAAATTCAGGGCTATTCATGCAATGGAATCCTACATGAAGATGAATTAATTTTATGTATGACACTAAAGATGAAACTCAAAATCCTAGTTGGTGTGAAGGCAACAAGTTATCATAGAAGATAGACAATATTATTCCATTTACTTATGCTCAAAGCTAAATGAAAATGAAACCACGTATTTCAGGAATGTATGTGCATGTTCAGGGATGTATGTATATGTTCATATAGTATATAGATATACAGGGATGTGTGGGTTCATATTGTATATAGACATACATACATATATGTATAAAATATAAGGATATGTGAAAGAGTAACACAAAATTAAAGCTACTATTGATGGTGAAGAAATAGAATGTGTTGGTAGGACATACAAAAGTTTTCCAGATATTTCTGAAGTTTGGTTTAGGTACAGGGGTGTTTATTTTATTTATATTCTATCAATGACCTTTGTCATGCATGCACATATTTATACATGATACATTTCCAAATTTTAAGGTGCAAAAAATTCATATTCTCTTCTAGCAGAGTTGTTTTCTATCTATGAAACACTGACTGTTAAAGTCATGTGTTGCCTTATATGTTCCTAAACACTGACTAACACTTCAGGCAAAGCAATAGGAAAGAACAGTTCCTTTCAGCAATGTGACACCCTCCTGAGGCCTGCCGGGAGCGCCAAGTCCTTTATTTGTAGAGAAGAGAAGTGGGGAACTAAACCACACCTGGTGTTGAATGTTCAGGTCTACCAGGTGCTGTACTCTAATCTTTATATCTACTTGCCAGATGGGATGGTGTCACTGATGTGTGGAAAACAGAGAAACAAAGGGTGGGGTGGAGCAAATCCTAGGAACCCAATCTGGAACTGAGACTACCAGAGCTGGAGGGTGTGGGGAGAGAACAAAGTAGGGAGGAAGAAAATGGCACAGTGCAGACTATGAGTGTTTGGGGGTAGGTGTGGTGTGGTTTCACCATCTGAAGGGGGAGATCCTGTACTTGTATGTCAGCAACAATATTTAAACCAGTGTTACCTTAATAAAGAAGAAAGGAAGGCAGGGAGAGAGGGAGGGAGGGAGGGAGGGAGGAAATAAACATGGCCACTGAGATGGTATTTTCCCCGTTTTTACATGAGGAACCACAGGACTCAATGACATCCATGTTAAGAGCTAAGATTTGTTCTGAGGTCAGTCTGACCTGCCCTTCTCATTGATTTAGCATCCACTTCTGACTTGAGAAAGTGCACTGCTTACCAACAAAGACTCTCCATCTTCATTTCCTTTAGCTCTGAGCACAGAAGAGGCTAAGTGTGTGCTCAGTAAATGACCCAATAGGATTGAATATGTTGGGCATTTTCAGGTTGAGATTACTGAGCCATGTATGCAGTGTGAGTCTTAATGGCTACAATGAGAGGGGGGCATTTTAAATTATTTGATCCCATTATTTCCCATTATAATTATGTAAACTGAGCCTTGAAGTGTAAAACGGACATGTCCATGACACTCCACCCACAGAACTAGGGGAGAAGCTCCCCTCGGTATTTCTCTTCTCCAGGTCTTCTCATTTAATCACCTCCTTGGGAAGAACTGGCTACTTCTTCTATGTGCCGTTGGAGAAGACCTAGCTGAAGAGTTTCTTACTGATCTGTCTGTCCAATCCACTCTCTGACTTAGGTGTTTTCCTTAGTGAATAGAGCTGAGGACATTTTAATTAATTTATTATGTCCCTTCAATTAGGGGACCCAATTAATAATTGAAATGGGTTTTTAATTGGTTTATATCCTCTAGGGTATCATATTAATAACATAAATAAACTAACAGCTTCGCATTGAATTAGGATTCATCTATATGCATATCTGTTCCCTCCCAACACATTACCTATTCTTAACCTCCGAAATTGAATGCAACTTTTCAAACAAAGACTTTTGCATGCACTAGTTTGTTGTTGTTGTTCCACTTTGAGGCAAGGTCATAGTATTTTCTAGCTGAGATAAAAAATGTTGACATTGTTTCTGTTTTCCTCATTAGATTTTTGATTTCCCCAGTTCTCTAATCCCATAATGTTGAAATCACTTCTGAGTTGTCTTTTCATCTTCCTATCTCACCAGACGGTATACCTTCAGAAATCATCAGTTCCTGAGAGGTCACTTGTTTTTAAGTAATGAAGTTGAAAACCAGAAAGGTTACACAGCATGCCAAAGCTCACACAGCAAGATGGTAGCAAGGCTGATGGTCTCCATTTAGACATCTTATAGATGTTTCTCTCAAATGTCATTGATTTGGACCCATCATTCTCCTTTGAGATGCAATCACCTAAGCTACTTCACATTACTTGTCTTCCTTTCATTTGAGAATAACCAAATGATATATCTTACTAAAGAAAAAAAAATCCATTATGGTATTCCCACCACTGAGCGTAATGTCCAGCATACCAGTATGTTCAATACATAAAATTTGTTAACAACTGCTCAAAATTCTAGTATTTTTTCCTATCTCTAACATTTACTTCAGACACCCCTTTCTGGGCACTCAAGCCCAATCCACCCCTGTACAGCTGATCTGATTTACTTTCTGACGTTTTTCCTCAAAGTTGATGGGGTGTAGAGCAAGAGTTGGCTGTGTCACTGAGTTCCCAGACCATCGTTTGAAGACTGCATCTTTAGGACTAGGAGGCATTGCTGCTAGACGCACTTGTTGTAAATGTGTGTTCCTGAGAAATAGCAAGTTCCAAGGGGGTAGAGCAGTGGCATCTCCTTTTCAATGATGGTGCCAGCAGGGTATTCCCATATATTTTTATCAGCCCATCTCCTGAAAGATCAACATTTATCCTTGTTTTCCAGTCTGCTCAAAGATTTTGTGGATACCTAAGAAATTGTCCATATTTTTTTTTATTTTCTGACTTATAAGTCAGTCAACTTTTATTGCAATATAAAGCTCTGACTGACGTAGTAATAATAATCACAGCCCTTTTTGATTGAGTAGTTGCTATTATGCAACTTCAGCATCCTAAATATGAGAAAACTGACTAGTCTCAAAAGACAAAGATGACAGAGTAAGTCATCACTGCCTACATTCTTCCAGGACTCCCTTGGAGCATATGAATATTGGACACTCTGATTGTTCCAGAAGGACAGCGCAAGGAAATGACTAACACATCTGTTTGTTGCAACCACATCATGAGTTATCAAGGAGACAAGGGGCACTGCCCGCCACTACACATGCCTGGGTGTTGCTAAGGTCTTTCATTTGCCAGCTCACATCTAGTCTTCAGGTCAAGGGTCTCTGCTCTTGGCACCTCTTAGATGGGTAAAAAGAAATAGTCACATACCAAATTTCAGACAGCATGCCTAGGAAAATCACCCATCTGACCCAGCGGCATAGTCTCCCTGGAAAAGTACAGAATTGTAACCAATGATGACAACAAGGACAAAATGCATTGCCCTACATGATTCATATTCAAAGCCCACAAATCTCAGTGGTGGGCACAGACCATGTCACGGTCACTTTACCGATGAGCCTAGGACAGGTGGAGAGTCAAGGTTATGCCTACATAGCTCAATGTTGGCAGTAGGACACGCCTTGCTATTGATTGAATTCCACAAGTTTCATTCTTCCCGCTGAAAATGATGCCTTGCAAAGACTTCCTCTATGATGTTTTTTCTGAATCCTCCATTCACTCTTTCTCCTCCCTCAATCTCATTGAATCCATTCTCCTTTAAGCCGTATAGAAATACATCTGTTACAATGCATAGAACACTTTACCACTCAAATTTTGCTTATATGCATAACTCCCTATCCAAACTTAAGTTACTGAGAGCACAGATTATGCTTTATTCATCTTTGCTTTCTATGTTTCTAGCAAAGTGAACAGATTATAGTAGTTGCTCAATAAATATTTATTACATGAATGGATGGGTAAATAAAAGCAGAGGGAACAAATCCCAATTCTGTATCGGTAACCATGAAATATTCACTTAGCTTTCCCTAAGAACACACAGCTCAGTGGGGGGTGGGGGGAGTGTTCTGGCACTGCCCCTTAAACCAGGATGAATTCATGATGGCCCACTTCAGAGTGAATAACTGCACTCTCCGAGATCATTACTCATAAACCCCAAGTACTCAAAACATCCCAGTGCATCTGGCAGGCTTGGCAGTTATCTGGATCCCTTCAGAGCCCCTCACAAATGGCCATTTCATTATTGACAAGGGGGCCTGGTGCTACACAAACAAAGCTTTGTGTGCAGCCCGAAGTGGTGATGCTATTGCTGTCTTGCAGGGAGGGGTGCTGGCCTGGGGAAGACTGCTTGATAATGAGTCCTGACTGACAGTCCCACCCAGGGGAGTCAAAGGCCGATTTCAAAGCCTGAATCTCTTGCTTGCATTAGCTGGTGCCTGGATCCTGGGGGCTGGCCCACTCAGGGGATGAAAGACTGCAGCCATTGTGATTATGTGGAATTAAAAACAAACTAGAAAGTGGGCACACAATCTGATTGTACTGCAATGCAGTTGGTAAAATCCAGTTTATAATTTGAAGCAAGAAAAGTATCTTTTGTCTTACTTTCCTTTAAGGGAGGAGGCAGAGTGGAGGGCAACGTGCATGAGCTTTGATTTCTGAGAGACCACCACCTGATACTGGCTTTCACTCTCCCCTTCACTGCTGGCCTTTGGAAAGTTACTCCATGTCCCTGAGATTCAGATTCCTCTGCTGAAAACAGGTCTTATAATATTTTCCTTTCACCATGCTAGGAAGGATAAAATGAGATGCTATGCATGAAGTGTCTGCTATGTTGTCAGAACTTGGTGCATCTTGGTTTTAATGCTTAATCTCCTTCTGATTCACCAATCATGTCTGTGTGTCCTCTGGCTCCCTCATCTCAGCTTGGCTTTCTACTTCAGGAAGGCCTGCAGGCCTTCCTGAAGGAGAATATAGAACCCAAGGGAAGATCACAATTTATCAGTTATACAAGTGGGCCTTTCCTCCAAGTATGGGTATTATAGAGACAGGAGAAAGGAATCTATCAGGGGTCTGGAAGGAATGAAACAGCTGTACACAGAGGAGGTTCATGCTGGGAGAAGACATTTCCTTTAAATTGTTTCTGTATCTTTAAAGTACCATATTGAAGAAAGTCAAATGCTGCTCCCTCTGAGTGAGGATAAGACATCAGTGCCAGCCTGGCCAAATGTGTGAGAAGGGCTTTCATGACCAGAAAGTAGCTATTTTTTAAGAAAGATTTATTTACTTATGCATATAAGAACTGGGGTAAAGGCCAGAGGCTGGGGGCCGGGGTGGTGAGAGGAGTCACCAGACACAGAGTGGGGAGCAGAACAGGTGGATCAACTGAAATCCACTGCTGAGGGGAAGCAGTGGGCGAGACAGGAGAGGTCTGCAGTATCATGTGGGCCCCCTCCCTGGCTGGGAATTAAATTCATGCTGCAGTGGCTGCAGATGCTTCGTAGAGCAGTACTTAACTCCTTGCACCACCAGTGAGGCCCCCAGAAAGTGGCTTTATAGGCCAATGTTACAGAAACACTTTTGTTTATAACTCACCTCCACATCAGTTCAGTATTCGTGGGGGAGTTGCTGGGGGTCTGACTGTGTTTAGATAAAGTGCTACTGAGGATCTCTCGGCAGCAAGTATTTAGTCCAGAGCTGGACTTGACCCATCCGAGTCCCAGCTGAGTCAGTCTTCACATGCTTGTGATTAATTCCACTGGAGAAGGGGACTTGGGGCTAAGTACTTATGTCCAGATATTTTGACAGCTTCTGAATCCTTACAGAAATAACTTGGTCCTTCGAGTTGTGCTATAAATTTACATGGGGCAGATACCTCCACTGTATGGAAGAGTGAGCTCAGAGGAAATACCATATGGCTAAAATGGCACAACTGGTAAGTGGCAGCATCAAAACCACAACCCCCAACCAGGCCATACCAAGCGGGACTCAGAGTTTTTGTGTCCTTGGAGCATAGTGTACATGAATAATAAAGAACTTCTACTTTGTGAACTGCATAAAACACATGACTGTGTGAACACATTTCTAGGACCGCTCCCAAGACCATGGATAGATGCTGGGCCAGGCAGGACCAAGAGGTAAGTTTCACTAGCTTCGCCAGGAGCCATTCTGCTATGGCAAAGGAAGCGCTGGCAAGAGAGCAGCACCCGGCCCAGTGCACATGCTCAGTCTGCAGAGGTCATGGCAACCACACTCTTTGGCCCACGGCATCTCTTCAGTGACCTTGGGTGGTCACGGGCAACCTGCATGGGTCACACTGGAGCTAACTGCTGTCTTCAGAACACCTGCACCTCCCACCTACCTTCCAGGGACACCCTTTCCTTCCTTGGGGGAGTCATCTAGCTACACAGTGTGTTTCAAATTCTAACCACTTATTATTTGGCCAGTGGCTCGGGTCCCATGACTCACACGACAGACTGAGCACAGCTGCTCCTCACAACACACATAATCCAACTCAACTAAGGGCTTCCCCTTGCCCATTCTTTCATACCTCCCTTCATTTTTAAAAATTTGTTTTATCATCTCATTTCCAGAGGTCATGACTTCTTTCTTCCCTGGTTCTCCTTTTGCAGCTTTAAACAATGAGTTTTTATTTTTGGAAGACTGGGGAAGCTTCGCAAGCACCCATCTGCCTTTTCCATGACCGCTCCTATTGTCCCCACCCCGCGCCCTCCCCAAGCATCTGCTGGACTCACGTAGGTTACAGTGCAGGCAGCTGATGGGTGTCAGGAGACCTGAGTTCTAATCTTGACCTTGCTCCCGTCTGCCTTCTGACCTGTGATAGCTAATCTGTATACATTCTGGAAATAACAGAATCACAGTGTGGCACGTTAGGAGGGAATTTTACGTAGCCATTTCCATTTAGGCTTCATAAGAAAAACACGTTAAATAGTTTTTATGCAGATTCCTAGGCTCCGCTTCAGACCTTGGGCATCAGAAGAAGGGACAGAGTCACAATGATGCTTCCCAAAGCATCATCAGCCAATAAAGCAGACGGGCCTTCCAATATGGCACAAAGAAGTCAGGATTTCAGGCATGGTTTCATTTCTTCCCTCTTGTGCAAGAGAGGCTAGCATGATATCAACACTTTGAGAAAAGAGAAGAGAGGGCTTAGAAACCCCTTTGCCTCTAAATCTCAGATAATTACCCAGCTGACTTTGAACTTTGATGTACTGGCCATGCACAGTTCTGGTAGGCACCGCTGGGGCTCTATTTGGCCAAGCAACCCAATGCACATCCTCCTTGCTGAGCTTCCATGAGTCTTGGCAGCACTATTCCTAGGTTCTGCAGGCCCACTCCCAGGGGCAGAGCTGGTCATTGAAATGCCCTGGTTGGTGACCTTGTGCATACTGGGGCGCAAGTGAGGCAGGGATCTGGGTGGCGCCTACTCTGAAATGCCACTGCTGAATCTGTGAAAGGTCCAAGAGTGGATCAGATTCCCAAGGCTCCAGCTGGCGGGTCTGTAGGAAAATCAGATTCCTGTGAGTCCTTAGAGGTCACAGGAGGTGTCTGACTGCTCTGGTCAGAGGCAGGAGGCAGGTTGGCTCAGGACAAAGAGAGGGGAAAGGAGTAAATACGGGACAAAGGGAACTAAATGTGACCAGAAGAAATTGACTCCAGTTATTATTTTTCGAGTTTGGCCATCCTGGATGGTTCGTGAGTTTGTAGGTTACTGCTTGGAGAGGGGGCCTTTCACTTCAGCACTCTCCACCTCACACCCACGACACACATGGACACACACACTCACAAACACATACACCCCCTCCTGCAAATGACTCAGCTGTCACTTCAGGAACCTCGCCAAAAGTAATAGCGGCCACTGAAAACTGCATGTGTACACACACACAAACACTCACTTGGCAGAACTTCAAATTCTAAGCAATTATTAATCTCTTAGTAGACTTGTGGCCTTCAGGTTTAAGAACCAGAGTTCACTCACGTTTACACATCCCTGAACATGGTACTGGCAACACCTAGCACGTGTCTGTAGGATAAATGAAGAGGCAGCAGAAGCATCGGGTATCCTACTACTTAGTCGTGAACTGAGGCTATGACAAAAAGCCTCTGAAATCACACAGGTGATAGACTGCAGCAAGATAGACATATTCCTCATACTTTTAAATAGAGAACAACACGATCCATGAGATTTGAGAGTTCTTAGCTGAAGGCAAGTGAACATGCTAACATCCATGAAATGCTTCAACTCCAAAGCAGATACATGCATGATAAAAAAAATTGTCTTCATCTGGATTAAATAGCATAACAGACACCACATTTCTGTACTACTATTAGCAGCATCACACTGTCTTTCACTAAAGAGTGAGCTCCACAAAGGAAGCGAACTGCATAGCTCAGTTCTGTAGCCCCAGTGCCTGGCCGAGGGTGGGAGGGGCACCACAGGGATCATTATGTACCAATTAAAGTGCATGAAAAGGCAAACACTGACAGAATACTGACAAAAACTTATTGAACTATTTATTTACTGCAACATCACCGGTATACCTCTTCCATTTGACCTTGTAAATAAAAAGCTTTGCACTTGAAGGGGAATAGAATGTGTGCAGAGATTTTTCCAGTGTTTATTTGTACATTGAACATCAACTAGGCCCCCGGGCTCATGCTGTTGACCTGTAACACGCAAGGGATATGGCAAAGAGACTGGTCACTCGGGCAGCGAGCTCCAAGGCCAGGAGAGCCTGTCCTCAATGGGACACTGCCATCTGGTGCATGCCCCAGGTTGGACAGCCAGGGAAGGATCTGGCCCAGGGTCGGGAAAGGAAGGAAGCAAAGTCAGCATGTGAGCACACACACTGCAATGATGCTCTAAGAGTGAGCAGCCTCCTCTGTGGTTGGGATCTTACATGATAGCTGAACTCACAGAGGATATCCTGGAAAGAATTCTAAGACAAAGGAGAAACTACCTTCGTGTCTGCGATGGGTTGACCATTTCAGTCACAGTGGTGATTTCTCTTAATCTTCAGAATCCCTCACCAAGGTAAATATTAATGGTCACATCACAGGGGGACCAGAGTGTGAAGTAAGTTGATTTACAAAAGTAGAACTTCTACAAACAACTGTTCTTTCCCCTGTACCTTGCTGAACCTGTCACATTTTCATTTCTATAGTCTCTTAAGAAGACAGTATTCTCTTTTGTCCAAATGAGTCTCCAAAGATTGATAATTGGACCACTCTGGTGGCCTTGGGGTTAAGTCTCAGTGCTATCATCGCTATAGCCTGAGTTCAATCCCTGGCCAGGGCGCTGACCCAGGACACGTGATGACCAGGGTATAGCAGACCTCTCCTGTATCATCCATTGCTCCCCACAGCAGTATATTTCAGCTAATCTGTCTGTTTTGCTCCCCACTCTATCTCTGGTGAATCCTCTCAGCTCCTGTCCCTCTGGCCTATATTCCAATTCTTCTATGCAAAAAATATACATTTTTGAAAAGATTAATAATCTACTGCAAGAAAAAAAAGTATAAATACCAACTCCCCCTTGATTTTAGATTCTGATATTTTGCTCATTATGTATTTTGAACATTAATTTTGACTTTTTTTTTGCCTTACAAACACATTTTCCAGATTTACTGAGATATAATTGGTAATACTGAGTAAGTTTAGGGTTGTTGATTTGATACACTTATTTATAATTACAAAATGCTCATAATCATAATGTTAACTAAGAGCTCCAGAAGGTCACTTATTGTTGTGTTTATTTGTGTGTGTGTGTGGTAAGAACACTTAAGATTTACTTTCTTTGCAACTTCCAAGTATATAACACAGTATCGTTCACTGTAATTACCAATGTGTATATTATATCCATACAACTGATTTTACAGCTGGAAGTTTATATGCTTTGAATAGTATTTCTCTATTTTGTTCACCATTTAAGCCCCTGGTAATCAGCATTTTAGCCTTTGCTTTTTAAGAACTTCTTCACTTTTATACTATCTGTAAAAATGATATCATGCAGTATTTATTTTTTCTCTATTTGACTTATTTTACTTAACCTAATATCTTTTTTTTAAAAGAATAAACCCCTTTTTTTAAGATTTATTTATTTATGCATACAAGAACTGGGGTACAGGCCAGAGGTGTGGGGGGTGAGAGGATTCACCACAGAGAGCAGGGTGCAGAACAGGCAGATCAACGGAAGTACACTGCTGAGGGGAGCAGCAGGCACAGCAGGAGAGGTCTGCCACGCCATGTGGGTCCCCTCCCTGGCCAGGGGCAGGGATCGAACTCGTGCTGCAATGGCTGCGGTCTGCTTCATAGTGCATTGCTTAACCCACTGCGCCACCAGGGAGGCCCTTAACCTAATATCTTAAGGTTGATATATATTTTTCACAAATGGCTTCATTCTCATGGTTGAATAATGTTCCACTGTGTGGTTGTGTGTTCTTTATCCATTCATATTCATTATCCATTCATATTCTTTATCCATCCATTCTTTGATAAATAGCTTTGGTTGTTTCCTGCACAGATTTTGGCTATTGTGGATAATGCCAGTGTTCACAATGGCAGTACAGATGTCTTTTTGAGATCCTGTTTTCATTTCTTTGGATACATGCTGAAGTGAGATTGTTAAATCAAATGGTAGTTGCATTTGTAATTTTTTGTAGGAACTTTACATAATGACTGCACCATAATTTTGATAATTTAATATTATGTTATGTTAAAGTGTTATTTATCTTGTTTACTGAGTTTTATTTTAAGTTCCCTAAATTTTATCCCTGAGTTGAGACCCTAACATTATATGAGGATTTATAGTTGAAGAGTAATTATCTAGAAAAATTTTCTTAGTTTGACAGAGACTGTCAAAGAGATTTTGATTTTCTCAGCAATACCATAAAGTACCCTGTTTTACTATGTGAAAACATATTGTATCAAATTTATTAATGATAAGGCATTGGTAGATACATGACAGGATTATTATAAATCCTCAGAATTTGTATGTGTTTATACAAGCAACAACTGATTTACCTACATTCAATATTAACTGCAAAAGTAACATTTCAAATTCAAAGCCTGTATTATTAGGATTTTTAATTGTAGGATGATGAATACTTATTTTGATGGGTACCTCAAGAGATGTTTTGTGTATATACATAATGTAAATGTAGACTATTTTTGAGTCTGATTTTCAATTGAAACCATAAATGTCATAAGGGAAATAATGTTTTCTACCAACATGTTGTAAATTTAGAACATCCAAATGTTAGCCCATAGGTTTTCATTAAAAACAAGCTAATGGTGAAAAGTCACATTAAATAAGACAAAATCCTCTCTAATGAGGTTTAGGGCAACTTTCATGTAATAGTAAGTCAGCAACATCCTTAAACTTAAATGGTGTCAAATATTCCAAACTATATACTGTTCCCAGAAAAATTCCCTGTTGATCCATTTGATATTGATATTTAGGGACTGTGCACAGAGAGCAAAATCATAAAACTAGAGATACACTGTTTTTTTGTTTATTAAGGTCTAATCCCGATCAGCTCAAGCTTTATTGTGTTTCAACTCATAGCAAGCAGAAATTAAGAAGGATGTGTCATGATAAACAATTCACTCCCAGTCCCTAATGCAATGTCACAGTCTAGATCTTTCTTCTGAGAATTATTTGAAACTTCCATCCCACACCTCCTGGTAGGAATACCATTTAATGTTTCATTAGCAAAGCAGAGCATTTGGAAGACATAATGAAGAAAACTCTCTGAAGAACACAGAGAAGACTTGAGGGAGGGCCTTGTTTCCATATTAATCTTGTACTAAGTTAGAGTCTCAGTAAAATTGTACAAATTTCCTTTGTAATTTATCTCACAGAATAAGATTTCAGTCAGACAAGGTACTTACAATTGCGAAACCAGCTTCTCCCAAGCCATAAAGCATGCTAATTGGAAAGCAGTGGCCAGAATTTCTGCCAAAAGGCAGGGAATCTTCTCAAATATTAATGGTGTCCTCCTGCCAAACTTTTGGATGTTGTCATGAAGCTGATGTCTTATAGTTTTATGTCACTTCATCAAGTCTTTGCTCTTTTGTTAGTATACCCTCAAGAAATAATCCTGTCCTGGGTGTAACTGGGAGACACACTATAGTTTTGTGGGGGGGGGGGTGGGTGTGAAGTGGCTTAGTGTACCTGGAAGCAGACATATTCCACAAAGAAGACATAGTCCACAAAGGTGTGAACCATGCTACAAGACTGAAACAGAATCTGATGAATTAATTTAAGAGTCATATTAAACAAAAGAATGTGTTTGGCATTTATAGAAAGTGTGGGAGCAAATGGGAAGATACTGGCACTGAGTAATTCATTTGGAGATTGGAAGAGCAAATTATAATAAAGAAGCAAGGTGTCTTCCATCTATGCTGGGAACAATTTTTAAAAGAAAGTATTGCATGGGTTGAAGGATGCAACTGACTGATCACACATGCAGTGTGTGGATGTTGAAGTGCTCCTAACTTATTTTTGAACAACTTAACTAAATGAATCCTGTTATTCCTGGTGTTTCATGTACTCCACAGAAGTGGTCTCCACCTCAAGTCTCAAGGCAAAGTTGACTTGGCAGATGACAGGTTTGTACTCTTAATAGCTGAGAACATCAGCAATAAAAGAGAAGTGTGCAGCCTTCTACTCTGCCCAGGAATTGGTAAGAGTCTTGGCACAGCACTTTGGGAAGATGGCCAATCTTGATTTTAGATAGTTCATTTCAATGTTATATCTGAAGTGACTTTTACTTCACAGTGAAGGACTTGGCTATTCAGTGCAAGTGGTCACATAGACTTGATGAGTATTTCGGGTGTAATGCCAAAGTCATCTTTGGCCTTTGTTTTTTGATACTCATGAGAATGACTGTCAACTCACTTCCTTGAATAATTGATGGCGAAAAGGGATTCTGTAGATGGGAACTTGAAGTTCTCATGAAGGCTTTCCAGAGAATAAATGTCCATGTGGAATAATGATAGAAGAAAAGTCTTAATAAATCCTCACATTCATATTGCACTTTATAGTTTAATATAACGGTTAAGAGCACAGGAGTTGGAGTTAGACTGAATTAGGTTCTTGAGTTATGTTAACACCTATGAAAATCAATTGCTGAAATTCAAATTCCATAATTTCTTAAGTTTTTTATCATATAATAGTTGTGGCTTCAGGTTCTGACTTGTCCAATGACCTTGTGAAATGGGATAATGATGTAATGATGTAAAAACTTACGTAAAATGTTTGAGAATTCAAAATATGCTAAATGCAATAAAACACGCATAAGTATAATTTTAAATCATGGCTCTTTGCAAGTAAGAAATAAATGATAAATAATGCATATAATTTAATAATATGAAGACCTTCATTCTGTTATTTCATTAAAATCAGGGATGGATTTTTATCAGGATGTCCCAGGTGAATTTATCAAGTTTGTTGGGTTACTTAAGCTATCTTTAGTTAAAAACAAACAACATGAAATAAATTACACTGTGAATTGGTAAGAGTTACATTTACAGATTACCTATCCAAGCATAGATAATACATTAATCATATAAGTCCAGTGTAAATCAAGTTCATGGGTGAAGTTTCATAACCCTTATGCCACTTGTAGGATAGTGTCATGGCCAAGTGTAGAAAAGCTAATTGGCATCCTCCTTTGAATATATATTGACTTGTGATCTTCAGAAAATAAGTTAGCTTTTATAATCTTGATCTATAAAATAGATCAATAACACTACCTAGTTTTAGGGTTAAGAAAATGAAATAAGGTAATGTTCATAAATTTCTCAATACCAAACATCGCATATAGAAAGAATACAATAAACTAACTACTATTATTACATCTAGAAGAATAAAAGTGAACAAGAAGCAAAACAACAAAAAAATTATTGCATACCAACTGTCAGATCCTTGGTGTGTGTTGTGCTTTTTTTTTTGCTTTTTTTTCTTTTTTTTAATTAAAATATTTTAAAATTTACATATACTTGCCATTAATTGTAATCCCCATGTATTCCCCATCACCATCTCACCAGTGCACCATCACCTCAGTCCCTCGTGCTCCCATCTTCCCTCAACCCTCCCCCTCCCCTCCCCACCAGGTGTCGCCAGTCTGTCCTTATCCTTTAATCGTTTCTGAATGAGGGGTAGTGTATTGCCATCTTTATAAATGAGGGTTATGAAGCTCAGAGAAAGTAGGGAATATGGCAATTAAATATATCAATATTTTATGCACTGCTTTAAAGGATCATGGGCCGAGTACCTACAGTTTTCCAGATACTGTTCTAGTTACTGATTTCACAGAGCTTACCATGTAAGGAGTGGAGAGAGAGCTGAGTTCAGGGAAGTAAAGGGGGATCTGAGGAGGATAGCAATATGGGTCATGATAACCTTTGGGTCATTGATCTTGACTTTGACTTTTAAGAGGATGGACCTACAGGACAGTTTTATTTAATGGTCTTTTAAGTATCACCCTATTGGTTAATTTAACATTAAGATTCTAACCCTGGAACTGTAGGGGATATTAGAGGACCATGATAAGAAAGAAGTTTGCAGATGCCCTGGAATGCATTTTGTTGGGCAAGCAACAGTGGCACACATGGTGTCCTTCCACCCTGATCTTGTCTCAAGTTATTCAGCAATCTACTTTGTCTCTCTAGCTACCCTAGTGATATAAATAAGAGATGCAACAGAGAAAGAGAAACACTTGTCTTTAACTGATATGATCTTTCTTTTCATGAGTCTTAGGATCAACACCTTTAACTTATAGACCTCTATGATTTATGCACAAGGATGACTTGCATATGGTGCCATTGACATCTTCAGACCCAAGATGAGCAATTTGCATCTCCTTTGATCATTCACACTCCACAGTGGAAAATTAAAAAAAAAAAAAACAGGTCTAATAAGAAAGAGAATGCTCAAATAAATGAGTGGGTGAATGAATGCACTTTTATACTATCAATCAAAACTCATCTTCCCTGTGCAAATTCCTTTAATGGCTTATTTGGATATACCCATTTACTCAACAATGTTCACAGAAACAGTATGCCAAAGACACAACCATTAATGTCTCAACTTTATTCTTAGAGGCACTGTTGAAAAAAAAAAAAAAAGCTATAGCCTAAAGGGATGATGATGTGCAGTGTGGAAATTATAGGCATCATGGAAGACTGGTCAGAGAAATGGAATTTCTTGAACATAAATATATCTTTAAGTCAGTTTTGGAATTTGACCATAAAATTCCCCTTAATAGTTGCTTTGAAAAATGTTCTCTTACTAGAACAAGAGGATCTTCCATATCCCCTGAGTCTCTAAAATGAGACTACCTTGAACATGAAATTCACAGTTTGTCACTGGTCCAACTTAATTGCTAATTCAAAAGAGTGCAGAGTAACTGTATACAAAATAGTGGGGCCAACAATCAAATTGGTACACTGACTTGAAATTGTATGGATACAATCATACATAACCATGTGTTTATAGCTTCTTGACTGAAAGGCAGGATAGGATTGTTTGAAGGATTATATGCTCATCCGTGGCAAGATTTAGTACTGATCTTATAACTTTGAAGATTAACCATGAGTGGCAGTAAAATTGCCTAAAATATGTGTATATTGAACATGTATAGAACACAGAACATGCATGTATATGCACTGGCAACTTGTGTGCATACTAGAAACTCTACTGGCACCCATGAAAATAGTTGACTTTCCAATGTATGTGACTTTCACTGCAATCTCACTGAAAACACCCAGTATTAGTCCAAATCTTCTCATTAAACTTGATCAATGTTCCTTTTAACAAAGGAAAAATAAAGGTATCATAATTCATGCATATAGATGCGTGGGCTTCCTTGTCAAAGGGATTTTCTCTGCTACAGAAGGAAGGTGTTTAACTTATGTCTTTGATGAGATGATGATCATGCATGGTATATAGATGCACAAACAATTCCATAGGATGTGACATTCCCCACAGTCTCTGGAGATAATAACCAGGTTCCTTCATTTTCTGGACTTCAAGTTTCCATAACTTGAGGAACATGAAGCACCCTTCTCAAGATAAGTATTGAATCATACATCTGCTGTGGCTGCAGATAATTCATGAAATTCCCTTTTAAAGGATCCTGAATAATAACCATTAATAAGACTATCAGAGAGTGAATGCGGCTTCTGTAACTCTATGCATCTATGTATGCATCTGACTCTCTATTGTGTTGGACATTCAGAAAGATTTTATGAAACATGAACTCTGTCTTCCCAAGAATCTTAGAATTATCACCAAAGACCTGGGCATTAATAGCAATTCTGAAGTCTGATCTTCCTACAGGAAAAAACAAAATCTACTTTAACCCTGTCTCTCAAACCAGATTATGGAATAATGTGAATGGAAACATGAGACACATTTCAGACCAGGCAAAAAATGGGGGTGGGGGGGCGTTGTATAGAATATAAATGTCTACAAGCATATTTGCATGAGTTTCAATTTAGAAGTACCTTTAACAAGAAATGTGTCCATCTCCACCCATAATTCTTAAAATTACTTTAAATTCTACAGCTTGGTATTTTGTGCATTATACATGAGGTAGGACTACTTGCACAGCTGGACTTTATTGCATGACAGTACTTAGAATATTCCTGTGGTTAATGTAGTCCTCTTAAAGGTTTTCTTCCTTAAAAAAAAAAAGGAGGATCTAAGTATGATTTTTTCATTCTCCAAAAGTCTTAAATTGCTTTAGTATCTATCTCCAATACAGCAAAATTCCTGTATTTCTTAACATGTTGTAAAGAAACCATCACAGATTAAAACTCCAGTTCATACCTGAGCTAATCTGAGAAGCCCAAAAATAAAATATTGAAGAATGATGCAAGAAAACAATCTACTTTTACATTCAGAAGAATGTGCTAAAACATTTAGAAAAGTTAGAAGTATTTGTCTAAGTAAACCCTGATTCAGCAAAATGGCAGTACGAGAGTCCAGGCTCTGACATTCAGGAGGCTGACTCCAGGGAATAACCTTGTCTCTTGCATGACAAAAGGTCTTTCCCCACATAATCTCTGCAGAGATCTGCCTGTAGGTGACATCCTTTCTATTTTTCCAATAAGAAAATCAAGGCTCAAGCAGTTATGTGATTATCATCTTATATATTAATTATAATTTATATCCATCCTTGTGCCAGAAATAATTTAAGGAAGACAAATACATATGAATATTCATATCCTAAATTTGAAAATATAAGAGTGTCCTTCTTGTGAGTGGCTCTGCATCCAGTTTCTTCCTCCACTAAGGCACAGTAGTGAGATATGTTTTATATAACCAATTGCAATCATTTTTGATTTCCAAGCTCTACCAGCTCTGTTGCAACTACTCAGTTCTTGCCACGGTTACATGAAAGTGAGCATCTGCAACGCATAAGCTCCAAAAACCTTTATTGAACAAGACAGACAGCAAAACAGATTTGCATTATACAAACCCTATTGCTTCTCAGCCTTTGGCTAAGATCAAGTGAAGTATTTTTTACTAACCCTTGATCTAAGGTATCTTCTTAATACCACATAGTCTTTCCTTCCAAATTCCATTCTAAGCTCACTTCCATCAAGTCTCTGAATAGTTTTAATGAATGATCAGACCAACAGGCCAGGAAACCTCGCATTCCCTTTACAAACATTGTGTGTGTGTGGTATGTTGTGTGTAATACTGTGAACTCGACAACATAGCATAGAGTTAATTTTCTTTCTCATTTTAGGTTGTAATTTCTTTAAAGATGGGCTTGTCTTGCAATTCTTATTTGGATGGGTCATGTAATAAATCTACTATGCTGATGAACGTTCAATAAATGTTGTCAAATAATGAATAATAATTAGTCAAATAATGAATAATAATAAAGAAGTTCAAGTTCATTGTGAAGTTCAGTAAAAATTGTACCATCAAACTCCTGTGGGAAGAAAAGCAGTTATTCTTTAACAATAAGGAAAACAATGCAAAGCCTGTGTGGCCAGTGACCTTTTCTTAAAACTCCTACATTGGGCAGGAGACACTTCACACTTGGAACTCTTTTATTGTCGCAGAGAATGCATGTTGTCCCATATGAATATTCCTGTCTCGCTGAGTTACGACCTCAAGGCCTACCCTTCCTACTTCATTCTCAGAAACCCTGATGAGTAGACAGTTGCTGGTTAATCTGCTGTTCTGTTCTTGGTTGCTTCTCAGTTTGGGGATGTTTTGGGCCTTCATTAAATGTCAATATGATACACTATGCTGAATCCTATAAATAAAAAATGAACTTGGGCCTCCTTAGCTATAGTTCTTGGTGTCTGTCAATTCAATTCAACTTCAATTTCAATAACTTTATTGTCATGACAAGGTAAACATGAGCTCCAGAGTTGCCAAAGTCAATAAATCGACACTTGGGACTGCAGAAGCGTCTGTGCTGTTTTCCTCGCTTAGTCTTTCAAGTGAAGGATAGATAGACTGACTGGCACATGTCTGGAAAGGCTCTTTTGGCCTTGTGTAAAAATAATCCATCAACACAAATACTCTCTTTCAGGCCAGCAGAGAGAAATACCCTTATGTGTGGGGCTTGCTTCTGTGGGCCCATAAGCTAAGGATTCCAACCCTACTGGATGAACCAGGAAGAACAGATTTTATGCATAGCACACTTGGAAGTCAGTCAGCCTGTGGCTGTTACTAGCCATTGCCTGAAGCACAGGTCAGCAAATTTTTTCTTAAAGGGCCATACAGCAAATATTTGAGGCTTTCACTTTCAATAATCTCTACCACAACTACTCAACTCTGCAATATCATCAGAAAGTCCCCATAGGTAAAAGAATGGGAAAAACTGTGACCCAATACAAGTTTACGTACAAACATGTAGCTAGCCTGCAAACTTCAGTTTGCCATCCCTACTATAGACCTTTCATCCATAAGTTGGTCTGAGTACTTTACAGATTTATTGCTTTTAATACCCTAAACCACTCCTATAGGACTGTTTATATTCACTTAGTAACAGGAGTAATACTCACAAATGACTTGTTCTATGTCCATAACCACACTGTGTATTATCGCCTCTGACATGTAGTGGGCACCACAAATGTTTATTGCCGAATGAGTTACTTGATCTATGTACTAGTATATAACCTAGGACATAAGGCTCATCGCTTAAGAATAAAAGGGCGCTCTAGAATGCTGGGTATTTCACTTATTATCTTATTCACTTATTAATATACAGAAATGTTTTTAAGATAAGATTGTGTGATTTTTCCCTAGCTCCTTTGCTTTGTACTCCATTAGAGGGTTAGCCAGGAATTACAGGAATAATGTGGATAAGAGCAGCAAATGTAATATTTTAAAGAGGATCTATAACTCAATATAACTAGTTTGTAAAATAGCTGCAATTTCTCCATCAAGAAGGGGTGCAAATAGAGAAAGCAAATCACCTTGTCCTGTTTCAGTGTCCAAGAAGTAGCATTCTTGGTTTCCTCTTCAGTAATTTCTTCTGTTGAGTACATACTGTGTTCTACAAAGTTCTAGGTTTTGAATGAAGCACAGGAGAAGATATGCTTTGTCTCTGACATCCTGTGTTTAGTGGGGGAAGAATTTGGGGGATGTAAAGATTAAAATAGTGTACAGTCATATGAGAATGCGAAGGAGTAGACAAGTGACTGAGAAAGCATTTCAATTGCCTCGATGTCTCCTACTGCCAAAGGAGAACCCTGTCCACACCATTCAAGTTTTCTTGCAGTTAAATTGTGTTCTTTTAGTCTTTACTTTTTCTTGCCAATTCCATTCAAATACTTATTGGAAAGTTAAGCCATTCACAACTCATATTGTACCTGTCTTCAAAACATATCCAGAATCCAAAGTCTTTCTACCATTTCAATGCTACTATGTTGGTCCAAACCCCTATACTATTTTAATGATAAGCTTCTAACTGCTCTCTCTCCTAATTGCTTGCTCTCGTCCTTGGTCTTAAGCCTGTAAAATATAAGTCTGATCCTGTCACCTTTCCTTAAAACACACAGTGTGTTCTTACTTACTAATACTAAGCATTTTTTTTCTAGTAACTTACTAGGTCTTATATGATATATTCTTCCCTCTCCCCACTACCTCTATTTGACTAAACTTACTCCCTCTACCCTCCTCCTTTATCATTCTGTTCACCTCAGTGTTCTACAAAAATAACAGGTATGTTCCTGCCTCACGGTCATTACACATTCTGTTCCCTTTGCCAGGCATACTTGCCCATTAGTTTCCAAAGGATTTATTCTCTTAAATACTCTATATGTTTAGTAAAATTTTCTATCTCAGGGCCTCCCTGGTGGCACAGTTGGTTAAGCAACGCACTAAGAAGCAAGCCACAGCTACTTCATTGTGAGTTCAATCCCTGCCGCTGGCCAGGGAGGGGACCCACATGGCACAGCAGACCTTTCCTTCCTCGCCCGCTGCTCCCCTCAACAGTGTGCTTCGGTAAGTCTGCCTGTTCTGCTCCCCACTCTGTCTGCTGAATCCTCTCACCTTCCACAACTCTGGCCTGTACCCCAGCTCTTGTATGCATAAATAAATAAATCTTTAAAAAATTTTATATCTCAGTCTTTATTGGTCTTGATTTCTGAGTGACTATAGGAAAGGAATACTTCCTGCCTATGTTGGTTGAACATGTAGAATAAGCAAATAATAGGCTTCTTTTGGTCACTAAGATTTAAAATTATTGTGTTCCTATAAGTTAACCTAAACTTAAATGATACCTTTAGCAGTTAAGTTAAATAAATGCAACTTTATTCACAAATAGTGCTTTTCCTGATCTGCTACCTCAATAATCCTGTGACATTTTGAGTAGCCAAAAAAAAAAAAAATAAGAAGAAGAAGATATGCATACTAATCTGAAAACACAAATAGAAAGCCCTTGTCCAGATTTTCCTGTCAACTGGAAGCAGAGCATTCTGTGCATAGAGCCGGGTGAGTGGTACAGACTTGAAAGGAATATCATGTTTGTGTTCCTTAATCCTGCCAAGAAGGATGGTTGTAATATCAGAGAGAGCTGTGCAGAAGCCTCTGATGTATTGGGGGACCTTTCATCAGTGAAATGAACATGCATGGAGAAAAAGGAGGGTGTTTCTCTTCCCTGCAAATCACATTATATAATTAATATTAATATAGATTCTAGAAATAATGACTGCATAGTATGATTAGAGTTTAAAAATTGTTCTTGTCATGTGGCATGTTATTCAACAGAGTTTTATAAATAATTATCCTCATTTTAAAAAGAAGATGGAACATGACTAACTAGGGTTACACAACTACTAAATATCATAAAGTAGACACAATAACAAGGGATTTTAACAGTTATGGTTTCTCTTTACATTCATTCACAGCATCTATATTTATTAAATACTCGCTATGATTAAAACATTAGGCTAATTTATACTTTAAGTATTTGAACCCTTCCCTATAGAACCCTTCTCTATAGAAGGACAAATTTCACTAGAAAAATTGTTTCATTTGACATTTCAATATTCAGAAACCGCAATTAATGAGAAGCTCTCCATATTGCTAGGGTCTTACAATCCTACAATACTAACAGAGAGCTTGGCATACACAGGGGGCTCCAACATCAATCCTTCAGAACGACTACCTTAAGGCCTCCTGTGATCCTGGAGAACTCATAGGAGCATAAATACAAGATCATTTTGGTGCAAAGTTGGTATTAAGGACTGAACTCTATCCCTCTCAAGTTCTTAGTGTGAAGTCCTACACACACAAGCCCTGAGATTGTGACGATATTTGGATAGAGGGTCTGTCAAGGGAAAATTAAATTGCCATTGTGACCATAATTTCATATGATCAACAAACTTCTAAGAAGAGATAAGGACACAGACAAGCTCAGAGGAAGGATCATGTCAAGGAGCAGGGGTATGTACAAGTCAACGAGAGAGGCCCTATAGAAAGCAGCTCTGTCAACACCTTCGTCCCAGACTTCTGTTCTCCAGAACTGTGATAAAATGAATTTCTATTGTTTCAGCCACCCAGCTTATGGTACTCTGTCAGGGCAGCCCCAGCAAACTAATACTATTGAATTCAAGAGTATGCATTCTGATACATAATGAAATTGTTTATTTATGTGCTAAAGTACGTAAAGTGACACTCCCTGGGACTGAAGAGGCTAAGATATAATCAAATGGTATCAAAGGGTACCATAAATATTCATTTGGCTCTAAGCACAATCTTATTACTAACACGTAATGATGCATTCCTCTTTTCACTTACACATGTAAATTTTATGAATCTCAGTCTACAATTTCAGATATGGAAGAAATGTAACTTTATTCTCAAATTGAAATGAATCAATCCACCCCCATTTTGTTATAGTGGAATAAATTGAATTTCAGTCCAGCGGGGACTCCTGTACCCTTTCCCTAGATTCGTGTCAAGTCTTCAGGGACTGAAGAGTTATTTGACGATGGGAGGGCTTACACAGTATCACATATCCAGAAGACCGTTTCTCAGTGTGTTCTTACCTGTCATACCCATTGCTGCTATACTGCATCACCCTCCTGGTCTGACTGACTTTGGGTCTGAACCTATTTCAGCTAATTTTGTATCACTCAACATTCAGGAATCTCCCCAACATTATTGGGTCAGACTGTTTCCTGGGAAGTGTAAGCCCTTTTGTCTTTGTAGCCACTCTTGGGCCACTAAATACCTCCAAATACTGGTTTTGTCTATTGCTATTAATTTAAACTCCTGGTTTAAGTTGTGGCAATGTAATTAAGTTCTGGTCACTTGAGATCTAAATGGAAATTGTTGAGTGGGAAATTGAAAGGAAGAGTGTTCCATTGCCCTCTTTTTTCATTTCCTTCCTGCTTGTAAATATGAGTGAAGCAACCCTGTCTATCATTGCAGAGCATAAGTAACATGATAAGGAGGGTGATTTAAAAAATAACTACCTATGATCACTATAATACACTTTTAGATCAAAAGAAATGCAAAAAACACTAATTCAATTGCATATATATGTTTCCCATGTTCATTACAGCACTATTTATAACAGCCAAGGTACAGAAACAACCTAAGTGTAACAAACATGCCCCCCACAAACTTGCATGCCCATACCCCCCATACACATAGGATAGAATATTGCACTGTGAATGGTAAGATGAACTTTTACCATTTGTGACAACACAATGAAACTGGAGAGGATTATGCTTAGTGAAAAAAGTCACAAGAAGAAGGATGAAAATTGGATGATTTTTCTCATATGTGGATTATAAATAATCCAAACAAGGAACAGAAGAAACTAAACTAAACAAATCTTAGAAATATCATTGAGGCTACAAGACATGGAGGATGGGGAACAAAGAGGGAAGGGTACCCTAGATTATGATGGAGGGTTATGGGTGCATTGATGACAGGTCTGGTGTGATAACATACATCAGAAGAGATGTGAACCAATCCCTGTAAATCATATATAGTGTTGCAAACCAACATCAATTTGTTTTTTTTTTTAAAAATACAGTTAAAAAACCTTGTTTGAACCTCACTAATTGTTTTTATGTTGTTGTTATTTCACAAAGGTGAACCAAGTCTTACTGATTCCTACTATCTAATATGAATTCTTTGACTAACCAAAGGTAATTTCTGCTCTGATATCATGCCCTAATTTGTGTCTACTTGGAAATGGAGTACAGAATCACACTCCTCCCAGATTCCTTCTAAACAACATTGATTTTTCTTCTCTATTTTCCTAAATTCAACCCCTGAAATATCGAGCAGTTATTGAGTCTCTTTTCTTCTTCTCTGTTTGTTTACAACCAATGCTATTATTTTCTATTTGGGAAGAATACAGTACTCACGAGCAGAGTCTGGAGCCAGATTGCATGTGGTTGAAAATTGGCACTGTGGTTGAATCCTTGGTCTATGTGAGAAGTTAGAAGCTTCACGCAGTCTTTCTGTATACTTTTTCCCAATCTGTAAAATAAGAAGCACACAATTAATATAGAAATTGTCCGACAGGTTCTCCCTGGCGGCGCAAGGGGTTAAGGTGCAGCACTATGAAGTTACCTGCAGCCACTGCAGTACAAGTTCGAACCCCAGCCAAGGCGCTGACCTACATGGCGCAGCAGACTTCTCCTGTCTCACTTGCTGCTCCCCTCAGCAGTGTATCTCAATCTATCCACCTTTTCTGCAGCCTGGTGACTCCTATCTGGCTGGCTCTGGTGACTCCTATCAACTCCCACACCTCCAGTCTGTACCCTAGTTCTTATATAGTTATTGTAGTTATTGTCAGTTAACTACAAAACACTGAGAAAAATATATGCAATATAGTAAATCCTAATGGGTTATCTATCATCATAACTGTCATTATTTTCAGGGGTGTAAATTCTTATTTATACATCATCATGTATGTCACTAAATTTACTGATCGTTTCAAAGATTTGTCCATTTACTAAAGGAACTACACTTGAAATAGACAAAAAACTCCCTTCTCCTTGTGGAATGCTCTACCCTGCACATACCTATGTGAAATGCACACACAATGGCTTGGTTGACTGGTTGCAAGAGAGGCCAATGCATATTAAGTAAACATATGGAAGAAAAACTTTGGCTAATACTTCAAAATATTATTCCTCTCATATCAATATTTTCTTCTAAAACATTTGATTTAGCAAATCTACAGTTAGGCTATAATATGAATCAACAAGGCAGTACCTGAAAAGGACCTCTGAGTCGATAAGACCAACAATTATAATTTGTGAGGATGAACAAGGCACAAAGCTCAGTGCTAAAATGAAAAGCCCCAGAAAAAACAGAACTAACTGATGGTCCTAGATTGATGTCAGAGAGAGCTGGCACTGGGACCGGATATCACCATGTGGCTAAAAGAAACTAAAACACTTCTCCGCTTCATGTCATTCTATACTCTGTCTATTACAATTCATTTCATTGGTCCTCAGCTTATTTATCTAGAGGGTGGGAATATTATAAAGTACCTTGTGCAAATTACATGGTATAGAGAAATGATAATTATTAATGATATATAGTATTTCCCTCTACTGTAGGAGATACATGAAGACTATATTTCCTCAGTAATAAACTCGGGGAATTCAGGACAGAACTACTACCTAGGCGTCTTCAGTCATGTATGACCTGAATGAAACTTTTAACAAAAACAAATGGCACACAGCACCTTCAACAGTGATATGCAGAAACCTTCCATAAAAGACCCTATTTTAAAACCAATGAAAAGAAACTCCATCACTCTCCTTGAATGAACATAGTCATCAGCAACTGAAAATGGAAATTAGTTAGCAGAGGGTCCCTGGAAACCTGTGGAGAAATGACTTAATAATCATGGTGACTGAGACAGAGGTTTCCTTTTTTACCACAGCAAATAAAAAGAAATGTGAAAAATATACTTCCTCAGGCTTTTAGAAATAGCTTATTTAAAACGAACTTATTTATAATAGAGACTTACAATTGAAAAGTGACTAGGGAAAAATAATCAGAATTCAGAAGAAGAGGATGTTGCACTGCGTTTTACAGATGGCAGTGCATGTATCTATATTAATAAGTATAAACACTCAGTTATCCATTGTGGTCATGAGGTAAAGTTTTTCTCTGAATCAATTATGCTGCCTACAGAGAAAATGCTCTATCTGTCACCAATTTTCTTAAAAAAGAGTGTTTGCTGCATCATTCATTCTCATTTTTTTTTATATATTATGGGAGCCTAAACTGAAGGAAAATTTACTTGGGAGTGTACACAGTAGGCCCTTTCTTTACCCTGAGTTCCTGACAGCTCTACACACATACAATCTCCCTCTGCAAATTGACCCATGCAACTAATACAGAATGTAGCGGAGTAGAGACATGCCAAGACATGTTAGAAAAATACAGAGGGTCTGTGATCATTAAGACCAAACTGTAACCAAGCGACAACCCACCAACTGGGAGAAAATCTTTACACACAACATTACTGACAAGGGACTTATCACACAGATCCATAAAGAACTAACCAGACTAAACAGA
>JAGFMF010011878.1:1806301-1940697 GCA_019455555.1 Galemys pyrenaicus
AAACCAAAAATGAGGAGACAAGGACAGACTGGGGACACCTGGTGGGGATGGGAGGGGGAGGGTTGAGGGAAGATGGGAGCATGAGGGACTGAGGTGATGGTGCACTGGTGAGATGGTGATGGGGATTACAGTTAATGGCAAGTATATGTAAATTTTAAAATATTTTAATAAAAAAAAAAGACCAAACTGTAACCATATCAGTTTTGCATTTTAAATTTGGGGTCTCCCTAGTTGTTCAAGGGGTTTAGCACCACACTGTGGTGAATCCGTAGCCACTGCAGCATGAGTTCAATCCCAGGCCAGGGAGGGGGCCCACATTGTGCAGCAAACCTCTCCTGCCTCACTCACTGTTCCCCTAATTACGCTTTTTGGTTTTCAGTAGATCTGCCTGTTCTGTTCCCCGCTCTGTCTGGTGAATTCTCTCACCCCCTCCACACACACCCCGCCTCTGGTCTGTACCCCAGCTCTTGTATGCATAAATACTTTAAAAAAAAAACAACCTAAAATGAATCTACCAGAGGAGAACTGGCCAACCATAGAGACTAAGAAGAAGACATGATAGTCAGTTCTTGAACACACCCCTATAAAAAACTGGAGACAAGTGCTTGGTTTGGCCCATCTGTACAGGAATTTTTAGCACCTGATAACATCAAACACTGGTTTTCTAATAATTATAAATCCTGTTTCCCGTGGAAATATTTTCGTCATGATAAGACCATCTTATTGAATAAGTCTGCCACTTGCTACTTCTTATAAACATGTTTTAGCCATTGGATGTGGTGGAGGATGACAGGTGCTTTGCTGCTGGGGATGGTGTGGTAGCATACATCTGAAGAGATGTGAAAATATGGCTCTGGATCATATATAGTGTTGTAAGCCAATATTACCTGAATTAAAAATAACACAGTTCTAAAAATGGGGGAAATTATCCCCTGATTAAGCAACTAATCCACAGACTAGATAGCTTGAACAACAGAAATCTGTTGCTTATATTTCTGGAAGCTGAAAGCCCAAGGTCCAGGTGCCACAGGGTTGGTTATTGGAGCAACTTTTCTCCCTGGCTTGCAGGATGCCATCTCTGTGTCCTCACATGGCCTTTCCCTTGCAAGCAAGCACTCCTAGTGTCTCTTCTTTTTAACAAGGATATGTCATTGAATCTTAATTATCTCATCAAAGGCCTTGTCTACAAATACAGTCAATTTGGGAGTTAGACCTTCAACATCTAAGTTTTGTAGAGAGATAGTTCAGCCCATGAACCTGAGGGGAATGTACGAGTTGGTCCAAATCCACCATGAATGTCAGTCCACTTTTATGGTACCAAAAAGCAGAGAGGAATTCCAGGAATTTGCTACTAGACAGATACTTTTGGTTATTACTATTTTCAAAATATAATTCCTATAGACCATTTTCATCAATAATAACTGAGACATTTTCACTGCCTACTGAGAAAATACTCTATCTGTCACCAAATGTTAAAATTCAAACTTGCTGAAAATTAAAACTTCTGGATCTTATCCAGTATATGATAAGTCATAATTTTTGTGACCAAGGAAAAAAATTTTCATTTTTAATTACTTTCATGGCCATTTTTTAAGAATGGAAAACCAGTTACCAGCTCTTTATTCTAGATAATCTTAGATTTGAATTTTAAGATATTAGTAAAAATAAAAAAACTGGGCCTCCCCTGGTGGCGCAGTGGGTTAAGCAACGCACTATGAAGCAAATCGCAGCCACTGCAGCATGAGTTCGATCCCTGCTGCCGGCCAGCGGGGGGACCCACATGGTGTGGCAGACCTCTCCTGCTGTGCCCGCTGCTCCCCTCAGCAGTGTACTTCCGCTGATCTGCCTGTTCTGCTCCCCGCTCTCTGTGGTGAATCCTCTCACCCCCCTACACCTCTGGCCTGTACCCCAGTGCTTGTATGCATAAATAAATAAATCTTTAAAAAAATAAATAAAAATAAAAAAAACTTCTTTATAATATAAATAAGCTATAAATACGAAGTACAGACAGTGGGTTTGGGCAATATTGAGATTTATGTTAAGGAAAATCCAGAATGCACCACCTTCAAATTATGTTCATTACTGTGCTGCCCTATATCCCCTAAAATCTTATACTCTGTCCCCAGGTATTTATGAGTTCTAGAGAGTTCACAAGGATAACGCTTTCTCATGTTTTAAAAGGAGGAGTATATACCCATACAAATAAATTTAATTATTTTCCCTCTCAATATCACATTCCTCCCACCTTTCAAAAGACCCATGTTATTAAGTTATAGGAACAGAATAAATGGAGGGTAAGATTTTTTTTGTTTTCTTTTTTTTTAAAGATTTATTTATTTATGCATACAAGAGTTGGGGTATTGGCTGAACAGGCCAATACCCCAGGAGCAGAACAGGCAGATAGATGGAACGACACTGCTGAGGGGAGCAGCGGGCAAGGCAGGAGAGGTCTGCTGCGCCATGTGGATCCCCTCCTTGGCCAGGGATCGAACTGGAGGATAAGTTTTATAAAAGACAGCTCTGACTACTCTGTGGTAGCAGGACAGAATTCTCACCCTTTTTGACTTTTTTTTGTATATTAAATTTTTTATTTACCTATATTTGACATCAATTGTAATCCCCATGTGTTCCCCATCACCATATCACCAGTGCACCATCACCTCAGTCCCCCATGCTCCCGTCTGCCCTCTACCCTCACCACCAAGTGTCCCCAATTTGTCCTTGTCTTTTCATTTTTGGTTTTTGTGTCTTTATTGTTATTATTATTATTGTTCTTATTCCTTTCCTTGATCCTTATTTGGTTTTAATGGGAGATGACCACATGTCTCTCAGGGAGGTTAAGTAGTGTTTTACAACTATATTGCCAGACTTGCCTGGGCAATCTTATTCCATTATTTGTAGGGTGTGGCTACAGATCTCCATACTTGCAAGCCATTGAATAAAGTGCATTTAATGCAGTGCCATCAGAATAAATGTTTAACATTTGGGTCACTGAAGTGAGGTGGTATGTAGCTAATTTGCGGCATTTGCTGATTTCTGAAGGTCAACATTCCCATCACGAACTGTTTCAAGCAAAAATGTGATGCCTTTGAACATGGTGTTTGAAAGAGATGCCCATGATCAGCTCTGGCACACCACAAATCTGTCTTCCTTCCTCCATAGCTATATCTTCAAAATAACCACAAAGGCCAGGTTCAAATAGTCAGGCTTTGAATTCCTGAAAACGGGGCACCTGAAATATGTATCTCTGGTGATATCCCCTCAGCAACTGACACCATCAGTGTGTTCTTTTCCCTCCTCAGCTCCACCTTGGCCAGACAGGTCCCGGTGCATTCTGTGCTAACAACTGGGCCTGTTTCTCTGCTTTGTCTGTGCTGACTATCTGTCTCTTCTGGCACACAGCTTCTCCAGGGAAACCTTTATAAAGAAGCACACCTAAACCCTGAAACAAGGATTTGGAGTAAATTGGGAAATAAATTCCAGGATTTGGGAAAGCCATGAATTTTTGAGATGGGAATGGTGATACCTTGGCCTTTTATGTGGCCACATTCCCTAGTCCCTATGAATGCCTCACTCCCCAGGGAGGCATCTATACCCACATGCCAACCTGCTAGGAAGCCCCTAAAGCATGAAACCCGCCACAGTGTCCCCTTGTCTGAGACTGAACCCTGAGAGCAACAGTTTCGAGGCTATTCCATAAATGTCCAAGTTAAAATGGCCTCCACGGTGCTGCTAAAACCTGAAACTGACTGCCTGAACCTGAGCTCTGGTCATCCAGTGACAAGGCGTCTGAGGAACTTGCTGGGATCCTAGTAAGTTTCAGAGGAGTCCTGCCTAGTGTTGGGAAGGCTTCCAACACCCTTGCCAGCTGCATTTCCCCAATCTTTTAACCTTCACTTTGCTTCAGCCATCTTGGTGCCAGTACCCCCTGCATGCTCCAGGCTACTTTCTCAGGGTTCCAGCTGTACTGGAACTGCTGCTTCCTAAGTGCCCTTCCTCTTCTGCCTAGCCCCTGGCTCACCTCTACTTGACTGATGCCTCATTCAGTTTTCAAGTGTCATGCAGCCCTATCCTCAAAGAGCGTCTTTGACTTTTGTCTACCAATTATCTTAACCCAAAGCATACTGGTCAGCGCTCTGAAGATCTAGGATGTGGGCCAGCAAAGGACAAAACATTTTCCCTTTTTTTAAAATTTTTCTTTTATTTATATATATTTGACATCAATTGTAATCCCCATGTATTCCCCATCACCATATCGCCAGTGCACCATCACCTCAGTCCCCCGTGCTCCCCTCTACCCTCCACCCTCCCCTTCCCCACCAAGTGTCCCAATTTGTCCTTGTCTTTTCATTTTTGGTTTTTGTTGTGTCTTTATTGTTATTATTATTATTGTTGCTCATATTCTTTTGCTTGATCCTTATTTGGTTCCCTTATATTCCTCCTAGGGGAGGAACCCTCTGGTATTTTTCTTTTGCCTTCTGACTTACTTCGCTAAGCATAATCCCTTCCAACTCCATCCATGTTCCTATGAATGTGTCTAGTTTTTCTTTTTTGATTGCTGAATAGTATTCCATTGTGTATATGTACCACAGCTTACCGATCCAGCAATCCCACTCCTAGGAATATACCCAAAAGAAACAACTACACTGATTCAGAAGAATATCTGCACCCCTATGTTTAGAGCAGCACTCTTTACAGTAGGTAAGACCTGGAAACAACCTAAATGCCCATTTTCCCTTTTTTAAAGATCTTCTGGAGACTCACCAGTATGGTGTCAGAGTAGTTGCTTGCTTCTTTCCCGAAAGGATCACCTAACAGTTAACCAGAGAGACACTGCTATATCCAGAGTCCTGTGGTTTAAGGAGAAACTCTAACACCCTCTGATATCAGAAATCAACACAGATTGTAACAGAGAGAAGGGACAGAGAAGGGAGTTACATTCCATTGAATGAGAGGTGGGTGGGGAGAAGCACCTAGAGGTTGGGATCTGGGTGGGGGGTACACACAGTGAGAGTATCAGTTCAGCCATGAGGTCTGGGGTGAATTAATTGTTCCAGAAGAATACACAGTTAACTGAGGGGAAACTTGGCCCTAGGAGTTGGTGGGGTTCACTGCAGGCTGGGGAACCAGCAAAAGGAACAAGTTTAGTGCACCCTCCTCCCAAAATCTTCAGGACTCGTACTGACCTCCTGAAGTTCACTAACAGCTCACAGGGGCAATCCTGGGTCTGGGACTCCAGAGAAGAGGGGTATGGGTAGAGTTATAAAAGTGACCCAGCACCTCATGAGCCCTCCCCAGTGGAAGGACACCCCTCCCACCCTGTGACCCAGCAAGGGCAAAAGCAAGTCTTAGGATCTACAGAAGCCAACAAAGATCAGATACTAGATTTAAATCTTATTTGATCTTAAAAGTCAACATTGTCAGCATTAAAAATCATGCCATCATCACTGGCCCTAGTTCCTTGAGAACATATTTCTGTCATAATCATTTCCGTGTCCTTGGAACTTAGTAATGTTGGTACATTTTGGGGCTCAATGACTATCAAATGAACAAATAAATGACTGAGCACAAGAAAGAAGCAGTGAAGGAAAGAAGAGGTAAAAGATGGAGGGAAGAGACAGAATATATATTAATGAATAACTGAAAGGTGTTTCAGAAAATGATTTCTTATAGCAAAGGGGATCATCACCCCAAAGGACTTTTATAACATTTTAATTTTGTGAATTATTATTTTTTAAAAAAATATTTATTTATGCATACAAGCACTGGGGTACAGACCAGAGGTGTGGGGAGGTGGTGAGAGGATTCACCACAGAGAGCAGGGAGCAGAACAGGCAGATCAACAGAAGCACACTGCTGAGGGGAGCAGCGGGCACAGCAGGAGAGGTCTGCTGCACCATGTGGGTCCCCTCCCTGGCTGGCAGCAGGGATCGAACTGGTGCTGCGGTGGCTGCTATTTGCTTCATAGTGCGTTGCTTAACCCACTGCACCACTAGGGAGGCCCTACTTTTGTGAATTAAATGATTAAAATCTTACTTCTGTATGTTGTTGAGCAGTAAAGTATTAAAGAATGTAAAGGCTAGGACAGGGTGCTTTCTGTGTAAGTTGAAAATGCCCAAGGAGCAGAGTTAAAGTGTAGACTACTGGACAAAAGTTCAGATTTCCACAGAGTACAATTGTTGGAACCCTCAATTTATGAAAAATCTATTGATGAATATATAAACTGAAACACAGAAGAAATAAACCTTCAGTACTCATTACATATCATTAAACTGTCTTGTCGGAAGGTGTTTTGTGGGTACTTTGTTTTTAAAGTATGCTCCTGAGGGCATTGGTGTAATATGACAAATTATTAACTACTTAGCAGATACATGCCAGCTAGGAAAAATTAAAATGACAAACAACTGACAGATAGATATTCAAATATCTGCACAAATAGTTTTAAACAAAGCCATGGGCATTGAACGTACCAATATTGGCACTGAATATCCATTCCCTTCCAATGGAAATACATTAATTATTATTTCAAAATAATAAAGTAACATGTAGTAAGAGAAAAGTCAACTAGTTTTGTGTACTTAAACATCTTCTATGAATTTATACATGCAAGTATATATCCTTTTTTATATTTAACAGAATATATACTGTTATTTAACCTACTTTTTCACCTAACAATATTCCTTGAACATATTTTCATATCAATAAATACACACCGTCTATAACATTTTACGTATAACTTAGTAACATCATTTTTATGGACATCTAAAAATTCCACATTTAGTTTCCCAAATTTATTTTGTGTCTTGCGAGTGGTAGATATTTTTGTTCATCTATACCCTCCTTTATTCTAGTCCAATTTAGGTGATTTTCTAACAATCAAATCCTTACTTTTGACATTTAAAATTTGAATTCACATTTAAGATCCTTAAAATGGTTTTAAGATTGCAAAATTCAGCAGTAATTTCTGTGTTCTACTTCTAGAATATATCTTCATCACCAACTTCATTATTTTCACCCTAATCACAAATTCTATTATCCGTTGGACTCTTGCAACTCTTGGAATTCATGCTCTCTGCAGTTGGCCTGAAGATGTGTACTCTTGATGTGAAAGTTTGAGTGTTTCTTTAAATTATGTAATTTTTATGTGTATGGCTTTCAATGGCTTCCCCACTCAAAGTATAACACTCTTTTTACTCAGATTAACAAAGACCTGCTCAAACCCTGTCTAAATCACCAACTCTCTCTTTCATGATTCTGACTTCTTTCTTTTTTTAAAGTTTATTTAATTTATACATACAAGAGCTGAGGTACAGACCAGAGTCCAGGGTGGTGGGAGGATTCACCAGAGACAGAGCGGGGAGCAGAACAGGCAAATGGACTGAAACACACTGCTGAGGGGAGCAGTGGGCAAAGCAGGAGAAGTCTGCTATGCCATGTGGGTCCCCTCCCTGGCCGGCAGCAGGGATCGAACTCGTGCTGCAGTGACTGCGGTTTGCTTCATAGTGAGGTTGCTTAACCCACTGCGCCACCAGGGAGGCCCCTTTCTTTTCTTTAGAAAGCCCAAGTCTAGCCCTCCTTTCAGTCTTTGCACTTGCTCTTTCTTGAGGCTTAAATGCTCTTATCTTTCCTTTGAATATAGCTCATATTATTCAGATGTTAAAGTCAACTTCCTAAAGGAGTCTTACTTAACCATTCATAAAAAACAGCTAAGTGGTAGTCTCTAACACGCTATGTTTTCTATGTCTTAATCGGCAATAAACACTGTTTGGGTGTATTGTATGTCTCTTGTTTACTTAATGTCTGACTCCTCCCCACTAGAGCACCAGTGCCATGAGATCAGTGCACCTTGCCTACTCATTCCAGAATCTGGCGGAAATCGTTTGTTTTTTGAATTGAATTCACATTGCTCCCGTAGTTTTTTCCTCTTAAACTTAAGGAGCACACTCAAGTAAAGGTACATATGCTGGAATATAAGTGCTCATTAAAAACGAATCAGGTCATTATTGGAATAATATATTCTTCAGGAAAATATTTGACTAGGAGGGAAAGTATAAGGTAGTTAAAATATTATTTATGACTTAAAGTCTTTATAATTGAAGATAACCGTTTTAAAACCCTTTTAAAAAATGTAAAGCATTAAGAGGCATAAATAATACATGGGGATTACAATTTATGGCAAGTATATGTACATTTTTAAAAAAATTTTATATTGATAAAAAAAGCAAGAATTAAAAAAAAAATTGTGACTCAAACTTTGGCTTCTTAAAGACATGGTGGTTCATTTTGTACCATGCAGGTTTCATGCACCTTTGAATTTACATACTGTATGTCAGAGCTATTCCATTAGATTCCAGTGAACTGGACAGCTTTATATGCTCCAGTGCTATTCTTGAATTGGAGAAAGATACTGGAGACATTTCCCAGAAATATCAAGGATCTGTTTGTTAAAAAGATTAAGAAGACTGTTAAGAAGAATTTTCACTTCTATGTTTTTTCTTTTCTAAAAGGTTGTATGCTCTTTCAAGGTTAGAGCCCTGTAATAGATTTCTATTAACATAAAAAAATGAATTAAGCACACTGCAATCTTTTAGTCCTGTCATTCACATTCTAATGATAAAACAGGCATGTTGTTATCCATATTGTATGTTATTATCAATCATTACTCGATCACACCGTTAATAAATAGTGTAAGAACTGCTCCACAGATGAATCCAGAGATTCTGATCATGAATGTGTGACTAACCTTTTCTTTAGTTCCTACATGAATAAATAAATGCCACAAAAAAAGAAGAAATAAACCCAGTCTATGCGGTGGTATCTCAAGAAACTCTTTGATATTTGTTGTGGTTTTTTTTTTTTTTTTTTTGCTTTGTCAGGAGCCCTAAGCTTGGACAAGGCTCCGACCCTGAGAGTAACTCATCCTAGTTTCTATTAAGCTATGAGATGTGAGTCCTTGTCTCACTTTCCCGCTTCAAGGCATCTGTTTATGCTCATTTCCATCCTTCAATTGATGGATTGATGTAGAAACTTAAATACGTCATTTGTTTTTCCATCCATTCCCTTTGTAGCAGTTGTGGATTCACTTCTGGTGCCAGATTGAGTCCAGGGTGATTTTAAAGTCTAATAAAGCAGGGAAAATATCTTCTCCCAGTTGGATTTTTTTTACATGTTTGTTAATATGCAGCAATCGGAGGAGAGATGAAGTCTGTGGCTCATTTTCAAGGGAGGAATCCAATTTGGATTTTATGGATGTTGCTGTCACTGGCCCGACATTGCTTTATTCTTTCACCAAGGATGCAGCATCAGGGTTTACTGCGGTTGCTGCTAATGTAGATCTCTCTGGCTGTTTGGGTTGAGAGCATTTCCGTTTTTATGTATTGGAGTAATTAGCCCTTCTGACCATATCTCAGGAAGTGTCTGGATTGGAGGATTAGGATAAACATCTTCAGTCAGGCTTTCTGAGTGTGATCAATGGGGGGCGTTAGCATCTCATTGGATGTGTTTTTATCAAGGCTATGGGGTTTCCTAGCTCTCCCTTTGAAGGGGTTCTCTTTCATTTCTTAAATCACCAAGGCTGGGCTGAAATGGCTGGGACAAAGTTAGAGACTGTTATTCATGTAATTTATGTGTCCAAGGGCCGTCTTAACCAGGGTCTCTGCCTACCTTCTTTGCTAAGCATCTACAGGTGAATGAACCCTGTCTTACCCTTGTTTTCATAAAACTGCAATTCTGAGAGTCTCCCAAAACTTCCATTTACCAGAAATAACTGTTGTGCATATCTGAAATTAACTAGGCTGTCCGATTTTTGAAGGCGCATCTTCCTCAAGTTTTCTTTCTTTCAACATGCTATTTATAGATAGCCAGCTCGTTCCTAGATATTATTCTAGGTGCTGAGGACACAGTGATAAGTGTAATATATCAAGTCCATGTCATTATGGAGGTTACATTTCAGTTAAGCAAATAAATACTAAACAAGCAAATCAGAGGGAAAATAGCAGCATTAGTGATAAGTACTTTGAGGAGGAAATGACCAGGTTCTTAAAGCGTTTATAAAAGAGGATGACAACATTTGAGACTAAAATACAGAAAGATCTAGATGGAGAGAATTCTAAGTATTCTCTTACCCTCTTATCACTTGTGTGACCTTAAACAAATTACTCTCTCTGTGTCTTTTTTCTTTTATTATTATCTGAGGATTATTACAATAATAATAAAAGGTTTTAATGGGTAAATAAGTTGATGCAGATAAATCACAATGGCTTATTCATAAAAGCATTCAATAACTGTTGCTACCTCATCATTATTCTTAATAGTATTATTATTAAAGTCCCATCAAGACATTTAGATTTTATTGTAATTTCAAAATAAAATCATTAGCATGTTCTCAGCACTGGGGCACTTGAATCCCAAATGATGCTTAGCCTAGTGCCTGCTAAGTAGTTCATTTCATATCCTATAATTTTCTTTCCCAAATTTCTGAGCAATTTAGATCAGTTACTCCATGGCCACCTGGTCTGTAGTTTTTTATTGCAGAAAATAGAATGTAAAGGACAAAGACCTTGATTTCAAATACACTACCATTTTTTGAGGTTTTGTGAAATTTGTAGAATGTATGAAATTGTCTCCTCTTTCTGGACTAGAGGTGATTATTTCAGTTTCCTTCATTTTTGGAGAATGATATGGTAAGCAAAGAAATGTTGAAAAACAAAGTATGATTGGTTGAGTAAGTTATAACTGTGAAAACTTCTAGCAGTAAAAATCAGGTCACATAACAAAGCATGATGATATGCTATATTTTTTGAAAATAGATAGTTATGAAAAAAATTTCAGAAGAAAATATATCAAAATGTTTATAATCATTAAGTAAGTGGATTGGTAGGAATATATATTATGTTTATTTCCTTCATTGAATTTTTCTTATTTTCTGAATATCTCAAAAAGCATACACTAATTTCTAATCTAATTATAAACAAGAAAAAAGAAAGGAAGGGAATTCACAATTATGGCCAAAAAAAATAAGAGTAATGACAGCAATTATGTAATTTAACTAAATATATCGCTAGGCTAAAATTCCTAGTCCACATTTCAGTAAAATCTTTATGTCATTTGTGGTCTTAGAACAACCTGATTTTGAGGAGACATAGGAAATGTACTTTAGTTATTATCTATTTCTTAATCACAGATCCTACAAAGAAGTGATTTCTCTATACACTTATCCGTACTTATTGTCTATGCTGCACTGTGTCTCTATTTATGTCACCAAAATAGATATGAATATGACGATAGATGAGATGAACATCCTAATCCCTCTCTATCATCCTACTTGGAATTCTTCCCATTATACTGAGACTCTGTTTCTGTTACAGTCACTAATACATGCATTGTTCTAACTATAAAGTAGTCTCCCTGGAGCTTGAGACCTTGTCTACCTTAGTGCCATAACCTTGGTGTCTATGCAATGCCTGGCGTATCATGATGCACATGTAAAACGTATTGAATTGCTGCCATTTTCTCCAAAATTCCTTCAGATGTCATAGTTTTGGTGCCCTCAAATTCTTAAACTCTGGATTCCAAAAGAACCTGAGAGTCAATTTGCTCACTTCCTTAAGGGCACCTTTATATTGTAGTAACATTTCAAGAATTGTCTTGCTTTCTGACTTTCTTTTCCTGTTTAGAAAAATCTTGCCATGTGATACTTTTGAAAGCAACCTTCTGTCTGGCAAAATCTTTGTTTTCTGACCTGTAACAGGAATTAAACTCTCAACAAAAGGACAATTCTCTACCTGCAGACCTGTGTGCAGGATTTTAATGTAAATGACAATAGCAGGAAACCTTAAAAAGGGGATTGGGGAGGAAGGTGAGGTCACATGACAAGTTTTCTACTCTACCTCAGCCCTTTGTTTGGCATTTTCAAGAGTTGAATGACAGGTAAAGCATAGAGCTTGGACTGCCAAAGGGGGGAAAAAATCAGGTAATTTTAATCATTTGCTCAATTCTTTAAATATCCTGTATAGCTTTCAAGCTCAAAGCAATCTTCCTACAGAGAAGCAAACCCAGGATGTGGTTACAAGGGAGAGTTCTGTCCTTTTGTGTTAAAGTGCCTTAATGATAAAAAAAAAATAGATTTGTATGAATGCTTCTTATGGAAAGCACTTAACACAATAGTTACTCAAGACAAACTTCAGCATAAGTAGATGTAACTGACATGATGAGTCATCCTATGTGGTTTAAAGCCACTACAAGTGAATGTCTTTTAATTCTGTTTTCATGAGCCCACAGCATCTTTTATAAGACTTTGACAGTATCCATGCTATTGATAAAATACATTAGCTATTTGAGAGAGTTGTAAGTTGGAAGGTTAGTTGCATTTAAAAATGATTCAGGTGAGTGACATTTAGATGGTACAACTTCAATTGAAATCAGCTCAGGTACTTTTGTTTTCTCTCTGGGTTTCATTTCATAAGATAGACACACACACACACACACACCATGGCCACAGTGGTATCACCTTAAGATATGAGTAATTATGAGTAACGGAGTCAAAATAGAAATATAATCGGCAGTGCTATCTAAACATGTAAGCGCATTAGTGATGGTTACATAATCTTTTGACAAAATATTCTGTGGATTAAGAAGTATGGTTTTCTCTTTCAATTTCATGGCTTTAGTTTGACAATCTTTGAACTTTGAAGAAAGTTACTATGTTAGATGCTCATTACTATATTGACACTATATTCGATGCTTTTCTTAAAACTATTTGGCAATGCCCTGGAATATTTAAGGCCATGACTATACTATATTACTTGCCTTTAGTCATTTATCATACTTGTTCTTTCTTGATGTCAAACAGAATCAGAATCCTTCTCAACAAAGTACTTTAGGAAAACATGGCAAATCAACTACAATGATGATGCCAAATAAAATCTAGTTTTCATTCACAATTTATATCAGACAACCCAAAAATCAGGTTGCGATTTTCAGGTTTCCACCCTTATCTGAATGGACATTTGATAATACCAGGTTCTACAATAGAAATTATTAATAAAATTCTTATTCTAAATTGCTTGGTACTTCAATTTTTTGGCATTTTTGAACTATATACATATCACATATTTTTTCATTTTAAATTCCTGTAGAGTTCACATTTTAGGTAGCCTGTTGTTGTGTATCAATAAAATATTGGACAATTAATTAATATGGTGCTTAGTTATCTAAAAGCTTTATTGGTGTAAAGGAAAGAATGCAAAAATGGGGGTCAAACATTTGAGCTCCACTCCCTTTATATCTACAAATAGCTTCAGTCTGGGATAAGTGTTTCTACTCTATGGACTTTGGTTCCCTCATTATTGAAAATGGGGCAATGAATTACATAACTGCTAAGAGCTCTTCCACTGGAAAATGCATTAATTCTTCTTAAATGCATGAAATATGACTATTCTAACATTCAAAAAGGAATAAGGTGAAAAATCTGTTTTTTTTTTTTTTTACATTATTAGCTCCCCTCCCTTATCTTCCACATTTGATTTTTTTAAAACCCAACTGGAATCCCAAATATTGTCGAATATGCTATTCAGTTTCCCAAAAAATTTCTTCACTAGGCAAATTTCCATACATCCTTCAAGACCAAGCCAGAAAGTCAGCCCCTTAATGAAGACTTTGCGGCTCTACTCAGAAACTCAGTGTTCCTTATACAATGCTTACTTGGTATTTTCATTGTGCCTCTGTTTAAGCAGCTACATATTGTAATTTTAAACATATATTTTAATATGTCCATCTCTCTCCACTACTTAAAAGCAGTCATAATTTAAGTACATTTCGATTATCTTGTGGGGATATATTAACTTCTCTTCTAAGATTCTGAAGCACACCTAATCTCTCACTCCAAGGTAAATCCCAGAATTCTCTTCAGTGGCATTCTTGACCTCTGAGTATTACTATAAAAACTAGACTCTGTTATATATTTCAAGTCCAGTTTCCCTTGAGAAACTCCCTAGAGTTTTCAGTCTTTTTAAAAAGTGAAGCTTATCAGAGAAGAGGGTGAACAAGTAGGCTTTAGGTCCTGTGATGTTAATTTTTTTTATATAGAAGAATAGATTATCATATTTTAAACCTAAAAATCTTAATTTTCTTTCATGTTGCTTCTCTGATTATCTGCATATATTACTAAAGAATCTGTGGTCTCTATTCTTAGAGCTTTGTTCCTAGTCTTCTGGTCTTCACAAGAAAACTGACTAATATAAGCACCTGACTGGCATTTGATAATTCCCAAAGGAGGTGATATCAAAGTATGGCATTTTACATTGATTTACCTCAGATGTGTATCTTCACGTTGGTATGAGTCTGTGTGTAAAGATTTCATATTTAATAGTGAACTGGGTCATGGATTTAAAGTATCAGTTAGCAACCAGCCTAAAACAGCAAATGCATTTACAAAACAGTTGTTTAGAAAATGACTTTTTTCTACTCTCTCTCCACCACCACTTCTTCCTACACAAATCACCATTATTAGTGATCTCTGACAACAGACCTTTCTAGGTTTAATTCTGCCATTTACTTGGTAGAATTGTCGACTTCAGCAAACAATCACCTATCATCAAGTTTTCCAGATGTTGGCACAGCGGGTTCAGTGTTTTTAAACTATCTAAATGACGGTCCCAAATGACAAATGTTCATTTTCAAAATTAAAGCTTATTATAAATTACCTGCCAAGTACAAGGTTTCAGGAGAGACTGAATGAATTAGAAATTTTGCCCATTGAGAGTGAATAAGAAAAAATATAAATGAGGCAAGCTATTACACATCATAGAAGTACAGAGAGAATTTTAAATAACAGTAATTTACTAAAAGCTATTTCATTAATAATTATGACTTACATCAAAAGGCCCATCCTTATCTTTGGTAATAAATAAAACATCAAATTTGTTAATAAAAATAATGACTAGGAAAGGTAAAGATAATCTCTAACATGAAACTATTTTTCTCTTTTTTATCATCATCCACCAGACTTATTGTTGATATACTCGGAAGTAAGAACAAGGTCTAACAGCCATCACAAGAGTGACCACAATTCCCTCTTTGCTGCTTCTAGCTGTGTGGTCTAGAGCTGGTGGCTAATACTTGCACCCAGTTTCTATTATGTGAGACTAACAATCCATCAATTATAGGTTGTGATGAAAATTAAACTTCAAAAAATTTCGAATGTGGTTTGGAAACCTAACAAAGTGCCATGAATATTTTTGGATGTCACAATAGCATTAACTACAATATATTAATTATTTACTATATGCCAGACACTTTGTAAGGTTTCTCATAAACTATCTTATTCAACCGTCACAATTGTTTAATGTATTATCTCCATTTTGTACAAGAGAAAACTGAGTTTTGTATAGGAAGTAAATGCTAACTTGGAATGGACAGGGTTGGAACAAGATTTTCTGATTCAAAATGCCTGCCCCCAGCTCTTGTACCATTGACCTTTAATAATTAAGGCCTAATGCTCAATGATACCACTTTGGCTCAAAACATTTGGAGCTGCTATTTAAAAATGCCTGTATATTCAAGCATATTGCGGCACACATTCTCAGCTGCCTGTATATTTGTAGAGTATGTCTGTAGAGACAATTGTTTCAACTGAAATATTTTTATTGAGATAATACTGGTTTAACACACTGCACAAAACTTAAAGGTATGCATTCATACTGCTTCAAATGTATGTTCTTACACCATGCTCTCCACCAAAGAATCCAACATCCACCACCACAGTCCATAGGCCCCGAGTACCTGACAGACTCAACAATTTTCTGGACCCATTTAGACCATCATCCTGTTTTCTAGACAGGAAAGCAAGGGATATCCACAGTCAAGAGTTTTGTATTTTTAAGATAATGCAAGCTTGAGATTCTTTTTCAAGATGGATGTAAAACTCTTTTCTTCACACACTCACAGTGCTGGGTATAGCAATAGCTACAAGTTCAATTACATGGAATGTTAACTGTTTATTTACATATCTTAGTTACAACTAGTGAGATTTTTTAATTATGGTATTCCAAAACTAAGGACAGAATTTGCATAGTAACATTTGAAGAAATGAACAAAGAAAATGCTCTTGTCCCTGCCTAGGAAAATGTTTAGTCCGTGATAGAGAAATATGAAACTAGGCTGACCACATAGTCAGGGTTTGCTTCCTAAGACAAAATAGAACATCTATATTTTCCATCTTTAAAATTATAACGAGCAGCAGGATGTAAAGCAATACCACTGTCCCTGTTAAAAGAATCAAAAGGCTTTTTATAGAATGCACAGCAGCAAATGTTATCACCATTCTTGAGAAAAACCATTTTCATTATTAGTTGTCTTTTTTCCAATTGATTATGACTTTTCCTTTAAAATGCATTTAGGCAAAAATTTTCTATGCTTGATTTATTCCAAGGAAAAATTTTTTGGAGAGATAGGAAGGAGGAAAGCAGTCTGAACTGAATTACTTCTGTTGCCTTTAAGCTATACACACATTCTACTATTCTTTAAACTCTTATTACTTAGAAAGAGCTTAACAATGAAAAATCAGTTTAATGGTATGATAGTCCTTATTGTGTAAGCCAATGAGCAGACACAAATTGAATTATTTTTAAGTTTTGAAGTTTGGGTGATAGAAAAGCAGATGCTCTTAAGGTCAATTCTTAATGGTTTAAAGAGCTGGTGGTAGACTGCCCTGTTAAGAAAACTGAGTATGTTCAATTCAAGTTAGACACCCCCACGGTAAAATCCACTGGGGTTAACTTAAGACCTACTAAATTAATGGTGCCCACTCAAGATGGGCTATGACAGTATTTGTATGTCTGGTTTAGTCTAAGCCTTCTTTTACTTTTCTTTTATTTTGGATAGATCTCTAGAAACAGGGATATTTTGACACCCCCATGGTAAAATCCACTGGAGTTAACTTAAGACCTACTAAATTAATGGTGCCCACTCAAGATGGGCTATGACAGTATTTGTATGTCTGGTTTAGTCTAAGCCTTCTTTTACTTTTCTTTTATCTTGGATAGATCTCTAGAAATAGGGATATTTTAAGGAGTGGATCATAACTCTTTACGATTCTTCAGGGGAAAAAAATCCATTAATGAGAAATCTGAGGCAATTCCCAAAACACTGAACAAAGAGATAGGACTCCCACAGAGAAAACACTGATACTTCTTTGAGCAAAGCAGGTAATTTAGAGGTCTTGAAAAAAACCAGAATTTCCATTTCTTTGAAAAGAAAAGACAAATAATTTTAGAACAATATTTTGATTTATCAGCTATAAGGGGCTTCTGAATTTAAATTTTGACATATAAATCCCAATTTTGCCATGTAAAATTAATAATGGATTTCTCTAAAGCCAAACTCTCTTCAAACTCTGCTGTAATTCTTTTAAGAAAGCATTAAATGAAAGCATTTCACTTTAGTTGAAAATCAATGGCACTTCAGTGAAGCGTGTATCTCCCAAGTATTATGGAGTCAAGAATCATAGAGTTCTGCTAGTAAGACATGGGGGTCTTGGTTTGGATGGTAATAACTTCACACAACACAGAAGTGTGAAAAAAAATACAAAATGAAAGGATTGAAAATCTAATGTTTGTTCAAATTCTCTTTGAAATGTTACCCAAGTACTCATAATTAACAATGATGCTATAGTAATAACAGAAATAGAGAGTAATAAGAAGAAATACCATTTAATTACTGCTTATAAGACTGCAAACTTATTTAACACTTTGTATGCTTTTCATTATATTCTCTCAAGAACCATGATTTTAGAGTAGACTTGGAGGAAGAACTACACGTGGAGACATAAAATAAATTTAAGATGGATTGATGCATACCATTGTACATTAAATTATGGTCACTCTGATAATGAATCAAAAAATAATAAATTCCATCTATTTTAAGATATTTCTCCCTTTGATAAAATTATATTCATCTTTTATTGACATGGTTATCAGTTAGATAAGATATAGCCCCTGCCATCCATGTACTCATTGTCTGAAAAAGGAGACGGAGCATGTATTGAAAAGCCAAATATAATTCTATTTTACAGAAGCATGTTTAAAGTATGGATAGTTAGAATAAAAGTTCAATTCTTAAAGAAGGAACAGGATTGTTCTCTTACAAAAGCAGTCCAGCTGGGTTGGGAAGATGCATTGAGTTTCAACAGTCAGATGTGAGACCCAGGGGAAATACTGATGTGCACTGCCTTCAAACATATTCAGAATGTCAATGTTGTTGGAATTTTTGATGTATGAATAAGTGATAATAGCTCCTGGATTATGGAAGACCTTTATTAATACTCTAAGGAGTTTAAACTTCATTTGGAATTCTATGGAAAATTTTGTAGTGGACATATTACATGATCAGAGCCCTGTTTTGGGAAGATTTATCTAGAAAAGCATATACTGCATCTGTTTTTTTCAAACTATTGGATAACTATTGTCTTGTTATCATATGCCAAGACCTACTGAGAGCAGTGAATGTAATAATGAATATTATGTACTATTTTACTTCATAGAGATTATAATCAAGGAAGTTAAGCATAGATAGAATAGTGTCACTATAATCATAAGAGAGAAAGAACTGAGTGGCTTTGAGAAGAAGTAGCATTGGGATAACAGGAAAACCTTCTTATAGAAAGTGACTTCAACTTTTCTATATGACAATGTGTGCCTACAGGTATGTGGATTTAATGGGTAGGAGTGCCAATCTATGAAAAGGTTCAGTGTGAAAAATATGGAACAAAATGCAGGGTTATCTGCTCTCCAATCACATAGATTCTTAACAGCCTCAGGTATGTGCAGAGGGTTCCTGGCTGTTTCATCCTGCAGAGAGGGCCTTACCATCAGTTAAGTTCCAGGAGAACCAATCAAGCATTATGAACAAAGACCTTATGAAAGCAAATTCTACTGAATTGAATTGGCTCTCTTCTTAGACCGGGAAATTATCTGGTCTGACTTTTTAAAATAACACTGAAAATGAACAATTCAGTCAAGCATGAAATCAGCACCTTGATTGAATGTGGCTTTTCGTGTTCATTCATTCACACATTTTTTCAGTAAGTATTTATTGTTTATTAGCACCATGGAAATCATCATACAAAGCATTTAACTTATATAATCATTTAGTCATAATTAATCATTTCATCTAAACACTTATCCTCATTTTTATGTACCTTCTTATGACACTTATTGTTTGATTCTGTCACTATGAGCTGTGTATATGAGTATCCTCAAGTAGACTGTGGCATTTTGAAAGTAGGAACTGTACCCTTATCCCTGGGTTCCATTCAGCTAAGACATAAAAATAATAAGGATTCTGTAAATGTTCATTTGTTGGATACAAAGATGGACGGACGGACGGACGGATGGATGGATGGATGGATGGATGGATGGATGGATGGATGGATGGATGGATGGATAGATGGATAGGTGGATGGGTGGATGGATGGAGAGAGGTAGATATGAAAAAGAAACATTTCCTATCCTCATGGATTAATATAGGCTAATTCAGAGCAACCATACATTAGTAAATATAACATATTTACTAGAAATATTTGTCACTATTTAAATGATTAATTCTTTTTGAACTTTTGTTTACTTTTATCGTGCCATGATCTTATCATGGTCTTAGGGATACCATAAAAGAAATTCATAGGACATACACAGTTTAAAATGGTTCTCTATTTTGTTAGCAGGAGCTTGATTTTTAACTCTCCAAAATTACTGATGCCTGCGTTCTGTCTTTAAGCTTAGCAAAATATCATCCCCAAGTTCATCATTAAACTATCTTAATATGCTACTTGTTTCCATCAAATTAGATGCAGTTGAGGTGTATAATAACAGAATAGAAATCTAGAGATTGTCTGTAGTCATCATGAATTCAGGAAAAAAAGAGAAGTATGTCTTTGACTTTGCACATCAGGGAATTCATGTTATTTGCAACTCCCCTATGCAGTGATCTCATTTGTCAGTTCCTCAAAGGTACAGCCATATTTTCTCCTTTGCATTCAGTTTAGCAAGTTTTCATTGACTACTCTTTGCAGCAAACATTGGTCTAGTCAACTAGGTATAGCAGACTCAAAAATTTCGATAGGATTGTTTACATAGATGGTTGCTATACAATTATTTTAAGAAAAATAAGATTTATTCTTACCTTTGCAGACATTATGGGAGAAATACACATTTCCATTTCATTAAAGAAATTCACTAATGCAAAGGGCATTTTCTCCCTTAACATCAGGAAATGTTAAATTTATAGCATACTCTAGAAGTTAGAGAATTTCATGATGTAATATGAAGGTGAGGGAATTGCCAAAAATTATAAAGCAGAATTAAAATTTGAATTCCAGTTACGCTTCTACCATGATTCACATGGGATGAATTCCTTGATCTTTGTGACAGTCATATTTCTTTCATGTAAAATGATAATAATAACAGCAATGCAATGAATTTACAATGTCATTGTGATAATTTTAATAGAGTGTAGGCATTCTTCTATAATCTAGTATGTGGTAGACTATCATTTAAGGTGATTACTATGTGAATATTATAAACATTTTTACTATATTTTTCGTTTAGTATCTACTATTTCTCCAAACTCTACATGGTAATTTCTTTTGTAATCATTATTTTTAAATTAGGAAAGTCATAATGCAGATTTTTAAATTTGACATAAGAATTTATACTTTAAAGATTCACAATTCAAACTTCACTTGTCAATGGGGTGTTTTTAAAACACTGAAAACGTGCTGAAATTTCTGGGTCCTCTCTTTTGTGTCTACTTACTAAATAAAAAAACAACTCTGGATCTAATAAAGAGAGCCTTTATTTGAAAACAGTAGAATGTAGGGTGGGAAAGGACTAATGAAGTGGGAGAATGTTCTAACCATAAAATCAGCAACTGTCTTAGAGATTAGGCTAACATTTTTTCAATCATATAGAAAAGGATATTAGACTCAAAGAAATAAGACTGAAATATACAACGTTTGTGTGTTCCCATAGTAGATAAAAGGATGATTTCCTTTGAGATAACCTATTCTCAATTGGGGCTTATAGGAGAGATTATGTACAGAATAAGACTAAGGATGTATCAGAGACAGGTGCCAGTGGAAGGAGAAAAGGCACCCCAAATTTGACTTTTTGCTATTTTGTTTCAATTGATCATTTGTATTTGTAATGCAGCTAAATACTAATGAGGTAAAGAAGAGAAATTTAGAGTCTGTAGCCTTATAAACAATGGTGGATCCATTAGTCTTATGATAATCGAACTAGGAAATATGATTCTTTATAGTAAGCCATTTTCCAAAATACAAAAGGGTGAAATGTTTTCTCAGTCTTCAATCTTTTCCAAAGTTATAGAACTCAGTAAAATTCAATGTTCTCACTTCTCACTGATTAGTCATGCTAAGTTGGAAGCCATATTTTGAAGGTGGCAGATTCTCTGAATTACCTTGTGACTCTCTTAGCCTGGAATGTTGATTTAATCAGTATGTTTTGGGGATTCTCTGCTAAAGCAGTTTAGTCAGACTTTAAATATTAACATTTCAATTCAGAAATCTTTTCCCTTTGTGACTGAATCATGTCTCCTCACCACATTAAATTTAGTTTCCTTATCTGTTAAATGATAGAGTTGAAACAGATGAATCTTTATAATGTCTTCAAGATCTGATTTTCAAAAAACTATGAAGACATGAAGATTTGTCCATGTGCACTGTGGTTTGATATGTGGAATTAGAGGCTGAATCATGAGTTCCTAGTACTTCCTAGTACTCATGCACTATCAGTGATCAGAGCCATTTAGGAGTGCTCTAGCTTTAGATTCCAGGGACTACATACAGCTTTTTCATCAGCAATTCAGAATAAGGCTATCAAGGTTGTTTTATCTTCCCTTCTGTCAATCAATCACATGTTCTTCCTTAACCTGTAGTACCCCCTTTGCATTGACTTGCATAAATGGGGTGATTCATTGATTTCTTCTTTTCTACTCTTTCTGATTTTCTACATTTTCCTTCCATAGTCTCTAATTTTTTTCCTGTGACACGCATACTCAATTTTGGGTATTGTTTTGTGCCTTCCCAAAGGCTGGGGTCATTGTCCTACTTAATATTCAAGACACATTCTCGAAAGTCATCTCTTTCACAAAAGTCACACAAAACTCAACCAGGCTCAGCTGATGACTGACTTCAGGGCCTGTTGTTTCTGTGCATTCAGATTTTTAGTGTAAGCTATTTGAAACTGACCTCTGTGTATCTTATTTATCACCCAGTTCCTTGAGCACAGCACTGCCATTGATGTCTAAATTGCCCAATTATCAATCTCTTAGGAATACTTAAATTTTGTTTATATATATAGCCAGTAATAACTAGAGTTAGTATTATAAATATAGATGATATCCTAAGATGAGCTTTCAGTGAAGTCTATTTAGAACTTTATTTGAACGAAATACCTCAATATTATAATTAATTTTGTCCCAGCTAGAAAGTATTTGGGGACAATCTTGGTGGATGGTAGGCATCTGATCAAACAAGTGTCAGGACTGTCATAGTAAAGCATTTAGGTAGTGCAGGGTATAAAAGACCTTAATCAAAGACATTCAAATGACTCATCTTAAAGAAGTTTACCTTGTTTTTCTTATTTTAAAAAGTTTCCCCAGTTATAGGGTAAGAATAACAGTAATTACTATAAAGGACTGCAGGAGGAAGTCAACAAAATAAAATATTTGTGAAACACCTTTGACTTTGTAGGCACTTGGTGGGTGGACATTCATTGATTTTGAAGTTAATTTCACATAGTTAAGGAACATTGATTTATCATATAGAATTATAAAAATTCTCTAGTTAGAACTATTGTTTATAAACCTAGGAAGTAGGGCATGGAATATTTGAGCTCTAAAACTAGACCATTCTGTGGCTTTATAGGAGAAAGGTACCCTAAGAAAGCCAAGATAAAAGAAATTTGAAGAGTGCTAACAAACAATATTCATGTTAGCCTGAATAAAATAGTTCCCTCATTGTCTCATTACAGTAATTACTAACTGTTTTTCCCTTTGCTTTCTTTATTCATATTGTTCAATTCTTGCATATTCCATAGGTCCTACTTTCCTCTTAGTAGACACTCTGAAAGCTGCCACATCTGGGTCATGTTTGGGGGTGTAAACTCTCCTTCATCTTGCTAGAGCTCTGTGAGAATACAATCTACCACCAAGCAAACACAAGGAAATTGATGTCTAAAAGTGAGACAATTAGATGAGAATATAGAAATAATAGAAATGATATAGTTTCAGTCTGACGAAGAGAAGGAGAGTCCAAGATAATTTGGATAAATGAGTTACATGATTTGGTGTTATACTGAGTATATTATCACTGGATAATCTAATTCTCTCCCATTTACACTGAAGTAATAGATCCAGTCCTTAAAATTCAATTCTGTCAAATACTGGAGCTATATATAACCAAAAGATGGAGTAATAACCTCAGGAAAAAGTATTCAACAAAGTGAAAAGTTTGTCCTTAGGAAGTTCATAAGTATATTTGGCTGGCCATTCCTGTATGGAACTTTTTGAATGTTGGTGGCAATAATGGGACAGAAATTAATCAGTTGGGACTTGTTGTAAGAAATGGCTTCAGCCCCTAAGTGATTTGCCAAGTTTCTGTTAAACATTTCACATTATTGAAGATACAAGTCAAACTCACTTATCAGCAGTTCTTCTAAATAGCAAGGAACATGTATTAAAGAGGCCATGAAGGAATATCTAATGAGAAAAAATGCTCCTACTTTTTGAGAAATTAACCGCTCCAATAAATTGCAAAGATAAAGTAGGAAAAGTTATCACAATAATGTCTGTTGTAATAAAACTAAACTGTACAGCTGATAACAGTTAAAATGCCAGAAGGTGAGTTAATGAAATACCATTCTCCTAAAATCCCCTTTGGTCCTTACTCAGAAATATAATTCTGACACTTACATATAAAGGATATGGTGGAAGCCACATGGAAATGCTGTATATGCACATGTTCTACTGATTCATTGATTATGATCTTTTGAATATATATAAAATTTAAAAAGCAGAGTATATTAAATGAAATATTCCAGAAGATGAAATAATTCTAGGACCTAAAATTGATTCTTAAAGTATAAAGGAGATGAAAATATGTGGAGAGAGAAATCAGGCTAGCTGGCATTGGGAAATTTCTATCAAAAACCACAGAAACAGGACAAAGAGGTGGTCATTGACATCCTTCTGACATCTTGTGCGGATTTATGAATGCAGGAGAGACCCAAAGCTTCTGTTACACATATCCACAGTTAAATCCTAGGCAAACTAGAGCTTGTAGCAATGAAGGGTAATTCATAATGATGAAATAGAGGTAAAAAATAGATATAGTGTAAGTAGAAACTGGAAAGTTGTGTCAAATAGGGAAATTTGGGGATAATCGTCTTACTGTGTGTGACTGCACTGCACTTCTCTTACACATGATAATATTCCAAGTCATTGTGGATGGTGAAAATGTGTGTCTGTGTGTGTGTGGGAGAGGGAGGGAGAGAGAGAGAGAGAGAGAGAGAGAGAGAGAGAGAGAAGAGGGGAAGAAGTAGAAATCCAAGGTTGAAAATCCCAAGATAACCAAAGATTTTATATGCACACATGTTCAAACTACAGTCTGAAGAATACTCAGGAGTCAGGACCAGGTTCCTTTACAAGGAGGTGAATGCCAAGTAGTTCAGGGTATCTTTTAAGTAAACTACAAAAGGGCAATAAACAGACCCATGTCCAGTTACCATGAGTTCATAGGGCCAGCAAGTGTCCTAAGGACATGATCATATTTTGAGTAAGTAGAAACAACAACAAAATCATTCAAACATTTACCAAAGAAATAAAAGAAATTGAAACCCACTAAAGCCTTATAAGAAAAGGCAGGAATAAATAATGCAAATCTTGATAGGAACACAGCCCTCTACACTGAGCCACTAGTGCACCGCCATTAGTAGGCAATAATGTGACTCAGTAGCAATAGAAAGAATCAAAGAAAGTGCTTAAAGAAGGTCTGCCAACACAAATAGACTCTTATGGATTTCTGGTCCTTGTACATAGATCATTATAATTTGGCAAATTATCCAGAGGTCCATCACATCAATGTGTCCTTTCTGTTTTATTTTACCAATGACTCACAAAAGACTTGCTTTGGTTTACCACCATGTCAACTAAATGCTTGTGAAGGGAGAAAACTTCCAAGTGATGTGTGATTTTAAAATTAAATGTTGATGCAAATTCCCATCCAAATTTCTAGAAAGATTTATTTTAAATATTTAATTGAAGACAATTTTTAAACAAAATTTACTTTCAAGTACGGTTATGTAGTTTTAGTTTTTAAAAATTTACTTTCACATATTCCCAAGTCACAAACTTATAAGCCCAATATTTGCTGCAATATTAACAAAATAGAAAGTGAATAAACTTGACTTTAGTATCCATTAGAAACACAATGGAATACTACTTAGCAATCAGAAATGAAAAACTAGACTCATTCATAGGGACATGGATGGATCTGGAAGGGATTATGCTCAGCGAAGTAAGTCAGAAGGCAAAAGAAAAATACCAGATGGTTCCTCCCTTAGGAGGAACATAAGGGAACCAAATAAGGATCAAGGAAAGAAATAAGAACAATAATAATAACAATAACAGCAATAAAGACACAAAAACCAAAAATGAGGAGACAGGGACAGACTGGGACACTTGGTGGGGAGGGAGGGGGGAGGGTTGAGGGAAGATGGGAGCATGAGGGACTGAGGTAATGGTGCACTGGTAAGATGGTGATGGGGAATACATGGGGATTACAATTGATGGCAAGTATATGTAAATTTAAAAAAAATTTATATTACTAAAAAAAGTAAAAAAAAAAAAAAAGAATAACCTCCACTGAGCAAAAGGAAGTATTTTATGAAGAGTATGGAAAATAGCAAGCTGTTAAATTATCCTCTATTACATTAAGTCAGGTTCACTACATTCTTCTTTTTAGAAATGAATTCTCAGAATATAAATTTATCATTTGATATTCCTGGGTTGTATGCGATAGGAAAAATTATGTTTGAGTAAAACAGAAATTCATTTTAAAAAAAGAGAGAAGTGTTCAGTGAGATAAAGAATTGAAGGAACATATCAGCAAGGTCAGATGTACAAATTCTAGGAATCAAGGCAACAAGAATTAATGGGAATTTTTTTTTCAAGTGCTAGTCTTAGGAATCTGACTGTTTTCAGTGTCTTTGTTGTTCAGCTCAATACTTAAGTTCTGGAAGGGAATTTAGCTATGACCTGGCTAGAATCATTTATTTAACCCTTGCCAATGGGAGCTGAGTGACATGATCAATCATTTTACAAGACTGTACCCAAAGGGAGATTGAACCTCCATTACCAGAAAATAAAGGGATTAGATATTGGGAAGACACAAGGCAACCCAAATACATTGATGATTAGAGAATATATAGAATTTAAAAATTAGCATAAGAATCATATCAAAAACAGTTTATTTAAAATTTATTTTATGTCTGACCGCTTCATTAAAAATAATGAAGATAATGATATTGTTTTCAAACTGAGTCAATATTTATTATGGATATACTAGGTACTTTCCATGTATCATCTCAACAAATCACCAACTGCAGTTCATGTTAGAACTGATTTCTCCATTTTGTCCTTATGAAAACAGTATCAGTGTGGTGTTGACATTTTTATTGTCATTTCATAAATAATCTTTGTTCATTTTTGTTTACTTTTGTATAATATATAATAATATATAACTATATAAATATAGTTATATTTATAAACATGTATTATAAACGTGCATTGTTTTAATATATTATAAACATAATATTTTATGTTTATATTATATATTATGTTTATATTTTATATATTATATATAAATATATCAGTATACATTATAAACAAATATATATACCTATATATATATGTGTGTATATATTTCAGTAATTATCTTTACATTATTTGTACAGAATGACCTCTGTACAGAAAGTAAAGAAATATGACCTAATAATGCCAAGAAAGATTCAAGACTGTAGTCATCAGTGTTGAAGCTACACCTATAAACTTAAAACTTTATGAACTATAAGATGTATCAACCCATATATAATAAAGTGAATACAAACTACCACTCCTTGCAAAAGTTTTGCTAAATAGAGAATGAACTAAAGGTATAAAAACATCAAGGTAACCACAATTAAACTAGAAAAGAGAACAAACATTTAGAACATAGAAAGCAGATGAAGAGTTAACAAGACAGTGAAAGTAAAATACTAATACAATTTCTGAATCTAAGATTCCATTTATTATAAGATGCACCATTAGTTTGTTTAACTGAGGAAGAAAAGCCATGCCAAATATAATTATGAATTTATGATTGTAAATGTCCAGTTATTTGTGGCTGTATAATAAACCATCTCAAAGTTAGTAGCTTAAATCAACAATAATAATTTCATTATTATCTCTGACAGTTCTGGGGGTTAACCGGGCTTGGCTGGATTAGAACCTCTCATAGAGTTGTGATCAGATGCAGGCTGGGACATGTGACATCTCAAAGGCTCCTCATTCATATGTGTGATTAATAGTAGCTATTATCTGGAACTTCAATGGGGGCTACTGGCTGAGAATCTTATATGAGTCTATTAATGTAACTTGGGCCTTGTCACAGTACACTAGTGGAGTTATAAGAGCAAATGTTGGAAGAAAAATTGGTGGCCAAGGCCACATTGTTTTTTTGTGACTGAATTCATACCACACAGATTCATACCACACTAGTGGTCATGACATTCAAAAAGATTCAGCCAGTTTCCATAAAAGAAGGTCTATACTCCATGTCTTTAGGGAGGAATTACAAGGTAACAGTGGGAGAAGAAAGGATGGATGTGATCAATACAGAGATCTCTGAAAATACATTGTTCTATAATGCAACTGACTAATATGACTCTCAACATTCCAAAATTTTAAAATAAAATTCTTAGAATCAATCAACATTCTAATGATCCATAGTTGAAGTCATATCAAATGACAAATGAGTGCATATTGCAGAATCTTCAAAAATTTCACAAATTGGAGACATCAGCTACTTCAGAAGCTCTCTTTAAGATAAGGAGCTGAAATCAAGTTTGAATAAGGAACATTTTGATTTATGGAACTCTTTCATTATCCTATATAGTTGCGTAGCTATACCTCTCACTTCTGACAGGAATAAGCTTGCTATGTACAGATTAATTCAATAATTTCCATTTCTTACCTATAAGAAGCATAGTATTAAAAATAGAGATAATAAGAAAATTTTACATATTCAACAATATCTTTATCCTTCTCCTTGCTAGCTTCAGAAACATTGACATGGCATTTTATTCTTCACTCTTTAACCACTGCTACCTTTTATAGGAAATAGGGAGATCCTTTACTGGAAATTTGAGGATGATTACTAAACTAGTAATAGACCTAGAGGGTAAACCAAAAATTATGCAGAATCTTAAAAAAATACCCCTCTTTATTTAAATTTTAATTACTTTATTTTTAATGAAAGGAAAATTTACATCCTTGCTAATTTTTTGACAGTATAGGACTTCTTCCCTTAGGTGTGGTCACAGAAGCTCTCCCACCATAGTTCATTCTAGTCTCTCCAAATTTTCTATACCCCCCCCACCCACCTTACATACTCTCTTCCCTCCTGGATGTCTTGGATCTATGGGTGGCTTTCAAGGTTTATTTTAAAGTTTCCCTTTTTCTTGACCTTTGTTTGACTTATCTATATTCCACATATAAGTGAAACCATGCAATATTTAGCTTTCTCCATCTAGCTTAATTCATATAGCATAGTTCATGCAGCTCCTTCCATGTTGCTGCAAATGGCATGAGTTTATCTTTTTTGACCTCTGAGTAGTAGTCCATTGTATATATATACTACATACTCTTATCCATATATCTTATGTTATATATTATATATTAATATAATATTATGTCTTTATATATTATATATTATGTATATAATTTATGAGTATTTTATATATTTATATATAAATATATAATTTATAAATATGCATTATATAGTAGACTTATATATGGTATATTTTATATTTTATATATTATATATAATTTGTATATAATTTATATATAAAATATAAGTATGATCTGGTTGTTTTCATATGTTGGTTATTGTAAGTGAGAAGGTAAGCTATAACATTCTTGAAATAATAAGTGTATTATGAGAAGGGAATAAAGAGTGATAAATTACTTGAAAATATAGTTTCAATTAAAATTTTTCATAAGCTACTTGACATCAGTTTTGACAATGATTGTTTTGATGCCACTCCAAAACCAAACAACAGCAAAAATAAGAAGACGGAACTAAGTCAAACTAAAAATTTCTACACAGTAAAGGAAATCTACATCAAAATGAAAAGACAACCTACTGAATGGAAGATATGTTTATATTATATATCTCATAAGGGGCTAATACCCAAAATATATAAAAATTCATGTAACTCAATATCCAAATCCAAACTACCCAATTAAATGATGGGCACAGGATCTGCATAGACATTTTATTAAAGAAGATGTACAGATAGCTAACCCATAGAGAAAAAGATGTGCAACATCACTAAACATCAGGGAAATGCAAATGAAAACCACAATGAGGTATTGATGTACACCTACAGAAGGCTATTATCAAAAAGACCATAAATAACAAGTTTTAAAGAAAAGAGAAACCTTATATACTATAATGGTAACATAAATTGGTACTGTTATTGGAAAACAAAGTATGGAGGTGCCTCAAAAAATTAATGATAGGAGATCCAGCATTCCACTAAAATGAATTTACCTAAAGAATATTAAAAAAAATCTAAATGATAAATGTACTCCTGTGTTCATTACAGAATTATTTATAATGACCAAGTTAATTACAGAATTACTTACAATGATCAAGTTAAGGAAATAACCCAAGTGCTCACTGGTGGATGAATGCATAAAAAATTCAAGCAAATTAACAAACAAAAACAAGCTCATAGGTTTAGAGAACAGATCTTTAGTTGCCAGATGATATAGGTTTTAGGGAGGTAGGTACAAACTTCTAATTGTAAAATAAGTAAATCATGAGTTGTAATGTACAATATAGTGACTGTAGTAAAAAAAATAATGCATATTTGAAAGTGTCTAGAAGAATTAATCATAAAATTACTCATCACAAAAATTGTTGTTTTGAATGGAAGTGGATATTAACTTTTGTGGTGACAAATTATATATGAAATATTAAATCATTATATTGTAAACCTGAAACAAATATATCATGTCAAGTATTCATCTATAAAAAATTCAGCAGAAATATGTGTTTCAACTTTTACTGTAAGGACACTTATTACAGATCTACACTCTTAACAGGTTTTTATGTTTAAAATATATATTTTTTTGTCTATAGCCATAAAGTTGTACAACAGCTCTCTAGAACTTATTCAACTTCCACTAACTGCATTTACACATTGATTAATAACCTCCACTTTCTCACCTGCCCATAGCTATCATATTTCAATCATTTTGACTTAGATATTTTATATAGAAAAATATCTCATACCACATAGGCAATATTTTTCCTTCTGGTATTGACTTTAACAAAATAAAACATTCTTAGAGCTCATTCACATTGTCTCATTTTGTAGGATTCCTTATTTTTTAATATTGAATAATAGTCCTTGGCATGTGTAAACCACAATTTTTTAATCATCCATCCATTAATGGACACTTTGTTTCTAAATCTCAGTTATTATGAATTGTGTTGTAGTACATATGGCAACAACAAAATTTCACCAAGATACTGATGTCAGTTCTTTTGGATCCATACAGAGAAATAAGATTTCCAGATTGTATGGTAAATCAATTTTTAGCTTTTTTTTTTTTTGGCAGATTATATACATTTTTCCAAAGTGGATGTATCATGTTGTTAATTCTAACAACAGTGTAAAAAGTTTTCAATTTTACTAACTTTTTAAAATATATTTAATAACCATGCTAATGGGAGTGTTATTGTTACAAATCATTTTGACTTGCACTTTCCAAATAATTCACATCAAACAGCATCTTCACATGTCCTGTTGGTATTAAAAGATATTTTTAAGAAAGTAGAATTAACTGATTCAATCTTGTGAACGTCACTTTTTTTTTTTTCAATTTAGATAGAAGAGTTAATATTTCTATAAGGGAGGCCTAGTGGTGGTGTGCTACTTCAGATTGTGATTATTTGGGAAATACTTTATTTCTCTTTCATACATGAAGGAAAATTTTGCAAGATAGAGTATTCTTGACTAGCAGTTTTTAATCTATGAGTGTTTGGAATATATCATTCCATAGATTCCTGAACTGTAGAGTTTCTGCTGAGAGGTCTGATCATACCCTTACCAAAAGGCCAGAATTTTTAAGAATTTGGTAAGAGATGAGTTTTAAAAATATGTACATGATAATCTAGCAAACGAAAATAAATTGCACAAAAGTAACTGAAATGAGGAAATTATCCAAATAATGAAAGAAAAATTCTCAGAATGTTAAGAATGAGAATATCTGTACTATAGAACAGAAAAAAAAATCTCATATTAGACATATCATCATAGAATTTCTGAAACCAGAGTAAGTTAATATCCAAATATTTTCATAAAGGATAAAGCAAGTCATATGTGAAGAAAGGAGAATCAGAAGAAAGCATGAAGAATCAGAATGGCAATTGACTTCTTAAACAAAACTAGAATCTACACAATGAACAATAGAGTAATACTTTCAAACTCTGAAAAAACATTTTTTTAACAGTAAATTCTATAACTAGGCAACTTCTAATCAAATTTGTGATAAAAGGTGCCTCCCTGGTGGCCCGAGGCTCAAGTTTCAGCTTTCTCACTGAGAAGGTCCACCATGATGGTATGAGTTTCATTCTCAGCCAGGGAACTAATCCACATGGCACAGCAGACATCTCCTGCCTTGCCCACTGTTCCCCGTAACAGTGTATTTCAGTATATTTGCCTCTTCTGTTCCCCATTCTGTGAATCCTCTCACCTCTGGCCTGCACCTCAATTTTTCTACACAAAAATAAAGAAGTAAAACCTTAAGATAATTTTTTTTGAGTTAAGAAAAGAGTCCTCTATTTTGAACAGGTAAGTTATCAAACTATTCATTGTCAGTCATCTCATTTAGGCAAATTTTCTAACACATAAAATGGTGTTTCACCAAATAAAGTAATCAATATAGACCAATAATCCAGGAAAGAGTGGGTCCATCATGAAGAGATGACAATGGTAGTGCCAGGGTAAAAGCTTCATACAAAGTCTGAGACACAGTTGAGAATGGACTGGAGAATGTGAACCTCCAGTAAGAATACCCACGGGAGTAAGAGAGAACGTAACTTGTGGTCAGGTATTTCAGAACACAATATATAGAGGATTTGAATGAAGATTAATATTTTTGAAGAGTATGTGAAAATGAATGATAGGGACATAGAATTTTAGGCTAAAATTAATTCAAGATTATTTAAATCTGGAAAAAAAGCAAAGTATTATTCAAGAATTATAACAGGAGGACCTCAATGGTGGCCTAAAGGTTAAGTCTCACTGCTATCAGCCTGAGTTTGATTCCAAGCCAGTTAGCTAACCCACTTACAGTATAACAGACCTCTCCTGTTTTGCCTACTGCTCCCCTTAGCAGTGCTATTTCAGTAAATCTGCCTGTTCTACTTCCCATTCTATCTGGTGAATCATCTCATCCCCTGCACTTCTGGCCTGCACCTCAATTCTTCTACAGTTCTTCCACATACACAATAATAATAATAATAATAATAAACAATAATAATACAATAAGTATATAAAAAAGAACTGTTACAGGAAAATGTCAAATAGTACTTAACTAGGCTCAGGGTTAAAAAATAATTAAATAGTAATCATAATGTTAACAATGAAACTTGATTTAGCTGAACATTTTTGATACAACTATCATGGACAAATAAAAGAATGAAAAGTAGAGTCTAGAAGCTTTTCTTTGCTAAGTCCTCATATTTCATAAGGGGAAAACCATGTATAGAAGATAAATAAATTAAGAAACAGATATTAGTGTATTACTAGGATGAGGAAACAGAAAAAGTTGTAGACTTTTTTTTTTGTATTTGGTTAAATCTCACAGTATTATTGCTTTCAAAAATACATTATCCTAACAAAAAATAAGTTTTAGAAAGATTGAGACTTTCAATTTAGAGTAAGAGAACTAAATCTCTATTCCTACACTTATTATCTGTATCTCACATGCAAAGGTATTTCTTCAAGATCTCCAGTTTGGGGAAATTTGCCTATATGTAAAATGAGAAATAAAATGTAAACCACTTTACCATAATATATATTTCAATACATTATTTATTTAAACATCATAAAACTCTCATAGCTGTTCATGTTTTCATTATCTCCATTTATTTAGGGGAAAATGGAGCAACATGTTCAAGTTAATGTAGGAAATAAGTGATAAAAATGTAGTTTGAGCTAATGTAGTAAAAGCATATATATGTGCTAAGCTCCATCACAAAGTCAAAATCAAATTTAAATGAGGTCACCTACAATTGTAGTTGACACAGTAAATGCTCAATATTTGCAAATGAATGAGTGAATGTTCACTGTTCATTTAACAAGTTCATTAAGAACCAAAAAATAATATAATAATCAATTTTAAAATACTGACATATTGAACACACACAGTGGTTAACCAGGCATTAACAGAGTTTTAGTGTATGTTGGGACACTTAGATTGTAATATATAGTCACATAGTCACTAAAGTATCTATAGTGCTATGAATTCTACTAGAACAGCATTTTATTATTAATTTATATAGCTGTCTGGTTAGAAAAAGTTTGCCGATTGTAAGGGGTATTTCTCATTATGAAACTCCAGGAAGGTAAAGAAATTTCTGCTACACACTAACCAGAAGTTAGGTCTTTCAAGTCTATGTTTCAAGAAGGAAATCCTCCACTGTCAGTTCTTCCTTCTCATCTTTGTATTGGATCAATTTCCCTATTGATTATGCTAATGCTCATCACATCAGACTTGCCACCCAGAAGTGGGAATGTCTGGAATTGAAAGTCTGTTAAGGGATATGAATGGATTTCTTATCATTCTGGGGAGGTTGGCCTTTTTACAGTATTTTCATCAATCTTTGAAGGAGAATGTTCTAAAGCCAGTTCAAATTTCATTTCAGTGAATAGTTCACTATTTTATGTCCACTTCAAAAGTTTTGTCATTAGGTATTTAAAATCCTAAATACCACAAATAGATTTTAATGCATGGCAAAAAAATATGTTTTTTAAAGGCTTACAAACAAACATAAGGGATATTTTGTTAACCACATTAAAAAATCAGTGCTAAGGATTTTTTAATATAAAAAGAAATGTGGAAAGATTTGTTTGCTGTTAAGAATTGTTTGAAAGATCAGCTATAGGAAATTTAATTTGAGATAGAGAACTCTTTAATTACCCTTATTTTTTTTACTATGCCATATGGCCAGCTGTTGAAAAAAGTCTCTCAGTGAATATTATAAATTGTAGAGTCAAATTATTAAGATTACTAAATGTGAATATTAAATAAAGAACACTATCACTGGCTATTCATGTATGTCTCCACGATGCCTTGTTCAAAAAATCCCAGGAGTTTAAAAGAGCAATATGACTTTTAACAAGGTTTCCATTACCAGACATGCAAACCAATTTCTCATTACTGTTCATGACTACCAAACTCTAAGAATTGATTTTGCTTTCATCTGAATCTTAGAAGAATTAGTTTTGAATGAAGAAAACAGAACTAAGAAATAAAGTTGATTTTAAAAAGATTATGTATTAGAAAAGCTTACTTTATTTTTTTATGGGGCTATCCACATTGCCTGAAGTTTCTTTGGAACACATCTCAGCATCTTGTTTTATAAGATACACATTTTATCGTGTACTTGTTTACACAAAAGAAATAAAATCCTGAAATTCAGCAGAATATATTAGGGATACCAACTTGAAAGAGGTGTTGGTTAACTTCCTATTGGTTGTAATGACTGCTGAATGACAATAAAAATTTGGTTTACTAGTCAGAAACTTTCAGAACTCTATCATGGGTCAATTTTTGAACAGTTAAATCACTTCCCTATACTTGGCAATGAAAACATTGGTGATTATTATAAGATATTTTTCAGCAGTTGTTGTAACAGTCAAAATCTAGAAGAGGACTGCTATAGTTAAAAGAATGCAGATAAATGAGCTGAATCATTCAGGTTGAAATTCACACCCAACATCATTAAGCAGCTGTGACTGTACTTATCAAGAAACTGAAAGGGAAAATGTGGCATATGTTTTCAGTATCCATATGTGTTGAGAGAACATGTTATAACAAGTGTATGCAGGATGACATCTCATTGGAATCTTATAAACATAGTTGTTCACCTTGAATGACTTCAGAGAAATGGACACTGGTATCTAAGTATGTGATTCCTAACACCAAATGATTACTACCCAAGAAATAAAGCAAAATTTAGGATCTGGAAAAAAATCCCCAAATATAGTATTTAACTTTGGTTTTGAATCCACCCAAGTGTTGCCATTGTTATTTTTTGAGATTATCTTCTAATGTGAGAATTCATTGACCTAAGAAGTAACAGATTTAAAGTATCCTAATAGTAAGATACCCTGTGGGATTTATACTATGGATCAGCTTGTAGCCTGACAAAATTTTGGTGAGTTTTTTTTTTATTTGAAAGAAAGGCAGGAAGAGCACAGAATACAGGAAGATTGCATCTTGGTGCTCTACAGCATGCCTTTATAATTTGTATACCAGTTGGTGGAAGAGCACTGAATCAAGAAAACTTAATTTTGACAGATCTGATGTATACTCTATTTTGGTTAACCAAAAGGAACACATACATTTACTACATTAGAGAAATTTCCATTATTTTTCTCTCAGCCATGAAAATCGATTTTGATGTGATTACACTCAGAGGCTGCTCGATGTGCCAGTGACAGGACAAAATGTATAGAGACAGTGGGTGGTGTGGACTGTGGTTAAGCTGGACCCTGGGACAAACTGAAAATAGTAGGATTTAAATACCAATTAGGATAATTTGTGTGAAAATGGACCTACAATAAAATAATGAGGACTATGCTGTATTTAAAATTAAATATATATGTACATATTGACTGTATTTCAATACATCTAGCAATACATGGTTGTTATCACCTAATTTTTACAGTTTTACCTAGAGAAGTACAAGGGTATCGCTAATCATAAGCAGTGAATATTTTCTCTCGTTAATAAAAGTATTGAGCTTCAAATACTTTAATAAAAGTTTTTAAGATATCTATATTGAAATTTCGATTTGAAAAGGAAAAATGCAAGGATTAAAACCTGCCTAGCACTAGTTGAATTTTTCATTTCTGCTCCTTTTCAGTATGTTCTTACCATTTATAAACCTATGCGTGTTTTCATTTATTCAATGAAAATTCATTATCCTAAGGTAAGACATTTGGCCAAGGGTCTGGGACACATGAAAACAAAGCAAATAGTGTTTGTTGGCATGGAATGTATATTCTAACTGGGGCTACAGACAAGTAATGAGAGATTAGAATAAAATCTGGTAAGTGACATAATAAAATATTAAATTTAGCCTTGAAGGAGGAACAGAGTCTATTCAGTAGGAATTGTTAGAATTGGGGGTTGAGATGAGGAGAGAAGAGAATGAGGGAGGGGAGACTACCAGGAAGAGGGTATAGGGTGCTCAGAGGTCAACGGTAAAGTCCATGGAAAAGAAAAATAAGATGAAGCATTTATATTGCCCAGAGTGTACCATGTAAGAGGTGGAATGAGAGACACAATTAGAGTGAACTTCTGTTTGAGGGGAAGAGAGGATATTGGGTGTTTCTACATATATTAACAGTGTGCCAGTGGGAAAATGTAATAGTTTGTGAACAGAAAACAGAGTTTCCAGTACTAAGCCAAGATCCTCATAAAGGAATGAAATGCTCACAGTTTCCTGGTGTCCATTGCTTATTAACACAAAAACTTTCCAAGTCCTTAATTTATGCTCATAGGAATAGCACTGATTAAGTTCAAGCAATAAAGGCATAATTCAAGAGAGAAAGCAAGTCCTTTTGTCTGAGTATAAGCAGAAAGAAAAAAAAAAAAAGAACAAGGAGTTAATTACTCCAAATTCCTAGAGTTGATGAAAATGTCAGACACAGAATGTAGAGATATACTGTTAAAGTGATAGAATGAAACACAAATTGTAGTTTCACAAGTCTTTGATAAAAGACTTACTACAAATGAACAGAGAAACTTTAAACTATATAGCTTCTAATACTATATATACAGTGATTCAAGTCAAAATGCAATTGATTAAACAGCAGAATATATACATCTAAAGAGAGAGTTAGTGAAATAGAATGTGTCCAAAATTAGTCAACAGGAGTTAGAGAGACAAAAATATGTAAAATAAGAATAAGATGCTACAAGATATAAAGGGTAGTTGTCTAATTCTAGCAGACATATGATTTAATAACAGGAGATAATAGAGGAGACAGTATTTCAAAATATAATAAATTTTTCAGTATCGATGAAAATATAGATCTTCAAATCCAAGAAGCATACTATTCTTCAAGCAGGATAAATATAAAGAAATTGAAAATGAAACACATTATGATGAAATTGTAGAACAAAGACAAAGAGTAAACCTTTAAAAACAGTCTAAGAGCAATGAGAAAACATTCAAAAATTATATATATTCTGGTGATTAATTTGCCTATCAAAATGTTTCCCTGGATCTTGCCAACCACAGCAGATCATGGACCATACATAATAGACAGTCCAAGTTGGAAGTCAGGTAATGCACATTTCTTAACTTGGCATAATCTCTTGGGCACTGCTCTGAATTAAACAGTGAGCTCAGTATTTCTGCATGCTGTCTCTTTCAATCCTCTCTGCCATCCTCTGATGTTGCAACCCTCTGAGTTTGATTTTGTTATCCTTACTCAAAAGAATAGGATTTTGAAAGAGAAGGATTTGGGTATTGACAGCGGTTTTGTGATCTTCCCAAGGTCATGAACCTAAAAAGTGACATAGCAAGGATACAAACCCTGGACTTCTAACTCCACAGTATTGTTCATTGTAGTGACTCATCCCATATTCCTTATTTTCATGAGTCATTCATTAGAATGCCTTCAAAATAAGGAGTAGAACATAATCTTTTATAGCCATAAGTTGAAAGCAATCTAACCAATTAAAAAGCAGTCAAAGAGAAGGAATACTGATAAACACATGGATAAATTAGAAAAAAAAAAAAGATACCAGGAGATCTCTGTAAGATATCCTTAAAGTACTGAGGGAAGTGACTGGTATAGTCAGAGAAAGATACATTTGGTGAATATGTAAATCAAGTCATGCAAAGATGAAAACAACTGAGAAGTTACCACAAAGAAAAGAAATAAAAATTATTTCTAAAAAGCATTCAAGAAAGAAATTACATCAAATCTAAAACTCATACTTTACAAAAAGAAATCAAATAACTCAATCAAAAAATAGGCAGAAGATGGGCCTATCTGGTGGTGCAAGGGTTAAGCACCTCACTATGAAGCATCAGCAGCCACTGCAGCACAAGTTTGACCCCTGTCCAGGAAGCTGACCCACATGGTGCAGTAGACCTCTTCTATCTCATCCACTGCTCTCCTTAGCAGTGTATATCAGCCAGTCTGCCTGTTCTGGTCCCTACTCTGTTCCTGGTGAATCCTCTTATGCCCCCACACCTCTGGCCTGTACCCCAGCTCTTGTATGCATAAATAAATAAATCTTTAAAATAGGCAGAAGATCCAAATAGGAGTTTCTTCAAAAAGGACATACAGAGGGCCAGTAGACACGTTAAAAAAAAAGTTTATCCCGTATCATTAGGGAAATACTGATTACCAACATGATGAAATACCATATCACATGTGAGAAAATGGCCCATATCAAAAATAAAAAAGAAACCATTGGATATAGAGGGAAAGAATAACTGCTGGACAGAACATAGATTGGTCCAGCCCCTAAGAGAACAGTAAGCTGATTTCTTAAAATACTAAAAATAGATCTACTTTATGATTCAGCCTCCCCATTCTTAGTTAGCTACCCCAAAAATGCAAAACCACTAAAATGAAGGGATAGAGCCACACCTATGTTCATTCAGCACTATTTACAGTAGTCAAGGTATGAAAACTACCTAAGTTCCCAAAGACTAATGAATGGATTAAGAAGATGTGGTATATATACACCATGGAATACTACTCAGCTTTAAAAATGATATACTCTATGAAGTTATTTTTAAAATACAAAAAATTGTTCCTTGAAGATGAGGATAAATAGACAAATCTTTGAGAGGATTTATTTTTAAAAGAAAAAGAGAGGCAAAAATAAATAATATTAAAAATGGAAAGGGTGACATAATTACAAATTTAAAAATATTAAAGAAAAGTGTAGTGCTGGGAATGAAATTTAGGTTGAGTGACTCTGCCACTGGATAATCAGAAAGGAACTAAAGCTAAGGAGGCTAGGGAAAATATACTGAAACAATGAATTTGAAGACCTTATGGGACAATCAAATAGTGGTGTCAAATAGCTTATTGTCACACAGGCTTATAAAAAGATCGATATGTAGAAACAATGAGCAATAGATAAAATGTTAAATATTTCTGTAAATAGCCTTGTCTCTTAAGAATCTAAGAGACAAGGCAATTCATGTTTTCTTAATGAATAAAAGATTTTTCTCAAAATTATTTTGCAAATAACTGATATGAAACAATTTCCCTCTTAACATACCTAGTTTAGAGTAATGATCCAATCCTTGAACATAGATGTGTGTTCTTAAACTTTCTCCATACCCTACCATGTAAGCTGCAAATCTGTGGATGGGATCCATCATGTTATAGATAGAAACTGATGCCCTAGATACAGATAATATTAGCTAGCAGCATTATTTAAAATAAGACAGTTAAAAGGGTGTATGGTATGATTCTTAAGATTGGCAATAATTAAAGAAAGGGTAGGTCAAGGAGAAAGAAAAACTCACAAAAGAGACTAAAAATGAAATGGCCAGTGAAGTATAAGGCAAACAAGGAGAGCGCAGTTACAGATAAGTCATACGGAGAGGGCATTTCAAGAAAGAAGGAGCAGTCAATAGTGTCAAACTCTGCCAAGTGTTCAGGTAGATAAGACCTGGAAATTATTTATTGGATTTAACTACAAGGCCATCATCACTGACATTGACAAGAGCAGGTTCAGCAGAGTGGGGGAAGTAGGATCCAGATTTTAGAAGGCTGTGGAGTGAAAAGGAGAAACAGAAGTGGAGATGGATTTAGATTTTTCATATATGTTTGACGTGAATGGGAGGACGTGTTGGTTACTGAAGGAGAACATGGAGGTGATATTTTTTTTTCCCCAAAGTGTGTGTGTAAATATTGATTAGAAGAAGTGAATACACTGGTGGAAATTAAACATATAGGAACGAAGGGATGTTTTATTTGTCAAATACTCTTTTTGTGCTCACCTTCTGAGGTAATTATAAAGAAGAGCATTTTCAATTTTCATTACTTCTCTGTGAGATAGGAGTATTTCTTATTCCCATTTTGTACTTTTAATAAGAACACGAAGAGGTAAGGTCAATGCTATGGTCAGTCTGTCAATTAGTGAGGACTTACAGTTCAATCCAGGCCGTGACTGGTTTCATTAGAACAATTAAATATGGATAAGTAACCTATGAACAAAGCAAAACCTTTGAGAAGAAGCCAAAGAGATTGTGTAAATAAGTGGGGAAGTGAGTCTTTGAGAGAATGAAGGACAATTTCTTACATCATAATAGAAAAAAAGAGGCAAACTCACTCAGAAAGTGTGTATTTTCGAAGCTAGGACAATTGGAAGTTCAGGGAGCTTCCATGAAAAGATTTGTTTTTTTTACTTACTGTGAGAATATCATCTATACATACCTGTGAGAGATGGCTAAGCTGATGGGGTTGGAAATTTGAAGCAAAAGGAGATAGATTGATGTAAGTGTCATACAGAAAACCAAAAGTGAGTTTATAAGGAACATAGTAGGAGTTCATGACAACTGTAAGAATCATTTTGTATCAGTGACTTCAAATTAGTGACATTCCACTCATGATTGAATGTTTTTCCTTTAGTACTGCCATGAGTTTAAAGCTGTAGTTCCCTGATGAAGGCTTAAACTTGGGCAGGTAAAAGCAGGGGAGGAAATTAGAGAAAAACAGAGTTGAGGTTATTGACAAATACCAATTTGAAGTGAAGAGATTTGGAATCCAAGCTAGATGGGAAAGGCATCCAAAAGAAAAAGGTAGACAGAGACATTAGCACCGCCAGGACAGTGGAACTTGGGTTGCTTTTATAATACAAAAGAGACTAAATTTGAATACAAAAGGTTCTGACACAACTGACCTTTGATGAGACAAAAGGCATCCACTTATTTTTAGAGTGCCCATGGTTATTTGAATATGCTGTCAGTCATAGCTTTGAAAAAAGTGATTAGGTGGTAGAAGTGGTGTAGAAAGAATTGAGTTCAGAAGCTGGAGGAATGGGTTTGGAGAGGGTGAAGTTATTATTTCAGGGATTAAGACTTCCTCATGAGGACAAAGTCCAAGACGCACTGAAGTTGTGACTTGCATTACTGGGTGTTTACTCTTTCTGGCCTAGAAGCCACATTGGAAGATGATAAGATTTCAAATAGATAGTTAAAGTGTGGGACCTCCTTGGTGGCACAGGGGGTTAAATCTCAGCACTATAAACTGTCTGCAGCCACTGCAGCAAGACTTAGATCCCTAGTCAGGAAACTGACCCACATGGTGCAGCAGACCTTGTCTGTCTTGCCCATTGTGGGCAAGTGTATTTCAGTAGATCCACCTGTTCTTTTCCCCACTCTGTCTCTGTTGAATCCTCTCACCTCCCTTCTATCCCCCACACCTCTGGCCTGAACCCCAGCTCTTGTATGCATAAATTTAAAAAAAAAAAAAAGAAAAAGTGTGAACTATGAGCCAAAGTCTTTATTTAAAAAGGATTAACTCAGATCTTTGTGGATGATATCAAGAAAAAGGATTATAAAGTGATTTAGTCAGATGGCAAATGCCGCAAAGTTGTAGTTTTTTTTGTCTTTGTTTATTTTTTTTGTGGATTCTTTGTTAGAGGTAGTTGGACTCTGAGCTCCAACTTGAGATGTTTTGCAGGCATGTGAAAATATCAGCTGCACATAGGAACACTGAATATTAGGAGACAAAGCTGTAATAAAAATCTGGTAGAAAGAACATCAGGTAAAAAGATTGAGGCTATAACCTAACTTTCTAACAAAGATGGAGAATTAATAAGAAAAAGAAACAAATGAAAATTGGTTATCTAAGTGGATTATAAGATGTTCAAGAGATGTGAATGCCTTAGAAAGGTTAATCATTGGTCATATTTAAGTGCTACATGTGAATACTGTCACAGTAAGTTACTAGTACAGGACAATCCCACAGGGAAATGAGAGAGCCAGAGTGTGTGTTGACCCAGGTCAGATCAGGTAGACATGATCTCACTGATTTTTATGGATAATTGCACTATTTGAAACACTGTAACAAAGAATGCTCTAGACCATAGACCTTGTGATGTTTAGAAAGAGCATTCCTGCGTTCTCTACAGCTGTCCTGAGTTGCTTTAACTTCCATTCTCTTAGACCCTGGATTTCAATTTCTTCAAAAAAAATGATGGGGATCTGCACTGGAGAAATTGAAACCTCCCTGGGATATTGAGTGTTGAGTACAATAAAAAACTTGTGACAGACAACTTGAGGTTTTCTCGATGGAGGAGGGCAGAGGCCAGAGAGGTAAGATGGAAATTCACCAGGAACATTAACCAACAAGCATGACAATGAAAAATATTCTAAAGCATTGAAATGTGGGTCGAATTGTGAAAATGCAAATGTTCCATATTTTTTTTAATCTGGTTTATGTACTCACATTGGTTCTTTCTTTATACTTCCTTTTAATTACCCTTTCTTTGGAATTTGGTTCAATTTACCTCTTGCTTTCGTCTATGTCTTATTTATTTTTCCTATTCATTCTTACTTTCTTCTGCTTTATCCTGTCTTGTATAGGTCTTTTTTGTAAATTATATTTCAATAAAAAGATGTGAAAGATAAAAAGGAGTATACAACAAAACAGATATCTTTGATATTCAAAATAGGTTTTTGATGGAAATTTTAAAGTATTTGGTCAACAATATACCCCATGATTTACCCAGTACCTCTATTCAATGGACATGAAAATATATGTGCAATTTATTGTACACTTGCTAAAGACAAATATATCAAATGAAATATATGGATAGCATGATAATGTTTTTATTCATCCATTTATTCATTACAGTGATATTTATTGAACACTTTTTGTGTGACAATCACTATTTGCAGCTAGAGACCTAGTGCCTACTACCTAGACACATCAGATCTAGTATGGAAAACAGACAGTGGACAAATATCACAGACTTAAATATTTAATTATAACATGATAGACGCTACAAAGGAAAGGGCATGCTGTTGTGAGAGATTATAGGGTAGACATAATTTATATTGGTAATCAGCACAGGTCTTATTGAAAAGTATGGTCTTAATTGTAGGTCATGGCTTTAACTTCAAGACAAATAATTCTTTGAGAAATGCTAACCTCTCCATGGCAACTATAGTGACTATCTTTCAGGTCAACAAATAGGCGAGTTGTTTTTTTTCTTTAATTTTTCTGGTGGTTCTTGAAGTTTCCCTGTCATTGGTAGGTTTGATGCAATTCAGCTTGCAATAGAAATGTATCAGGAAACATTTCTAACTTGGAATTCTGAACTTGAAATAAAAATCAGATTGGTTTAAAGTTAGTAAAACTTTTGAGTCAAGTCCTACATTTTGGGCCTCCCTGGTGGAGCAGTGGGTTGAGCGCCACGGTGTGAAGCATCAGCAGCACAGCAGCGGAAGTTCTATCACTGGCCAATGAGGAGACCTACATGATGCAGCAAATGTCTTCTGCGTCGCTCACTGCTCCCCTTAGCAGTGTGTTTCAGTGGATCTGCTTATTCGTCTCCCCACTCTGTCTCTGGTAAAGCCTTTCACCTCCCACAACTCTGGCCTGTACCCCAGCTCCTGTGCATAAATACATTTTAAAAAATAAAATCTCCAACTTTAAAAAATAAAAAAGACACACATTTCCCCCCTAAGAATGAGCAACTGTCTATGCCTTCCTGTTAGTCTTGTATTTAGCTTCTGAAGGTCAAAAATATTTATGAAAATTGAACATGAATATGAATTTCTGTGCACTCCATTTTTTTTACATTATCTCCATTTTTGAAACATTTCTGGAAATTAAGTAATGCGATCATTTTATGAATGAGAAAAATAAGTCTTGCCACTTTAGCAACATCCTTACAAGCAACGACAAAATCAGAACAGAATGCCAAAAGTTATTTTGTGGTTTAAATTTATAACCTCAATTCTTTCAACTCTGTGTGATTGCTACATGCTTTAATTTTAGAAATGACTATTGTGGGTTTGAATGGTATCCCCTACCCCCCAATATATGTGAAACTCCTAAGATTCCAAACAATGAGACCTATTTGGGAAATTAGCTTATTGAAGATGTAATGAGGTAAGATGAAGCCATATTGGAGTAGGATGGGCCCTGAATCTAATATGACTATCATCCCTATAAAAAGACAACATGAAGGAAAGGAATAAGAATGATAATAATAATAACAATAAACACACAAAAACCAAAAATGAAAAGACAAGGACAAATTGGGGATACTTTGTGGGGAGGGGGGAGGGTGAGGGTTGAGGCGAGACAGGAGCATGGGGGACTGAAGTGATGGTGCACTGGTGATATGGTGATGGGCAATACATGGGGATTACAACTGATGTCAAATATATATACATATATATATGTATATAAAGACAATATGAAGACATGGACACTTGAGAGCAGAACACTATAAGACAACACCATGAAGTGCTGTAGCTGCATGTTAAGAATGCCAAGATTGTCAGAAAATCACCACAGCCAGAAGAATCCAGTGAAGATGCTGTGACACAGGTTTAGAGAGAACATGGCCCTTATCCTTCAGTGTAGGAGTTTCTTTTTGAAACAAAGATAACTAATAGAATGGGAAAACTAAGTAACAGTAGTACAGGTCCTCTGAAGATAACTGAAATGCATATTTAAGTTAAATGCTTCCTCTTCTAAGGTGCCCTTTCACTTACATGAGGTGGGCAATCACTACCTGAGCTTTGCCAGATATGCCTATAGCAGGTACCCTCAATGTTACCTTCACTGGGAATGGCAATCATTAGGAGCACCTTCTTTCTCTTCTAAGGTAGAACTCTCAGTCTTTGTAGGTAAATATAATCATGGCCTTTTTTTCAAGCAATTTAGTTTTTGAAAATAACATATTGTTTTCCTATACTGATATATGTCTCTGTTCAAATGTCATTTCTTCAAAGAATCGTTTTCCTGACCATCTACTTCATTCTCAGTTCTGTTACTTTGACCTCCACTACACTTTATTTGACATTATATTTTCTTCCTTTTGTGTCCTCTTTCCCTCCATAGTTTCCTTCCTTCCTTGATGTCTTCTTCTCTTTCCTTTTCTTTAATTTTGTCCTATTCAGAACAGAATTCCTAGCATCTTGAAGGACATTGAAATTGATAATGTGTTCGAAAAATGTGGGTTAAACCAATAAATACATGTAAATGTGTATATAATTGGAGGATGAAAAAAAAACAATTATATTTTATATAAATAATAAGCTACCAGTAATATGTTTTATAGGGATTTGGGTCAATAAGTCTGTAAGCAAATATAAAGGATTAGAGTTGTTTCTTTATGAGATTTTATGAACTAATTCATTTTTGTGACATTTCATGAGCAATACAGATAAAGTAAAAACATGATAAGTCAATGGCAATTAATCATATTTTTATTGAAAAAAATCTGAAAAATTTTGAATATGTACATTTAAGCAAAATGAGATAAGTTGGTCTACTTAAAATAATACACTATATGGTCTCCCTGGTGGCACAAGGGGTTGAGTGCCGCACTGTGGATCTTCGTCAGCCACTGCAATCTGAGTTCAATCCCCAGCCAGGGAAGGGACCCACATGGCACATCAGACCACTGCTCCCCTCAGCAGTGTACTTTAGTACACCTGCCTGTTCTGCTCCTCGCTCTGTCTCTGGTGATCCTCTTACTTCCCGCCTCTTGCCTGTACCCCAGCTCTTGTATGCATAAACAAATAAAATCTTAAAAAAAAATAATGTACTATATTTTAGTATGATTCTTATCTTGGATTTCTATATATTTAAAATTATTATTCTGTGAAGGTCTTGGAAGACTTCTGAAATGGTCCATAGTACAAAGCAGGTTAAAACCCCTTACCTAGAGTGACCTCTTATGAAGGTGATGGTAAGTCCTGACAATATAACTGTGAATCCAGTTAATACATGAGCCTTAAGTCAAGCACTGCACAAGGATCTGATAATTTTAAGTAAAAGATGTAAAGCAAATGGATAATATGCTATTATTTTCATTTTGAAGGGTATGCTTTTGGAAATTATAGCATTTTTCCCAAGTAATCTTGGCTGAGATTGAGGTCCTCTCTGTCCTCTTTTGTCAAGTTAGTCTTGATAGATATTTCCAACTGTTCATTAAATAATATGTAAATCATAAAGCAATAACCATCATATGACTCTCACATAACTATCTGTTTCTAAAAGAATTATAGCATCAATGGCTTTTAATGGCCATTTACAATGCCAGGAAACTCTTAGGTGATTTCCAGTGGAACCAGTCCAAATTGGTTACCCGGTGGAATTGATCTTTAGTTAAAGGTCAAATTCAATTTTACCTTCAAAATTGAGAAGTGATGGATATGAAGGCTGCCTCTTAATAATAATCTTTAGCATAAAATTCACTCTATATTCATTTTTTAAAATCTTTTGATTGCAGAAGAGGAATAATACCATTCACTACCCACCCCCCAAGTCTCAAAAGAATTGGCAGATTGACATGGGGATTATCATATGAAAATTCAAATCATCATTTTCTTTCTATAAAACTCTTGGGAGAAAGTACCTGGAAAGCTGCAGTAAATAAGACTTGCTAACCATCAAAGATCCAGATTTATTCATCTAATGAAACACAATTATTGAGACACCTTCGTTGGTGGCTTAACTCTAAAACTACACTATAGAGAATTAGAGATCACATTTTTTTTTTCCCTACAAGTAAAGGCTGTGCCCCAAATAAGAGAACGATGTGGCTAAGTTGAGCATATTTGCCTTTTCAGACTCATCTGTTGAATAACTTATTGCAAGGGAATGATAGACCAGAAGAGACTGCACATGGGAAAAAATAAATCTAAAAGAGTAAATCTTCAATTGTCATTTCCTTGTTACTATGTCCAGCACTGAGACCCTAGTCTTCATACCACCTTCCCTATGACCTACTTTCCTTCCAGATCTTTAAATGGCAACTATGCCCCTGCCTCATCCCTTTTACACATATCCCACCTTACATAAGTTCTACTTGCTTCAAAGCAGAGCTCTGAAGAATAATAATCCTCTGAAATGAAAAGTTAGGTCCTACCAATTCACACAAATCCCTGCAGTGACTCATTGTGGTCTACTTGAGTATAGGCACATGTCCTTACAAAAATTTGCAAGGCTTTGTTTAGTTGATAAACTGTTAATCCGCTTGGGGTTCTTTCTGAATCTCTCTTATCACTGATCTTTTGCAGTCCCACCACCTTCTTGTGATTCCACACCCCCAGGCATGCACTGACCTGCCTAGAGAACTCCACCTTCTGATATGTGATTGGCTAATTTCCTTGTTTCCCCAGAGTGTTTACCCAAATATCTACTCAAGGAGGCATATCTCACCATTTATTATTTTAACTGTATCCCTGTTTCAACCAAGCATTTTTTTCATTTTTCACAGTACTAATAGTATGTAACAAATGATATACTCTATTAGACATACTGTATGAGCTAACTCTTCACAACCTATATAATGTTTTTAATTTCATAGGAGTAGGGATTTTCACTTTGTTCACTGCTCTTTGGAAAGCACCTACTATGATGCCTAGTCAATAGTAAGCACTCAAAGTATATGTTGAATGAACACGTCAATTAGAAAATTACGTTGACTCCACTTTCAAAAGATGTTTTAAACCTATTTCCAACCATTTTGTCAACAATTCCATTGCCATTAACTTGATTTAAACCATAATTATATTTACTCTTTAAATACTCTTCATAAATTTACTTGTCCTTCTTTATTCTAAAATACACACACACACACAAACATACTTGCACAAGCAAATGCAACAATAGCAACAAAAATGCCAGACTGTGTAACAGCTCCAGACCCTCCAGTGTTATTTTTCCACACTGAGTATAATTCACAGACTTTGGTGGCCTTTTGTTCTACAGGATCTGTCTCTCTCACCTCTGTTTCTGCCTGACTTACCCTGAATCTATCACACTGGCCTCCTTGAGCAAACCATATTCACTTTTGACTAAGGCCATTTTTATTTGTTATTTTTTTCTGCCCGCCATGCTCTGTGACCAGAAATCTTCATGACACATTCCCTTGATATTTGTGTGTCTCCCTTGATGCTTTTGTAAATTTCCCAGAGTAACTTTGTCTGAGCAGCCTACTTTAAGTTTAAAACTCCTGTACCATTTTTAGCCTGGCCCCATTTTATTTTTCTTCATCATACTTATTGTTATGTCTCATATAATTTGGCACATTTATTTTGTTCATTGTCATCACCAACCAGAATGTAAACTTCGCAATAGCAATGATTTTCCTCCACTTTGTTCACTGACACATGGTAGACATTCAATTAATAATTATGGAGGGAAAAATGAAGTATGACTCTTGGCATCTGAAAATTCTCAAAGGAAATGCATGTGTATTAGTTAGTGTCCCAGTAAGAAACAAATGGCACTTTCAAACTAATTTGAGCAGAGTTTAATAAAAGGATGATTTACAAAGGTGAAGTCAGGCTATAGAGAAACCACAAAGGAGTGCTTTATCCCTGGGCTAGAATCACTGCCCATCTTTCTCTTCCCCCCAAATAGAAACTGGAAAATAGTAGAACCCTTTGACTTAGTCTTCCAGGAAACAAGCACTGGTGAGAAAGGTGCAGAGTAAACCTAACAAGTAACATAGATTATATTTAGAATAATAGTGTTGGTGAGCTTTGATGGTAGAAAGCAAAAGTGTCAACAATATCCCCAGTACTCTCCATATATTTCAGTTTTTAGAGATGTACCCATGAATGACCAGTATTTTCTCAAGTTAGAGCCTATGTCTGGCTCATCTTCTAAGGCCATTATTAGGCAAAATCATGTATAAGACTTACAGGATTACTGGATGCAGGGATTATTGTAGTGCTGCTGCAAGAGGATTTGTGTTAGATAATTATGGTGTAAATTTGATTACTTCCTGAGTAATTGTAAATGATATTCAGAAACAAATAATGTCAAGTAGCTGGAGTGTTTGGGAGGAAACACTTGAGGCAAGGTGGTAGAGCATAATGGTGGGTCATTTTAGATAATATGGGGAGGAGATTACTGAAGAAGTGATTTTCTGACCTTAGAGTTGAATGGTAATTTGGAAGCAAATCAAGAGAGTGGCATTGCCAGAGGTGCCATATAAGTCTGGGGAACAAAGTTAGCAGTGAACTCAGAACAGAGTGAGTGATGAGTATGGACAATAGAGGACATGATACAAGGACCAATCAGATGATTTGAGATTTTATAGGCACTAAAGTCTTGTTTTGCTCTATCACAATGCAGTGAGGGCCAGGGGACTAAGACCCAAGATCTACAAAGAACTGATCTAACTCAACAGGAAGAAAATAAAGCACCCAATCAAAAAATGGGCAAAAGGGCTTCCTAAATACTTCTTCAAAGATGACAAACATATGGCCAATAGGAACATGAAAAAAGCTCATCAACACTTATGATCAGGGAAATGCAAATCAAAACCACTATACTGTATCATGTCATTCATGTGAGAATGGCAATAACAAAAATATCAGAAACAACAAATAGACAGTGTGGAGAAAAAGGAGTCCTCATACACCATTGGTGGGAATGTAGACTGGTCCAACTCCTTTGGAAAACACCATGGAGATGCCACAAAATATTTTTAAAAAAGATCTCATATACTATTTAGCAATTCTACCCTTCAGTATGGATCTATGTGGAGAATACAAAACAAGTAAATTAAAAGGACATATACATTATATGTTCACTGCAGTGAAAATCCTATGTTCATTATTTGTAACAGCAGGACTATGAAAACAACCTAAATATCCATAACAAGGACAGGGCAGTGGATGAAAACTATGTGTATTGTGGGAGATAGATAGATAGATAGATAGATAGATAGATAGATAGATAGATAGATAGATAGATAGATAGATGAGATATATATTATATATATATGAGAGAAACACACACACACACTGGACTACTATTCAGTTGTAGTAAGAGATGAACTCTTGCCATTTCTGAGAACATGGATGCAATGGGAGGGAATTATACAAAGTTTAAAGAGTCAGAAGAAGGATAAAATCAGGATGATTTCATTCACATATGGAATATAGAGAAAGAAAACAAAGGAACTTACAAAACTAAATCAAAACAGACCCTGGAAATACGAAGTAGATTTCAGAGACAAAGAGAAAACTTGGCAGTGGTAAGAAAGGAGGGAGGGGCCCAATGATTTAGGATAAAGGAATATATCTGAGGAGTTATGAACCTAGTCCCTTAAATCAAATCCAGTGGTATAAATCCTTGTTACCTCAATAAAGAAAAATAAAATAAAAACTAAAAATTAACAATAACAACAAAAACCATGAGAAGTCATTGAAAGATTCTGATCCTGGAAAATAATTTATCTGGTATACATTTCAAAGAATATTCCCCATCCAATCTATGATGAATACTAAAAATTTGAGTTTTATTAAAATGTAACTATAATATCTCTATACTTTATTTCCTATATTTACAGGTCATTTATTTGAACTATATCTTGAATATAATAATACAGGAATTTATTTTAAATTATTTTTGTTCTTAAAATTTCCGTGTTTTTATTTAATTGACATCAACCATCTTGTTTTCACTTTTTCTGCATGTTTATCTCTTCTTTCAATTTATTAATCCAATTGTTTGGATATTTTTTTTCCAGTGAGAAAGTGTTGGGAGTAGATATTTCAGGACTAGGGAACTGATATAGAAGTGGTTTTTGAAGTACCTCCAGCTGAGTTTTGTCCATTTCTAGATCCTTCCTCCAGATAGTATCTCCTCAGAGCCCCCAGTGGCAGCTTCACATTCTTCTAGAGAAACACCATTGTCTGATAAGTTCTTCCTAAAACATGGGGGAGCTACAGAGGCATCATTCCTGCTGGACTTCACTGTCAATCCTCAGAAGCCCTTACCATTTCTGAAGTGGTAGTAGCAACTCTCCTCTATGAATGTATTCCTCTATTTCTCCAACTATTCTAATGTAATTTGGAATTAACTTTTTAAGATTTTAGCTTTAGGCCTCCTTGATGGCCTAGGGGTTAAGTCCTAGAGCTGTGACTTCCATGGCCTTAGTCTGATCTCCAAACAGGGGGATGTACCCACATGGCACAGCAGACCTCTCCTATTTCACCGCTGCTCCCCTCAGCAGTGTGTTTCAGCATATCCGCCTGTTCTGCTCCCCACTCTGTCTATGGTGAGTCTGTTTATTCTCCATCTCTCCCTCACCTCTGGCCTGCATCCCCGTTCTTCTATGTAGAAATAAAGTCTTAAAAAAAAATAAAGTTTGTAACTGTAACTTAAGAAGGTAAAGAAAGTTAAAAATGATTTTGACCAGCAAATTAATAAGAAGGTAGATTTCTAAAAATGGTTAATGACAAGTTTAAGATATTGGTAATGTTTTAGGAAGAAACAAAATAAACTGGCATATTTCTTAAACTGGGAGGGGGTAAGAATTACAGGTGAAGATTCAGGGGTTGTCAGACAATGCATGGTAGTAGAGACCATGAAATGGGAAGCAAATGTTGTCCAAGAATAATAGATCCCCAAAGATATGGTCTCCATAATTTAAAAGGAAAGTGATTTTACTCTTTTGACATATTGGAGATTCACAAAATATAAGGCAACATGCAAGAAATAAAAAATAATGAATGTTTCCAGCTATTTTCTGCGATAAAGCTTTAAAATTGAAAGCATGAGAGTGGAGCCAGTGGGTTTATAAGGTTTTATGGTGGAAAACCTCCCTTAATCTATCACTTTTCAAATAAAATGGCATGTAATACCTGTATAAATTGATGTGTGTGAAATTTAATTTATATGCTCTAGTGTTATTATCATCATTAATGTTACCATTACTTAAGACAAAATAGCATATGCAGTTCCAAACCTTTATATGTTGAGTACAACAGGTGAAAAATGAAGATTCTGATGCGATTGTGTGTGTATCTAATTGCCTTTTTGCATTTTAATTTCCAGTCCTTTTTCCCCTTTGTTCTCTCTTCACTTAAAAGATTTAGTCTGTGTAACCATTATTCAAACAGGATTTTAAAAACGGGAGACAGGGACTTCCTTGGTGGCACAATGGGTTAAGCAACACACTATGAAGTAGACCACAGCCACTGCAGCATGAGTTCAGTTCCAGCCACCTGTTGGGGAGGTGACCCACATAGCGCAGCAGACTTCTCCTGCTTTGCCCACTCTTCCCCTCAACGATGTATTTCAGTTGATCTGCCTGTTCTGCTTCCCACTCTGTCTCTGATGGATCCTCTCACCTCCCACAACTCTAGCCTGTATACTGATTCTTGTATGCATAAATAAATCTTTAAAAACAAAAATAAAAAAGGAGAGACTGCCTTATATTTGTCACGTTTATGATTTCTGTAAGACATAGCTACAGAACCTAAGATTCATTAGTGGAAATGCAGCAACCATTCATTTCTGTCCAATTATTTGTATATTTTTGAAGAAAGGTAACAAATATCAATGCCTTGTGAAAAGGACATTCACTACCTTCCAATTCGAATTTATTAAGCTATCCAAAGAGTGTTTGGAATCTTCCATTGACAGAAAAATTCAGTACCACCTCTCATATATCTCTCATATATAAAGTAAGTTCCTGGTCCACATACATTTTCCCCCAAACAGTCAGTCATGCAACAGATTTTGAGTCCTGGCCCTAAGATGAGACTTCTTATTGGCATAGGTTTTCCAGAAGGAGAACAGTCAAAAGTCCAGCTTGCTTAGAGTTTCCATTATAGCAGAATTCCACAGACTATAAATAAGCAAGCAAATAAAAGATATAAATTGAGATAGTGAATAAAGGTCACAAAGAAAATGACACTGTGAGAGGGACAGTGTGAAGCTATACTCTCTGATCGGATTTGATGATACTGTAAATGTCTCAGTTTCCAGCTGGTGTTTCATTTGTCGGTTTGTTTTTATATTTTATTTTGAGTCATACCAGGATGACAATATAGGAGTAAACATCAAGGAAGAATTCTGAAAAGAAGAGGCTCACTGAGTTAAAATCAAGGTGCTCACAAGCACTGATTCCAGCTACCTGGGGGGAGGAGCACGGTGAGAATGATTCAATACAAAGTACATATGACAATAACTTGAGGATTAAAATAAAGGTTATAAATGTGACAAAGAAACACTAGACTTACATTCCAGAAACAGTGAAGATAAGGAGAACAGAGCTAGTGGTTATTAATTAAGATTTTTCCAGCTTAATCAGGAAATAAAATGTTAAATGCAGACACACACACAGTATTTAATCTTTATGTAACTCCTTATTCTTGCTACTATTGTGGTTTTTCAGGGAAAATGTTTTGATTTGTTAAATTAAAGATTGTCTATATTATTTAATTTCTCTTGAGAAAATGCATTTGGGTTTAGGCCTTCTGAATTACCTATTGCTTTAATCAAACCACCAGTAATTGCTTACATTGACAAAGAGATACTACAGAATTAAAACAAGTGAGACTGAGAGAAGGCAGGAAGTGGAATCAATTTCAGCAATCAAGGAACAGCATAAGGGAGACAAGGATAATAGCAAGAAAAAGATAGTAAAGATTAGGTTTACTCTTAGATATTTTCTCTGGATTCACAAAACCTTTGCTCTGGAGAGGGCCAAACCCTTTGCTCTAGAGAGGGCCACCATGTTTTTAGTCATCCATCTCTTACACTTCGACATTGATTAATTCAGTGATAAAATAAGTCCTGAGCAGATTGGGTTCCTATTGACTCACTGGAATGTATGAAGCAGCCATTCTCCTTGAGAGTAAAAGACCCTTCTTGTGTCTCACTAACCAACTTGTCTTACAACTGCAGCATGTCTTAATACTTGATATGTTATGCACACCCCATTTAGGATTGAGCTCCTAAATAAAAACTCAGCATTTGCTCTTTTGCTCATCTTATTGGCATTACTGTAAAACATGGTTCATTCTCATTCCACAGAAGCAGCAGAATTTTTATCCTCATCTTTTTATATTGATTTGATAGATATAAAATGCAGGTAAATCTTGATTTCCATGTTGTTTTTTCATTGCAATGGAAGCTATTGACAGTGCAAAGAGTAGATATCCACAAGCCTTTTACAGTGGCTCCTTACCTTGCAAACAATTTTTTTTTTTCTTTCAGTTTCCAGATACCCTATAAGATACGCCTCCTCCCAATGGAATCATCATCCCCTTCAAACTTTAAGACAAGATGCGCTAACAGCCAGGGTGTAACACCCCTTGGGTGACTAGTTAAACTCGCAGTAAGATGGTCCAGATTCACAGAAAAATCATGGTATTTACAGATGATAATAGGCAATCCCATGCTTTAAAATGGGGTATTTTCCAAATATATCTTTGTTATATGAACTTGAAGAACTTGGAGACATATTTCTATTATCCTACCTTGGCAAACTCTATTAGCATTTTCTTACAATAGGTGGGAGGTGGTGGGGAAAAAGTAGAGTATTATATGTCCCAGTCCCATAACCCCCTGAATAAATCTGTCCTGTTAAATCTATTTGTTTATATTTTATGCTTAAAATGTCACAGCTAAAAAAGAAGTTGAAAATTAGTGTGCTGACTTCCTTGTTTAGTGTTATGAATTCCAGGTATTCTCAGTTTTTCTGGGTAAAAAACATCTAAGTATACTCAAAAAATCCTTCTTTAAAACTTCTCAGTAGAAAACATTCTAAGAACCCTTAGCCCTCCAGAACCATGACAGAAGCAAATCGAGAGTGGTAACTGGTGCTGAGGGCTTCCCTGGTATATTAGACAATGAACTGGCATCTTGGTCTTGAAACATTACACAAGTAAAATAAAAGTGATACTTGAGCCTGCTCAAAATGGGAGCTGGAACAGAAACTTCTGCATAAAGCCAGAATCTCTACTCCCCACACCTCCAAAAAAAAAAAAAAAAAAAGCTCAGGGAAAGAGTACACAAGAGAAAATATCTGACCATAAAATGAGATGACAAATAATACTGTCTTTTACCTTTGTTAAGGTAAGAAGATAAAAAGTCTCCAGTGAGTATGTGTATATATAAAACAGCCTAAATTCATCACCAAGTTCAAATTATTTTTTTCTGAATTCAGAATTACCAAATAGTTTACTGTAGTACTGACCTCACGTTTCTCTCAGCAGCCTAGAAAACCAAATACAAAAAATTTCCGTAGGAACCTCCCCTAAGCTTCATAAAATTCTCAAAAGTAAAGACCTAAGGAAAATGACCAGATGATTTTTTAGAAACCAACATGGGAGCCTCCCTGGTGGCACAGCAAGTGAGCACCACACTGTGAAGCATCCGTGGCACAGCAGTGTGGGTTAAATCCCCTGCCTCGGAGGGGACTGACATGGCACAGCAGACCTCTTCTGTCTCGCCCGCTACTCCCCTCAGCAGTGTATTTCAGTCAGTCTGCCTGTTTTGTTCACCAACTGTCTCTGGTGAATCCTCTCACCTCCCATGACTCTGGCCTTACCCCAGCTCTTGTATGCATAAATAAATAAATCTTTAAAAAAAATAAACACGCGCCTATACCTCAGCTCTTGTACACATGAATAAAAAAATCTTTAAAAAAACACAAAAGCATGCAAGAACTGTAGGAACAAAAAAAGATACTATAACAATGACCTGAAATGATTTTTATAAGAACAAAATGTTTTCCATAAATAAATTTAATTTAAAATTTAAGTTCCAGTGAATTTATTAAATGATAGACTTGATTTAGCTAAGAACTAATGAGCAAGAAGATAGCTCTAAAAAAAAAAATACCGCCAAATAAGTACAAAGATACTGAAATTAAAAGATGAAAGAAAATGGAGTGGTGGTGTTTACCATGGGTATGATCGGCGCTCCAGAAGGAAATAATACAGAAGATAGGGCTGCAAGATTTGAAGTCACATGATTTAAAAATTCCCTGAAATGATGACATCAAAACTCAGAATAGGAAATATAGTAAGTCCAAATCAAGATAAATTTATAAAAAGAGAGAAAGAAAATCCACACCTAGTTACTCTTTAGGGAACCTTTAAAATATATCTTAAACACAGCCAGGGGCGGCGGAGTGGGGGAGTATCTCAAAGGAATGAACATTTTTAAAGCAGAAATGGTGTCTAGACAATAGTATTATACATTTGCAATAATAAGTTTAGCAACTGTGAAAAATCAAATTTTCAACTTTACAATCCAAACTAAGCCCTTAGAAATGCAAACAAAGTTATATTTTAATGAAATTTTCAAAATTCAAAAATTTTCCAAACCAGTGAGGAGTAACCACAAAAGAAATTTCTCTAAGGACTGTATCAAGGAAAAAACAAATTCCAAAAGGAAAGGAATGTTTTTAATTAATTTTTTTGAAGTACCATTATTTTACACCCTCATGGATGAGTTCTCCCATTTAGAACACATCACTCCAAACACTCTCTCGCAAGAAAAAAATCCAGAAGTAACTAACCAGAACTAAAAATTAGGCAAGTGATAAAGGTAAGCAATGAGTTTCAAGTGGTATTTCCCAAAATCCCAAGTAGGTTGCTAAAATAGAACAAGAAAAAGTGCTCAATATATTCACAAAAGCTGATCTAAATTCAGATAAACCATAGTTCAGATAAAATCTAATTAGTATTAATGGATTAATTTCTGGAAAGAACATGGTTTATCATGGTTAAGAATTTGAGTTTTTCAGTCAGACAGAATCGTGTCAAGTTCTAATTTCCCCCCATGTAACTTTGTGATTTTCTACAAAGTGGAAATTTTCTTTCTCACTAGCATTTTGTGAAGATCAAGTAATGTATGCAAATTGAGTTCCTACAACATAGCAAATATGCAATAAATGTAAACTATCTTTATCATTATTGCCATCATCATAAACTTCATTTTCATCATCATCACTATTATCATTAACTGAATAGTCACCAGGAATATGTTTCTGTAGGAAATAATTTTTCAGAGTTTGTTTTAGGGGCATGGGAAAATAAACCTTCCCTTGTATCTCATATCTTTTTAAATTTTTTTTAACATTTTTCTATCATTGTGTTTGTATGTCTATCATGTCAACAGATTGATACTTCTTGGATAGTATTGAATTAGTCATTGCATTCCCTGTTATAGTCCCTTGCACACAGTGGAGAAGAAGGAACATTATAGCTTAAAAATTAGTCCACACTGACTGGAAGTATACTTTGTGGAAAACACTGCAACATGTTATATATGCCATATATCAATATATGCGTGTACACAAACACATGTATATGTGTCTATATACATGTATATATCTTCTTCATAGGAACTCCATTATACATGCAATGTTATTCTTATTTTAAAATAGAAAGAAAACAGGTCCTATAATCTGGTTAAAATATCTCAGATTGCAGAGGCAGGATTAGAAAGAATTCTGGTCTGTTTGGATCACAAATCTATCCTTGTCCCTTCTACATTAGCATTTCTAAAACTTCAGATTAGTTTTTTCAGGATTCTGAAAACAAGTTTTCCTGAGTCCACATGACCTCTTATATTTGCTTAAGTTTCAGTGATATTAAAATAAATACGAATATATTCTTGATGATCATCATACAGCTCGGTTTGATACGTTTCACTGGTTTGCGGTTGGCTTTGTTCTCAACAATACTGGTATCAAGAGAACAACTAAAGTGACAGCCTTCAGCTTCCATCACAGTGTTTCAGAAGCTGGCACCCATAGACCCCTCATGTGTGGACAGTCGTTGATAAGTATTGGCTGGATAAACAAATGAGAATTGAGCTTTCATTTTAAGCCTTATGTACCATGGTCTTGAGGAGGCAGATGCTGGAGTGGAAATGGAGAAGGACTTGGAGGATTGCACACCAAATGGTGATAAGAGCATTGTTAACAGGGACCTCCATGGTGGTGCATGGGGTTAAGGCACAGCGCTATGAAGCTATCCCAGTCACTGCAGCACAAGTTCAATCCCTGGCCAGGGAGCTGACCCATATGGCACAGCACACCTCTCCTGTCTCGCCTGCTGCTCCCCTCAGCAGTGTATTTCACTAGGTCTACCTGTTCTGTTCCCCATTCTGCCTCTGGTGAATCCTCTCACCCCCTACCTCTGGCCTATACCCCAGTTCTTGTATGCATAAATACATAAATCTTAAAAAGAAAAAGAGCATTATTAACAAACTCATGAAGGAAAGGGCCTGTGGAAGCCTGGTGTGGGCAACTTTTAACCTTTAAGAACACACAGCAGTTTAAGTTCTGCTACCCTTTAATCGTCACAGAAATAATGATTTAAAAGCCAAAGGGTTTGATCTGTCCCATTATCTTCCATTCATTACCTCTTCCCAATTTTATTGTTCCTGATGAAAGGATTCTGAAATCTCCATGAAAAGATTCTAGTGCAATACAACCCATGTGCAAAAGAATGCATTAATCCTTTAACTCTTCACATGCACATCAAAATTTTCTCACTCTCTTTTCCCCTTCTCCAGAGAAGTGGAAGAACGAACTGTGATTGCAAGACGCTTGCCTTCTCCAGACCACGCATGGGCACTGGGAAGTCATTATACTATCCTGGGAGTGCACGCTTGCTCTCACGGAACTGCTTACCCTTATGGTGAGTGAACTTTTCTCCTCTATTCTCTGTTCCCAGGAGATAAGTGCCCTGTAGGAAACCTGCCATCTTTCCTCTCTCTCTCTCACCCTCTGGCAGCCATGTGTGAGGCCGGCTAAAGTTCTTACTGCAGGCTGGCTTTGTCATCTTGGAGTCTGTTTTGCTGACCTAGCTTTCCCCACAGGCCTTATTTTGAAATGAAAATTAAAAATTTTCATTAGACTTTAGTTCTAAGTCACTTTCTCTAATCTACTTTATCAGGAATCGTGTAGGAGGAGGACAATTGGGTACCTGATCAACCATTAGCAAAGCTAATTCTTGTCACATTTAGCTAGTGATCCTTGTATTTGTTCTCTATTTCTGTGACATGGGGGGAAAGAGGAATGAGTCTTAAGACTGTGATCTACAAAACCAGATTTTAAGGGATCCTTACGTATGCTCTATCTTTTCTTACTTAGATGCTATAAAAAGGCAATGATACAGGGTAAAAATCACCTGAACCTTTGAGTAGAAGCAAGATGAGGCTCATGGTGACCAAATATTTTAATTAAATATATAAATGGCTTTGAGATTGAGAAGGCAGAGGAACAGAATAATAGGTGATTTCTTTGGGGAAAATGTCCCTTCACCATCCATTTTGTTACCTCTTTTGATTTATTTCTAGGGGTTATTTGTACATGTGGGGTATATAAAAATTGACTAAACATCAGTTTTAAATACGTTTTAACCAAAAGAATGAAAATATCCACAGTTTCATATATAAAATCACTAAGACTATTTAACCCAGAACAAAAAACTTAATCCCAGATTATCACTATTTTTACCATATGTATTTCCTCATCTGTGATATATGGAGAAAGCAAACAGATGAACTAAGTAAAACAAATGTAGCCATTTGGGCTATAAGACCAGTGAATGGCTACCAGAAGGGAGGGGGTAAGAGGGTGGGTAATCAAGAAAAAGGGGGTAGTGGCATAATGAATAGATATGGGTTTTTATTAATAACCTTTATGTAACATATATATCTGTTTCTTCTCAATGATGCACATCTGAAACTTATCCAATATTGTCATGCACTGTCACTCAATTAAAAAATTAAAAAAGGAAAATCTAGTAACCATAATATATTTTGACTACACACTTGTGATATCACTGTGGAAACAAATCCAGATATGAAGATATTCACTATGTTGAACAAAATGTATAATTTGGTTTGAAAGGTTAGTAAATGATTCAGGAAAGGAGGGGAGGGTGGAGAAAAGGAAGAAGGTAGAGGGAGCTGTTAAGGTTTATTCAAGCTACAATTGTTTCTTTCCCTGAAAAGAATCAAGAATCAAATTGCATATATACATATATACCTAATAGTCTAACAGCAGTTTTGGACATTGATAATTTGGGTTTCAAAGTATAGCTTTGTATTTATTTGAAAAATATTTTTATTAAAGTAACATTGGTTACAACACTGTATATGATTCCTAAATGTAGAGCTCCACCTCTCCATGTACATTACTCCCTGATACTAGCTGAATACCCTTAGGATTCAGTCTTCTCATCTTTAAAATGGACTTCAACTTATCTACTATTTTCTAGGATTAAACAAAGTGACAAAGTGTATGCGTGCAATAGGTATATAAAACAAAATCTGGCTCTCTCTCTTTTTTTAAACTTTATCCTTCTAAGTTCTACTGCAAAATTCTTAAGGACTAAACTTAGAAAATGAACTTCTTGATTTGCACAATGTTGTGTTTGAGAAAGTAGACTGTTGTCTAGCCTAAACCCAAGCTCATCCTGTTACATAAATAACTTTAGGCACAAATACTTTTTTTCCAAATGGCAGAATTTTCCCACTGCACAAATTTTAGCTGTAAAGCACCTCCTTAGAAGACACCATTTAGATCCTCACTTGACAGTAAGTACATGTCAGGAGGTAAACTTGGTATAGAATCCTGGGAATCATTTTATTTGAGACTTTTTTTTGGGGGGGTGGGATGATTACTTCATACTCTCCTACAAGAAAATGTCCATACTCCTCCACTAAAGAATATTTGGGTAGAAAAGTGTGAGAAATAATGATCTAAGTCAAACATCATATACTAGGTAATTAGGAACGAAATTGAGATGCATTGTGCATAGCCAGGACTTTTAATAGTTTTTTAATTAGTTGTCATGATTCTGAAATCAAGAGAGTTCACCTAAAAGTATGGACTTGAAGTTTAAAAGAAATTTTAGATCTGTTTGTTTATAGCTGACACATATCCTAGCATGACAATGACTGGCTCAAGCAAGGACACACCCTTTGAGGAGCATGTGACATCTGTTTGCTGGGTCTTCTGCTGATCCCACCCTGACTCACTAACTAAGCCATGTGTTTAGCCTTTGCAGACACATGCAACTCTCAGCCCATAGAAAGAGAGTCATGTATACAACTTTGGCTCAGTTAGGAGGCATTTTCCAAAGGAAAATAATGGTGGTAGTGCATGGATTTTTACTTGAATGGGACTTCTAGTTCTCTATCAGAGATCCATATAGAGTCAGGAATGGAAAATAATTGCTCAGTTGATTAATATTAACTCTGAATACTACAAAAGCCACAGTGAGTTTTGAATGAATCCCTATCTATAAAAGTCATCTCCTTCACTACTGCCTGCAACACAGTTTTGTTTATAAGGCTTTCCAGAAGACTCTGCAAAGTTGACCCACCCATTTGCACTGGTGCTTGATCAGTGCCCTTCAGGAAGGAAATCACATGAAGAGTGCCAGAAAATGTGAAGGTGTTTGAGAGAAGACGCCAGACCTCACTTTGAGAACCAACTATAAGGAAGCAATGGGACCTTTTATAAGTTATATAAGACCATCCTTTACCTAAACTTAATAAATATCTGAAATGCTTTAGTAATAGAACTAGCTGAGAAGTAGTCTCTGTTTAAGTTCATGGGAATGACAGGTAAGGAAATGCAGGATGCAAAGAAATGAAGGGTAATTTGCAGGCAAGCTACTAGAGTTTAATATTATTTTTGAACCTCTCTGCACCATTACTTTTAAATAAAATGGAGAAGAATGAATGTTAATACAAGTGTAGAATCACACTACAAGTTCTATTTGTATGTAGTCCTGCCATTCAGGCAAAAAAGGTAATAATGACTGGGAGATCAGATTGACTCACTGGAGCACAGCAGTAGCAAAGAAAAGCCCCAAATGATTTACACAGAAGAAAGGAAAGAAAAGCAAGACTGGCCTTTTTACATTCAGCTACATTGCCTTCACTTAGTCTTACTAGCAGCTATTAAAAAATTCTTTTCACCAAAATATTTAATTCATGAATTAATTCATGAGGGATAAATGAAGACATTTTTAATTTCTTGTGAAACTGAGAATGTGAATTATTACTCTTCATTTTTTAGGACATTCATCAAAATTACTTTGAAAGAAGCCACCATTTTTCAAATGCTCTATGATCTTCACTCTACCTCTCAATCCTTCCTAGTCCCTGCACACAGACATCACAGATGTCCTGAGGATCCAGTCACCAGATACCGGTGAGGATATCGTAGCATTTATTTATCTGTGCTTATTTCAGCAAATGTATTTTAGTGACATGGACGACTTAGAAATTTCCCATTAGCTTTATTGAGTTCACCAGTCTCATTATACTCACGTGTACACAATTTACCTATTTAATTAACTCATGAAATTACCATAAAAAGCACATATATTGATAGATCAAAAAACTGTAGGAAAAAACATGGTTGATTCTTCACAAGCCCATGTTTTCACTGGGTGGGAAAGGAAGAGCAATAGTATGTTCTAGAAGGAGAATGAAAGGGTTGCTTAACTGGCAGGTCTAAAAGGACTTTTCTGATGACCCAGGATTCTACATAGAAATAATAAAAGGCTATATGATGATATATTAGCAGTTAGAATACTTGGATCACTAGCAATGCCCCTTAATGAGAAGCATCTGATATAAAATCTCATCCTAAGTAGTATTTCTTAAATGAATACAATGATGTCCATATATATTTTTATGTGAATGTAAAATCTAGATTTCTTTATCTTTGTTTCTTCATGCTAAAATACGTATGTTGTTTTATGCTGTTAATTGAAAACTAATGGTATTACTTACAACATTCCAACTTCCAATTATCTATCACTTGATGATACTTTTTTCTAAATGTTATTCTACCCAGTATTTTTATTCTCATGGTAATTATTAAGTAAGCCATCCTCCAGGCTGTGGTTGCTTTGATTCATCTTTATTTCACAGTCCAACAATTTTAAAAACATGGAGGGTAAAGGTAAAGAGTGAGAAGAGGAATTGATGATCATTTATTGTGTTGCAACTAGCAACACATATTTCATTGGCAAAGATATCTTTGAATGAATGAGTGAATGAATGGGTGAATAAATGAATAAATACAAGAACTGTTTTAGTTGCTGACAGCGAAAGTACAAGCTATGGAAATGCACACCTCAAAGTCAAATTGCAACACCTGGAACAAAGACCTACTAAGGGAGGAAGGAAATGCAAAAAGACCTTTGATTTTATGAATAGTCTATACAGTTCATCTATACAGTTTATAATGCGATGTTAGGTTTGCTCAGGACAGTGTTCAATCTGCATGCACATAATTGGTAGTGAGTGCTCGTTACACCGATTCTCAGTAACACTGAAACAAAGTATTCAGTAATGATTCAGTAATGGCCATGTGACTGGACTTCTCTCCTTCTGACTAGAGATTGTGGGTAGAACATAAGAAATATGTCCCAATCGATACAGTTCCACGTAAATGGACTTGAGATTAGTTTCCATGTTTCTGATATGTGGATAAGACAATCACTTGGTCCCACGGTAATATGTCTGTGGAGTAACAACCTGCTCAGAGCCTTGGAACTCTGAATGCCAAAGGCATTGATGGTCCCTGAGTTAGAAGATCTGGCTTCTTGATGACCCAACTCCTAAGGCACCTCTAGAAATGTCAGTTCAGAATTAGATGCTTGACTTGAGAGGTTAGAAGACTCTACTGTCCTTATCGCTCATGTCCCACCCATAATCTCTAGTCAGGAGTAGGTGAGTCGGGCCACATGGCTGTTGCTGATTCACTATTGAACACTTTGCACCTGTATTTCTCTTCTCACTGAGGATCAGTGTGACGAGCACTTACTACCAATTATGTGCATGCAGTGCGAACACTGTCCTGGGCCAACCTAACATCACATTATAAGGTCTTTGGGAAGCACTTGAATGATTAAGATCTTTACTCTCCTAAGCAAAATCTCTATCTTTGGCAAATGGAAAGTACCTGGAGGGTAATTTTTTTTTTTTATGTCAAATGTGTAAGTCAGTTTACAGAAAGAAAGGAAAGAGCTGTGCATGACCATATGACTGAGAAATAAACAGTACATTTTTTTTTTTTTTTGCTTTTTTTGAAAGCACAGAACAGGTAGAAATTCATGGTGGCAGCTTTGAAAACTAATTTCTTTGCTATATGTTTTTATTATTTAATGAGTTGGGATGAATTTCTAGATGATATGGATGCCTGCTTTCCCAGATTAGTTGAAAAGCTCTCCATTAAAATAAAACCTATAAAGTGATTATTGGGTTGTAATATTAAGTTGGAATTCTCTAGATATCTAAACTCCTTCATGATTCTAAGACTGACAGTAGCAGCCACGCTATGGAGCTGTTAGACTGTGCCAGACATCTGCTGAGCCCGTTCATATACATTCTCTTTCTGTCCTCCCAAGCCCCTACTAACTTAGACATGATTCTCATTAAACTGGCGAGGAACCAAAGGCTCAAAGAAGTTAAATACCTTGTCCAAGTTACACAACTAACGAAAGGCAGAAGCAATGATGAGACCTGGATTTGTTTGAAGAGACCCCAAAGCATGCTTTTCCTTTATATTTGATGGTTTCAGGGTGATACTCCCCAAGAATCCATCACAGACATTTCTGTCATGTTCCAAAATGTGCTGACCATAAAGGAAAGAGGAGAATCTGCTTTTAAAGTGTGGGACAGTAGAAGAGGATTTGACTTTGAAGGCAGTTAAGCTGAGATACAGAAAGATTTTAACTCATAATTGTTAGTATTTCCATGTAATAGCTTCCATAACACTGCTCTGTTGAGAAGACAAATCAAAAGCCTCCCTTTTGTGTACGTAGAATCAAAGAGAATGCCTTAGAGTAGAACTGACTTAACACTGAAGAGGCTGATGCACTATTATACCTTGGACTGGTTCGTAAACACAGTAAGTCCTTTTCATTCTCTGCTTTATTAACTAGTGAGCAGACGGGTAACCTGATAAGCTGGAAAGCTCCAGTCTCCATCCTCTTGCCTCTAAAGCAGGAAAAGAGAAGGAAAACAAACAGTCTTTATAAATAAATTAAAATTCTAACTAAAAAGCTAATTATAAGTGTATTTGTTTTGTTGGAGGTAAGGCACATCTATTATCATAAAGATAATTAACTCAGTCTGACAGATCTAATAAAAGGACAAGTTTAGCACTGGCTTAGCCGGAAGCCGAAGGCAAGCAATTTTTATAATTACTAGTTATTGTAACTGGGCTCAGAGAAAATGGTCTGTGATATTTAAACAGTACTGTTCATTTGCATTTAGACCTGCCCTCTTTTTCCCAAGAAAGAATAAGTAAACGACCACATTAAGTATAAGAAATCTCAATAACTAAAATATTTTTAAATACCTAAAAGCATCCAGAATAAGTTCTTCATTTATAAACATGAAGATTTCTCTGAACAGATAATGAATGTCCTCTCCAGGTAAATGTTTTAACAATTACCGAACAATTAATTAACTTAGCCCAACTTTCCAGTGCGGAAGAACAAGATAGCCAATATGCACTGACAGGTGAAACCATTATGTGGTGACCTGCTTCACTGCCCCAGTGGAGCTGTATGTGTGATGCCTACTGCTGGTCATCTCTAGAATTGAGGAGACTGAAGAAGAATAAAGAGCATTGCAACAAGGTCAACGAAGATACTGGCTTTGGAGCTAATTGCTGGTTCTGTTTGTAAGAAGAGGAAATCAAAGGCCAGAAGACAGGCAAAGGAGATGAATGATGTCCATTGTCACCTGGCATCTGCCCTTAACTGAAGCTCCTCAACATTTTACACCAGTATCCCTTCTGGAGCAAAACAAATCAAGCTTTTTAAGAGTTGATGTTAGTCTTTAACTGCTTCCATAATAAAGGCCATAGAAATAAGTAATAACCAGTGTCAAAAAATAAAGTTCATAATACACTAAGAAAAGCACTTTAAGGTAAAATACCTGTTAGTCAAGCACACGTTTTATTATGTTCTACAAATATGGTGATAGAATCAGCCCATTACATTTGGTAAATATGTTGTATAATTTCTTCACATAATATTAGGTCTGTCCAGGCACCTGCTACCAAGGTGAATATTTAACCCACCAGCCTAACTAATTACATTCCCAATACTTGTAAAGAAATGAAAATATGCTGACAATGCCCACGGCAAATAATCTTTTCTTCTACTAGCTCCGGGTCTCTGGCTTCTGAATTATGTCTTTACATTCCCCTTGACTTTCCTTGTTTTAAAACTTTTCCTTTTTTCTTTTTTTCAGTTTTCTAAAGCAATTAGGAACCATGTTTGACATAATCTTTTCTTTTCATCTTGGAACTAAGAATTAATAGGGAAAAAGCAAAAAGGCAGACCCAGGAAGGCTGTGGTGGTGTCTATTCCATGTGTTCTCTTAATGACTCCTACTTCTAACCCTTAATGTTCTCATTTCATATACTTACTATACCATGTTATATGTCAACATTCTTATTACATGCTTGCATTTTCAACTAATGCCCTTTAATGCAACAGATTTTGAAAGAGATGCTCAAGGAAAGGAAAGGAGAAAAAAAAAAAAAGAATGAGGCAGTTGTTTCTCCCCTTTGTTTTCTCTGATGTTTGGTGTAACGCCATCATAGAATTGGGCATCCAGAATATGATGTGAGAAGTACGTCTGGGGGTAGTACAGGAAGCTACGGGGGGAAAGGCAGTGTGTAAGTCAAATTTACAAAAGGGAAGGTGATCTGGTAAGAAATCTAAAAAAAAGAGAGGACCAAGATATTTCCTGGAATGATTAGAGGCAAAAGGAAGGACGTGCTAAATAGATGTGCAAAGTCTGTGAGGCAAGAGAATGGCATTATTCATAGAAACCTCGCAGCCCATGTCTATTTATTCTTTCTGATTGAGCCCTATCCAACTCTATCTGATTCATTTAAGACACACAGATAATCTGAAGTATTTTATGCATACATATGCTTCCCTGATTTTTTCCTTTTGATCCTATGTTCTTAAAAGTCGAGGACCATATCCATTACTTCAGTGACAGAACAAATGTCTACAAAGCACCAACTAGAGGGTGAATGTCTGGTACTACACTGAGATGTCAGGCTCTAGGATAATAGAAATTGAAAACTAAAACATTCCTTTGCACAGAGGAGTGTTTCTTCAGGCAAATAATTCTTATTCTCATCAGCTCCTGGACTGCCCCCATTGTGGTAGGTTTGAAAAACCTACTTAAAGCCTGATGTTTTTATAGGAGTTAAGTTAGTAGTCCCTCAAATGTGTGGGTTTTCAAATCATTTCCCTCTATTCAGATGTCTGTGAAGTAGACAAACTGGAATTCATCCTGTAGGTTTTCAAGGTCCTATTCCTGACCTTTGCTGGAAATGTACCAGTCAGTGCCAGTGAAGCTTAAAAGAATGAGGAAAAAAACTGATGGAATAGTGTCTCCAACCTTCTCCACATATGGGTGGGCAGAACACATGCTTCATTTCTTGTGATTGTCAGGGGTCACTGTGTAAAGGCAGGGTTCATCTGCCTGAAATGGAAACCAAATTGACTATTATTTATATAGTCCTAGGTAGGAGTGCATGGCTTTGTGTGGTAGGGAAAGGTTGTTCAGAGATGAGGGCTGGAAAATCGGCACAAGGATTCTGCATCACTACTGCAGTCTTGCAGGTACAGTGTAATAAAGAACAAGTGAAATAAGATGATATTGAGAGAGCAGGAGGTCACAGTAAGTAGAACACTTCACTGAAGAGTATGACTAGCATCCTTCATTTTGCAAAATGTGAGGACAGTAGATTTGGCATAATGGATTGTCAGATTGCTTCAGGACGAGGTGTAGACTTGCAGGAAGCTCCGTCTCATTACCTGAGAGTGGAAAGATACGTAAGGAGGGGAGAAGGAAGATGGAAGACTCAGATAGATAGAAAGGGGAGATAAATTGCCTAGAGTTCTATGCTTCAGTCTCCCCCCATTTTTTGATCACTAATACAGTGTAAGTGATAGAACAAGAAATTAAACACTACAAAAATAGAAGATTTAAAATAAATATCTCTTACCATTTTCTCTCAGAAACTCATTTATGAATATATTGGTTAGAAGAAAGACTCCCAGAGAATAGGCGCCTCAAAGAAATTTTACGGGAGTCAGTCTATCCTCATTTTCACTGCAGAACAATTGGTAAACTCGCAGAAAGGGGTTTGATTGTTCTCACTCTCATTCATTAGTGAAGTCAGTCACAAGAGGTGGGGCAACCCTGACTAATTCAAATGTACGTGAAGGCTGTGCATTTTTACTATTATCCATAATTTCTTGTACAACAAGCCTATTACACAGAACTGCTCAGAACCAGCATTTAGTGCAGGTCCTCCTCAGCTTTTAGTGCAGGTCAACTGGTGGGTCTTAAAAGATTGACTATGGCCCTTTAAAAACGCTCTCCGAGTACTGGTGTGTAATTAATCACAGCAACAGATGCAAAATATATTGTTTCCTTGCTGAGAGTAGCATGTTTTCTTTGCTTATGAATTGATCCCTTGAACATTCCTCTTGGGAATATATTTTTCCCTTCTAATGCAAACTGGCTTTAAACTACAGATGTGCTAATCTATCTGCAGGAAGTTCCAGGGCTCATTGATTTGTGAGATGCCTCAGTATTCATCTGCTTTAGATGGAAAACTGGAAGAAGGGACAATTAATTAAGTCATTCTGCAGTGATTTTTCAAAACCAAAATATAAACAGTGACAGGAAAACCCCCCAAGGCTTTAGAGTTGGGATCAGGTTTGGATGAGCATCTGAACTTTTGCAAATGGGGCTGTTTGAAGGAAGAACAAAAATACTGCATTTTGTGTGAGGAATACATGTATACTGTGGCTGTCGTGTAGGATTTTCACATTCTACCCTCAGCTTAAGGCATGTGGGAGGGTGTGAATGTTTTGTGTGTGTGTTTGCAGGTATGTCAGCTCCTCTATTTGATTGTGAGGGACTTTAGAAGTAGATTATGTCATGTACCACTCTACAGTAGTCAGTCAAAAACCTGCTGTTGCACGTGATTTATCCATGCATCTTCAATAAAACATCCATTCATTCACTGATTCGCTTGTTACCAAACACTAATTATACATCTATTAAGGGTTATCCCTGGACTTACTGAGCTCAGAACAGGTAGAAATCTATTATTATTATTTAGGAATAAATAAATGATATTTTCTAACATTAGTTTTCCAGGTTTATAAACCAATGAGCTTTGGAAAGGAGCCATTCCCATAGATACAGGATCGGCACTCTGCCCCAAATTCTTCTGGAAATAGACCGGATATAAATATAAAGAAAATTAAACTATTAGAAGTATCTATGGAATATAAATATTCAACTGAAGCATGTGAAGCATCTACAAAATGCAAAGGGCAAAGCTGTCTGTTGGTAACATACCTATTAAAGATGTCAAAGAAAGCAGCAATAAAGATCCTCTAATGTGTATATTTAATTAGTCCATTAACTAGTTTAGAGACTCGATAAATTCTTGACTTCACAGAACAGCAGAAGAGGCCTCTGTACTGGGGACCCTTTTCCTTGGCTTCCTCTTTTTTTTTCCACTGATCTCTATATTCCAAGTATTCTGACTGACCTCTATTTCCTCAGAGATGACAAGTTCTCTCCCACCTGTGGAACTCCACACACACTGCTGGTTTTGCCTGGACTTCCTCTGGTGTCACTCTCTTCTTTAGATATGCAAAACACCCTTCTGACCTGCATATAAACTTCACTCTCCTCTTCTGGATCTTTCCCTATTTCGAGGGCTGAGTTCATGTGTGGAGCCAGCAGAGTCTATGGTTCTGCTATCTTAAAACCCAACTCTTATAAATTTTGGCTTACAGTGCGACTTTCCAGATTATGAGCCCCTGACAGCAATTAGCACTGAGTCTGATACTAAACATGCACTTAGTAAATATTTGTCAAATAAATCAATGAATAAACTATATAATCTATTGCTAAATATCAACAGAATTATTATCTATCATCACTGCATATCAAAATTACAAATAATTAAAAACAGTTGAAAGCTCTTTTATTCAAAGAATGCTTTGGAATTCTGCAGTGGCTATGGTGACTGTTTTAATTCTGTTGTTTATCTTTATAACATGCATGTGAAATAAGATTCTTATTGCCGGACCCCCCTGGTGGCGCAGTGGGTTAAGCAACACACTATGAAGCAAATTGCAGCCACTGCAGCACAAGTTCGATCCCTGCCGCCGGCCAGGGAGGGGACCCACAGGGCGCAGCAGACCTCTCCTGCCTCGCCCGCTGCTCCCCTCAGCAGTGTATTTCAGTAGATCTGCCTATTCTGTTCCCCTCTCTGTCTCTGGTGAATCTTCTCACCGCCCTGGACTCTGGCCTGTACCCCAGCTCTTGTATGCATAAATAATCTTTAAAAAAAATAAGATTCTTATTGTCATAACATTGGTTACCAACACTGTGTGTGATTTAGGGGAACAGGTTCACACCTCTTGAGAGATATGTCACCACATGTGGTCACTGTTTTGAAAGGGAAGAATCATTTGCTGCAGATACAGTGACAGTAAAAGAAAAAAATTCTGCCTTATAAATATTTTATCAATATAAAACATTTCGTAGTGTGAAATGATTGTCAATATCGCAACTCAGCAACATCTCAGGAGCAGAAAAAGAGAAAATATCATCTTACCCTTTACAAATTTCAGAAAGGATATAGCTATGCTTTGTTACACATTCAGATAACAATGATGGGGTTTGTTTTATTTTATTTGCCTTCATTTGAGGGACAGGGAAAAAGGCAACAGATTAAAGACTGATGAAGTAAGTCAGAAGGCAAAAGAAATATACCAGGTGGTTCCTCCCCTAGGAGGAATATAAGGGAACCAAGTAAGGATCAAGGAAAGGAATAAGAACAATAGTAATAATAATAACAACAGTAAAAACACAAAAACCAAAAATGAAAAGGACAAACTGGGGACACTTGGTGGGGAGGGAAGAAGGAAAGGGTGGAGGGCAGATGGGAGCACGGGGGACTGAGGTGATGGTGCACTGGTGTTACGATGATGGGGAATACATGGGGATTACAATTGATGTCGAATATAGGTAAATTTTAAAAAATTATATTGAAAAATAATAAATAAATGGAAAAAAAAAAAAACCTAGCTCTTTGAACTGGAAGGGATTATGCTCAGCGAAGTAAGTCAGAAGGCAAAAGAAAAATACTAGATGGTTCGTCCCCTAGGAGGAATATAAGGGAACCAAATAAGGATCAAGGGAAAGAATAAGAACAATAATAATAACAAAAAGAAAGAAACAAAAACCAAAAATGAAAAGACAAGGACAAACTGGGGACACTTGGTGGGGAGGGTTGAGGGCAGACAGGAGCACGGGGGACTGCGGTGATGGTGCACTGGTGTTATGGTGATGGGGAATACATGGGGATTACAATTGATGTCAAATATATATAAATAAAAATAATAATAAAATAAATAAAACCTAGCTCTTTATCTTTTAAATTCTGGGAAAGTGTCCCTGTTTTCTCACTTTTAAAATGGAAATATTATACTGTATCTTAAGAGATTAATTCAACACATTTTTATTTAGCAACTACTCTAATTTTAAGCACTGTCTCAGATTCCTTAAAGTCCTCAGATTCCTGTAAGTCAAAGTCCTACCGCTTGCAGAACTCACTGTTTAGATAGCGTCCAGGGAAGCACTTCGCAACCACAGCTCTACAGCAGCGCCAGCCAGCGTTGTCTTGCCTCTACCAGCGCTAACCGAATCTCCGATTCCTACAACTATAAATTAACCCTGGAGAGCTGTCCCTGTGATGTGCAATGACAATGGACACCTGGTGCCTGAAAGACTAGCTCCATCCCCAATAACTTCATTCCTTAGAGTCACAGAAAATACACAGGGTCTGGGGTGTGACACTTTCAGTAAATGTGCATTTGTAGAAAATTAAGTCTTTTAACAACGCACAGATGAGTGGTGCGCTAGGAGATGTGATTCTTCACGACGCCCACCATCAATGACGTCAACGCTCAAGTATCCTCTGAGCTTTTAGCTGTGTAAATTCACAAGGAAATCGAAATAAAGTGTTACATTTAGTAGTAGTTTAAAAAAAAAAATCAGTTTCCGTCTACGGGACCATGTATTTATTTCAGAAATGGAAGGTTGGAACAGGGCTCTTGAGACTTTCTAGGTCAAATCCTAACTGTGCCATGTGGTTGGGACTTTGGACAAATTATTTTCCTTCCTCAGACCTCTTTCAAAACAAGCTAAAAATTGTAAAATGTGCAAAATATTAGTTATTTCTATTACTAAAATTCTTAATAAAAGCATTCTAATTCTTGATTTTATTTAATTATTCATTTATTTTATGTTATTTGATTATTTTAGCATGAAAACACAAAGCACTCCCATTCCTAGCTTGTGTGTGGTGTCAAGAGTATTTTATGAAATCCAGGAATTGCTCAGGGCAAAGGTTCACATTAATACCTAATGTTTATGCCTTGGTGGTGGGTGTGCTTTGGTGACTTATGTCTGAAGGGGTGTTATACTATGCTTCTGAGTCATATACAATGTTGCAAAGCAATGCTGCTTTATTTTTTTACAAAGGACCTACATGTTGACACTGGGTCTCCCTAAGTCATGTGTATCACTTTCTATGGTATTTACTTTTATTTTATAAATTAAAATTTTGTATCTTACATCATTTTAGTCACCATAGTTCTCCCACTACCTTATCACCTCTGAACCATCTCCATATTTCCTTGTGTTTTTCGCTTCCCTATTCTGCACCCTCCCCTCCTTTGCTGTATGTCTTAGGTGTATGGTCTTCTTACTAGTTTTGACTTTTTCTTGATGTTTCCTTTGTTATCTTCATATTACACATGCATGAGACCATCTGGTATTGATCTTTTTTCGTTCTGACAAATTTCATCCAGCATCATCTATTAAATCCAATTTGAGAGTAAGTTTCCAAATTCTGAAGAGGCAGTGTAACTTAGGTCAGTTGGTTATGATGGAGGAAGATATTCCAAAGAAGGGACACTAGGAAAATGGAGATCTAAACTGTCCCTTTACAATCATGGCTAGTGATGGGACCTTAAATGTTACCTACATTTTTTCATATTTCAGATACTTTTATTCTATATTCTCAGATGATAAAGGTAAGGACAATTATAGTATTATACAGTATAGTTAAGTGCTTATACATAACTTGTTTATTGTGAAAAAAGATGCTCATTTGAACTCATGACACAATGCAAAAGTGTATAAATAAAAGTAACCATCACCATTAGCCTCCTCCACACAGCCTATCTTTCGATTCTTTTGAAATGAACATTTCTGGGTGGCACAAGGTATTAAGTTTCAGCACTACCTGCAGTAGCAGGAGTTCCATCCCTGGCCAGGGAGGTGACCTACATGGCACAGTAGACCTCTCCTGCCTCGCCCGTTGCTCCCCTCAGCAGTGTATTTCACTAGGTCTACCTGTTCTGTTCCCCACTCTGTCTCTGATGACTCCTCTCACACCCTACATCTCTGGCCTATACCCCAGGTCTTATATGCATAAATAAATAAATCTTTTTAAAAAATGAAAAGGACATTGCTACGGGCCTAGGTTGTATTCTCCCACTCCTTTTTCTTGAAGTCACATCACATCAAAGTATCTATAAGATTTATGTATAGAAATGTTTGTTGTCATTGATTATCATTTTAAAATGGTATTATTAGTTGGCAAAGTTTTATGAGTTTTGACGAATGACTGTTGGCATATATGAAATGCCATGTTGCCTTAAAAAATAATTGTGTCATTCCCAAATTCCTTTATGCTGACCTTGTCTAGTAAATCCTTCTGCCACTCCAACCATTAGAAGCACAACTTAAAATTAAAGAGCTTGCTTCCTTTTCTGCAAACTAAGGAGATATACAATTATGACAGTTGTACTTATTGCTAACTATGCTAATTACTCATGAATTAAACATATTGTTTAATTTCTAAATATTTGCAATTTTCCAGATATCTTTCTGCTATTTGCTTCTAGCTTCATTTCATCATGGTTGATGTGCATACTTTATATGATTTCTAATCTTTAAATTTGTCAAGATTTGCTTTATGGACCAGAAAGTAGCCTGTCTTGATAAATGCTATATGTACATTTGAAAATTAAGTATATTGTGATATTGAGTAAAATCTTCTAAAAATATTAAGTCAATCTATTTGGTCATAAAGTAATTCATTTCTTCTGTTTCCTTCTTTTGTATGAGATTTGTCTATTTTTCCTTCTAGTTCTACATGAATTTCTCATCATGTACCTTAACACTTTTCAAAAAGTACTTGTAATTGTTATGTGTTCTTAGAGATTGTTATCATTATGTGGTGTTTCCTTTATTCAGGACAATATTTCTTATTTTGAAGTCTGTCTTTATCGTGTATTTATATAAGACATATATCATAATTTCCTCATCATAATTTCTAATACTATCCTTTGGCTAAGGTTTCCATGCTACATCTCTATTCATCCACTTACTTTTAATATAGTTATAGCTAAAAGTAAACAAAGAGACTATTTTTCTACTATTTTTACCATATCAGATTTTTCTCGTGTTGTACAGTGTTCTTACTTTGATATCTTGATAGAAAATTTAAGTAAAACTATTTATTACAAAATGTATTCTTTTCCCCAATGAAGGTAAATTGCAGTATTTTCATATATTGATTTATATACTCAAGGTATTTTTGAGTTATTTTATCTAGTTTCACTGATATATTCTATGTTTTCCTAGATAGTCTATCATTTGATATTTAAATTTTCAGCATATAATTCTACAACTCCTCTTTATCAGAAAGTCCACTGTCTTAGCAAGCTTATGAAACAAAAATCTAAAATTAGAATCTCTCATACTTCTATCCAAAATATTTCAATTTTAAAGTAACTATGTTCCCTCAACTAAACAAAAAAAAATTGCAGAGGAAAATATTAAAAATAAACTTCCATATTAACCTGAAAAAAAGAAAAAAATATACAGCTATGTGTGGCAGTTATATTTGTTTTTATTCCTTTTTACACATTTCGACTATTAAAGGCTGATATTTATATGGATCTAATTATTCAGGAACAAGAGTCATCATATTCATTCATATGTATTTGTTTTTCATAGTCGGAATATCTAATAAAATTTCTAAAATCAAGTCTTCTATATTCAACCACATCTTAGGTTCCTGGAGTTACAAAATCATATGTAACACATAATATTTTGTTTTATTTTAATCTAGTTAGGTGACCCTACATGGACAGCTGCATTTATATATCAGTAATTCAAAGCAGTTAATGTCAAATGCTTAATGAGTGATTTATTTTATAAATGCTTGGGTGGGGAGGTTCTCAGAAGGAACTAATGATTAAGGAGACATGAACTTTTGACACATGCTTTACAAATATGTTTAATTAATCCTTACAATGACTATGTGACTAGGAATTAATCTCCTACTATTGAGGCTATGGAGCCAAAGAAATCTAGGTCTCATGGCCTAATATTGAACTACGGCTCGTTTCTCTGGTCATCAGCAGTGCAAGTAATATTTGGAAAAAGGTTCAGTGCAGATATACTTAGTCATAAGCTCATATTCACTGAGTTGGGTGGGACCCACTAACTCAATATGACTGCTATCCATATAAGTCTGCCCTGGAAAGGCAGGAACAGATATCTCCATATGATTACAAAGGCAGAGATTGGGGTTGTATAGCTACAAACCAACAAATGGCAAAGTTTATCATCAAGCTACAAGAATTAGGATGACTTAAAGAAGGGTTTCCTTATTGGCTTCAGAAGGAGCATGGTTCTCCTAACATCATGATTTGGGGATTTCTTATCCCCACAACTGTGAGATAATATATTCTATTATTTGTGTTTCAGGACACCCAGTTTCTGACTATTTTCATAGCAGCTCTAGTAATTTAGCAAGCGGTGAGCATATATGCCCCAACACAGACAAGTGAATTAAACATTTGCAGTGTATATGCACAATGTACTACTACTCAGCAATCAAAAAAAACTCTGAGTGTGAAAACAAAGGATGGAGGAATGGAGTAGAACGCAAGCAACAGTGGAGGGATATAGTGACTACACCATTTTTAGAGACTCTAATAAACATACTAACATAGCTGCTAGTTGATTCAGTATAACAAAAGGGCAGGTTTCTATATTTGGGAGCAGAGAAAGAGGTATAGGCAATAAAATTCAATTTTTATAGCCGCTCAGAATCATAAAAGTGACCATACAAACTGAAACCCTACAAAGCCAACACACTAGAAATCAATGGAAAATTATGACATCTCTGTACTATTAAAATATGTTGGCAAACATTAAAACATCATTTATTTATTATGGATTTTGGAGGAACATATAAAAAACACAGTAAAAATATTTGATATATATAATTTAAAACACTGGAAAAACTGAAAATTCAAGCTTTTAACTTAATCTAAATTTGTATTGACAATATTTTGAAAAGTGCCTTCCTCTTGTTGACTTACAACTTACAATTTGGAGAAAACATATTTTCTCTACCTTGGTAAATTGCTTTAAGTTTGGATCCCCTTCCTAAATTTTACCTTTTATATTTTTAATGCTATGAAATATCTTTGAGTGTTCCATTAATCAAAGTTTTTGCTGGCATTACTTTCACTAGGATGTTGGTCCTCTTTTTTATGATAATCACTTTCCTCATGTATGTTGATAAATTCACCTTTGACTAATTTACTCTGGCTTGTTATCTAGAGTCTTTCAATAGAGATAGTATCTATTTCATAGTCAGCAACTTCTTCTGTAACTCCATTTACATTAGATACCAATTTCACTTCCACTGTTATCAGTTTTCATTTCTTTTTTTTTTTTCCCATGCACTTTTATCTTTGTTGGCAAATTGTCTCTTTTGATTATTCAATTTTGTAAAATTCCATGTTGCTATGTTACTTGGAGACAATGAGGCAAAATGACTACATGCTATGTTGTCTGTAGGTAAGTCAATTAACAATGCACACAGTAATAATCACCATTAGACATTCAAAGAACTGACATGATTGATCATTGATCACTTAATACATTTGTTACTTACATAGTGATTTGTTGACTGAAGAACTAATCATGGAATTTTGTACTTTATGAAATTACTCAGCTAATATACCATGGCCACAGAAATTGGAACAATGTTGTGGAGGCCTGGTATTTAACTAAACCATGGTAATGATTTATGTGATTAGAACCGTCAAAGAGGAGATTGCTTGCATATATCTAATTATTCATCCAAGGTTAAGAGTTACATAGAAGGGAATGAAGAGAAAAGAGAAGTAAAGGGATAGGTCCCTGATTCTCAAAGGGTGGTCCTCAGACCAGAAGGATTTGCATTATGTGGGAACTTGCCAGAAAGGCAAATCTCAGCCCCCTCCCCTCACCCCAAACACTGAATCAAGATCTCTGTGAGTGGCTACTAACCGCTGATGTTTTAATAAAGTCTGCAACTGGTCCCACAGTACAATTTTGGGAACCATTGAGAGAATAATTATGGAGTACCTTGGTAGAATTTGAGAATGGTACAGGGAAAAATTATTTTAGAAATGAGAAATGAATTGGCAGAAAAGTTTCTTTAAGTTTCTGTCATTCTTCTCTCTAGACATGGCTGCCTTCCGGTTAGACTTTCAGATTCACACCAACTAGAAGTAAAATTTGGTGGATGAAGCCAACAAAACCATCTCAAGTTATGCAGCATGGAAGATCATGATTAACAGGGATGTTGCTTGAGCATCAACGAAAGTCATAGTCTTAGAAACTGGTAAGGCAAAATTTTAAATTCAGTATTTTTGCCTTGAAATTTTGTGCTCGTAACTTCAGTCACACTTTTTTATTCATAGTTTCACAGAAACTACCTTTTAGTCAACAACTTATTTATAAATTTACATCAAAATCTTACCATTTGATGTGTATATGACTGTAAGGATAATAATGTCTACAGCTCAATGATTTTGGAAAGACTTAAGAAATAGATAATGTAGGAAAAATTTGTTGTTCAATAAATTATACTTAATAAGAATTCAATTTTGTTTCTGAATTTTTTTATGGAATCCATTCTCCTAGTTCCTACTACTAATTTTATAGTACTATTATAGCTATAAATATTACGTCTTAATTATTAAAACAGCAGGGATCTTTATTTTATTCACTGATATATCCCAAGATTCTAAAATTGTGCCAAAACACAGTAAGTGCTTAATTAAAATTGGTTGAACAAATGAATGATTATTTCCCTAAGTCCTAGTTCAAAGTCTTTATTCTCTGTAAAGACAACCCAGAGAATTTTCAAAGCATTGGAATAATTATATGAGAATGAGAGTGGTGTTTACATGGAGTATGATAATGCCTCAGTTTTGTCTCAATCTTGTTTGAGGAGTTGGGATGAACTCAAAGAAATATTCTTAATGTAAATGATCACCTAAAAATTGTGAAGATCTCAGCCTTATGGGATAAAGAACATAATGGGATAAAGAAGATATTTTAGGGGGGGATGTAAATCATATTCAACAAAGGAAGCAAAAGCTATAACTAGAAAGGAACCAGGGTGAACACATCAAAAGGTCAGAAGTTAGGAGAATCAAGTGCAAATTAGGGAGTGGAGAGTGAGCTGGATCCAGGCAAGTGGTACAGGAAAAACGCTATAAAAATTTGATGCCCTATGGTGCTCTCTGCATGGTGCTAAGCCTTGCAGGATTGAATTTTTTTTTTCTTGCATGCATTTTAAATGCTTTGATTTGTACTTAATGACAGGGAACTTGTATATGCCACTCAGTAAAGATGGATTTGTCCGAGACCCTGCTAAATCAATGCATATTCACTGAAATCTCTTGTCATTGTTCTGTCAGAGAAAGCTCTGCAGCCATTCTGCCACATGGAGATCTGGCTAGTCTGTATCTGTGTTTGTAACCAGCTGGGACTTTTACTGGCTTCATTATGCCATTTATTTTATCAGTAGACAGTTTTCCTCTAGTCTTTGTTTTCCTTGGTGGAAGTTATGTTCCTTTTGTTTGTGTTATAATAGAGAACAAGCCATTTCCTTTTCAGCATTAACAAGCCCATCAGTCATGCACTTTGACTTATAATTTTGAGTGCCTTTCAGCACTTTTAAGACCAAGAAAAGATGATATTATTCTGAGCCATAACATTATGGGGGCAAGAAATTCCCTCAAGAGGTCATATAATCTAATCCTCTGACTCCAATTGAACATTAGCTTTGAAGAGATCATCACTTATAGATAAAATCTTCCTCCTTGCTTTATATTCACAGGACATTGAAGGGAGCTACATTTTCTGTGAACTTGAAGGAAGAGAAAATGACTTTCTTCAAGCCGAAGTATCTCACCTCTCTCCTCGGTCAAGGTTTACAAGAAACCTGTAAGTGAACATTTCTATAAATTATAATCTAACTTTACCCAATAGTTGATGTGCCCATTTGGTCTATTTTTCTTTCTTTTGCAGTGTAGAGAATTACCACAAATTTACTTTAAGCAACATAAAAATTAATTTAGTTTCTGCTGTCAAGAGTCCAAGAATCTAGGTGCTTATACTGGAGTCTCATCCAGTTTGAGATCTACTGGTGACTGGGGCTGTCATTTGATCTTAAGCTCATGATCCTTCTCCAAGCTATTAATTGCTAAAAGTTATCAGCTAGAGTACTAGGCTCTAGTACTAGGCTCCCCAGCAGTAAGCTGGAGGTTATTCTTATCTCTGAAAACTGTCCACAATTCTCTGTCATGCATTATCTTTACCTACAATGGGGAGTTTGAAGGTCAAAAAAAAGTACCTGCTTCTGTTTCGAATCTTTCTGACTTCTTTCAAGGACACAACTCATCAGGTCAAAATCATCCAGGATGATTATCTGATATTTGATTATCTGATAGTCAACTGATCAGAGATGCTAATTACATATGCAAAATACCTTTACCTTTGCCCAATCTCAGGACAGATATCTCCTGATATTCCCAGAATATATAAGGCAAGAAGGGAACAGAAACACTAAGAACTAATTTAGAATTCAGTCTATCACAATTAGGGATACATTAGCTCATTATGTTAGCTTTTATACCTATAAACCACCCTCAAACTTAGTGGCTTCAAATGGTAGTCATTGATTTTTGTTGTGGGTTAGCAATTTCGGCTGAGCAATGCTGAGCATTTCTGATCATTTTCTGGACTTATTCATGAACTGCCATGAGCTTTGGGTCCACTCAGGGCTTATGGTTCTAGGTTCCTCTTTCATGTTCCTGGTGATTGACTGGGGCAAGAGGGTAACCAGACCCCGTTCTTCTAGGATCTAAACAGCTGTATCAGCAGCAAGCTTCCAAAAGTAGCAAGAGTAAAGCACCTTCTATTGTATTTCCTAATGTCCTTTATTGTCAAACAAATCCCAAAGTTAGGTCAATATTCAAGAAGTGGGAAATAATATTCCCCAAGGTAAGAAATGGAAAAATATTATAGCTGCTTTTTAAGTCTACCATCGCCATTAGAATTATAGTCTGTCCAAAAATAGGCAAGGAAGCCTACTTGGTATGACATCACAACACACACAAATACTCTATTTCTGCAAAGCAAATACTGTATGTAAATAAACAAAACAAAACAACTATTTTAGTTCACCTTTTAAAATTAAACCATTCTTCCTAAAGCTTGGGTTTTCCCGTTACTCCATTAATTTCTATCCTTCCCTGGGTTTCTTTTTAAAGTAGCATTTCTCCTTAAATATACAACATTGGAAGATGTGGCTCACTGTTCTTCGAATCTTTCATGAAGAAGTTTGTAACTACATGCACTCTTACAACCCTGTCTTATTTCGACTTCATTAAAATTAGGGTGTACAATTAGAATACGTAATTTGACTCAATTAAATTCAAAACCAACCAGACTTAGACCTCATCTCTAATGACAATGAAGTCCTCAGCATTCAATGAATTTTACAAGTGATTCAGCAAGTTCAATGATAAAACAATCAGCCTCTCTTTCTGATCAAAGACTAAACAGAAGAATGGAGATCAAGTAAAAGAACAAATAAAAGGTGGAAGGGTATTTATTTGGTTTCATCTTGTCAATAAAAAGAATCCAAAGTAAGGAAAAACCCAAGAGTAATTTGTGAGAAAGCAAAAGGACAAGAGAAATACAAATTAAGTAAAAAGAAGTGGCATGTTGTTCTGAAAAAAATAATATTTAAGATGAAAATATGAGCATAGAAGAAATGGGGGTAGGTGAAAGAAAAGAGAATAGACAACATCTCTAAACCAAAAGCAAATATCTAACTCATGTGTGGTTGAGATAAGCAAATACATACCACATTATAATATTTCAGTTTCCAAAGATCATGCAAGTCTGGGAAGGACATTATACAGATTAATCTCCCTTCAAACTTCCAGCAGAACTACATTTCAAACATGAGTATGTTTGTATCACTTGCTTTCTTTATTATTTTTTTAGTTGTATTTTTTAAATTTTTTTAACTTTTTAAAATTTATATATATTTGACAATTGTAATCCTCATGTGTTCCCCATCACCATATCACCAGTGCACCATCAATCACCTCAGTCCCCCTTGTTCCCGCCTGCCCTCAACCCTCTCCATCCTCCCTCCCCACCAAGTGTCCGCAATTTGTCCTTGTCTTTTCATTTTTGGTGTTTGTGTCTTTATTGTTATTATTATTGTTCTCATTCCTTTCCTTTCCTTGATCCTTATTTGGTTCCCTTATATTCCTCCTAGGGGAGGAACCACCTGGTATTTTTCTTTTGCCTTCTGACTTACTTCGCTGAGTATCATCCCTTCCAGTTCCAATCATGTTCCTATGAATGCATCTAGTTTTTCTTTTTTGATTGCTGAATAGTATTCCATCATATATAAAACCAAAGCACTGATGATTCTTCATTACCAAGAGGGTAAAGTCCAAACTCTATCCTTTCAAACAACCTGGCCACAGCATGATGGCATCAGTTAGCAGCCTGCACAGCAGTACCTGTTGTACCTAAGAGAACATTTTTCGTCTATCACTGTTTTGCTATTAACCCTCTACCTGTAGATCACTCTCACGGTCTTGGCCAAATCCCCGGGGATTTGTAAAGTATTTTCCTTTGTGCTCCACAAAACATAGTTTATTGCTTGAATGACATCCATCTTTGCAGTAAATATTTTATTACTAATTTGTCTTCACTAGACTGTGGAAGACTCTGGCACAGGGACTGTACAAAGTGCAGTGCTGAACTTGTAGCACAGTGTGAGAACATTAGTAACTGCTCATTTTGTGGGGGTGAGTGAATGAATGAATGAATCATCAACAAATAAATAAAATTTTTCTGGTGAGGTTTAAGGGAATCAGAGTCCAACTATTCCAGCCTACACAAGCACAATTATAATTAGTCCAATGACTCCATTTAAGGGGTCTTTATGTGTCATCTGCGATTTTTGCCTACTTTAATCTGAGATCGATCAACTTGAAACATGAATCAGATATTATGCTTTGCAAACTGTCTACTCAATATTGTTGACAAGGCATTAGGGTGTCCTTCGATTTTACTTGAGGTAGAGATTAACCATATCTTCCAGATTGCATGGAGTAAATTTGGCATGACTATTGTCCTGGTGTAATTTTTCTTGTGCCTGCAGTCATTTCCTATGAGAGTTATGTACTTCATCCATGAAAATATTAATAGCATCTAGAGTACACTGAATTTGGAACCATAGCATTAAGGAACTAGGAGGTCTCGTTTCTAATTCAAGTCCTGCTGCTATTTAGCATGGTATATACCAAAAGCCATTTAACATTTAATTTTTGTAAGTAACATTTTTGGAAAATGAAATAAGGGAGGGAGGGAAAATAATATAATATTGAGATTTTAAAAATATTGTATCTTTTTTTAATTTTATAAGGTTATAGTAAAGTAACATATTCTAGAGAAATGAAGTATACGGAGCATCCTCATCTGTTTTTTACATTTATGGCTTTTTATATCTACCCGTTACTAGACTTTTCACAAAAATTGTAAGCAACTAAAATATTGACTGGTTTGGCTACCACATCTTTCTCTCTGGTGAAGGTGCAAATAAGCAATAAAATCGTTACCTGACTGGTGATAGAAGAGAGATGGTGAAAAAGCTAGAGGATCAAGTCAACCCACAAATGGAATAATAAGATCCAAGATAACTGAGTGGATAATAGATAATATTGTCTTCTTCAGCGAAAGAGGAAAAGGAAAGTGATGTATAAATATTATCACAAAATGACATTATGGGATTAGCCACATGACATCCAACCTATAAAGTATTACCTTTCCCAGAGGTTAATGACTTGTCCAAAGTCACAGTGCATTAATAATTCATAGCTTAAAGATCCCAGGTCTTCTGTCTCCAACTCTTTCATTATATTACATTGCATGAAACCTGCAGCTTACACAATTTCTAGGGAAAATAATGGTTTTATAAATTCTACAGTTATCAGGGTTATGTTACAAGATAGATACAACAACTCTATGTAAAATCTCACAGTCTTTTACCTACATTGCCCATGAATAACTAATCTAAATGCATTAATAATCAATAAGAACTTTCCATGATAACATTTATCTTTCAAGTCTCTTATCCACACATCACCATTCACTGTATTCTAGCCTCATCTGTATCCTATAATAAAACCTTATTAACAACAGACCACCCCAAGCACACCATACCTATTTAGAACTTTGCCTGTGCCCTTGACCCTATTTGCAATTGACCTTGTCCTCATCCTTCAAAATTGAGTTTTGATACCACTATCTGATACTTCCTTCTTTCTACCTCAATTTACCACTCTGCAACACCTCATTTAGAACTCAGAGCTGGGAACACTTCATTATCTCCTGAAACCCAGGCAGCCTGTATTGCAGATTTCCATTTTCATACACATTCTTCTATGCTTCCAAATTATTAAAGACAAAAACTGTGGAATCAGAAATGTTTGATATGGTCTCTGCCTAAGTCATGTTTTTTTTTATTAAATTTCAGTTAGTTTCCTCATTTAACAAAGTAATGAAGATATTCTTAATTTCCTAAGATTTTCCTGAGGATCAAGTGAAATAATGTACAGAAATTGTTTACCTCAACATCCAGAGGTCAATAAAAACTAGCTGATGGATACTTTTTTTCACTGAATTATGCCATAAAAATTACATTATGAAGTTTTGTGTCTGTAGCACATTTCCATGGTGGTTTTCTCAAGTATTAAACAATTACTCATGTGATTTTCCTTCTTTTGTTTTATTCCCCAACTCTAGAAGAGCATATTAGAATGTCTATGCTTATTAAAAAATTAATATCAAGAGAAATGTGTTACGAATATTTTTTGTGTTTCCATGTTTTCCATGGTCTTGTCTAGAAAAAATATTCCTGTATGTCTAAGAACTCTACTCACCATCAAGGAGAGGCGGTTACAGATGGGTAGGGGTGGGAATGCCATGCATCAATCAACTTCCTGGAGGGAAATCATCTTTTCTTAAAACTGCAAAAAAAAAAAAAAAACCCACAAAAACACATACATCAAAAACATAGTCTCTTGTTTTCTCCATATAAGTAGAGAGAGACCAGTCCTACCTATTCCTCTCCACTCCTTTCACTTTGTGCTTTCTCCATTTTCATCCCATTGAAGTGCTGTTCCTTACCTTATTCATATTTATTGAAAGAAGTTAGACTAAGGACATCCAGAATTACAGGTTTATCTGACAAAACAAAACCAAAAACATTGCCAAGAAATATAACTACAGCATTGAGAATGCTGAAGGGTAGACAGCAAAATATGGAAGGAACCCAATGGTGGGTGACATTGAGTGCCTTGGTGAGGGTTTGGTGTGGGAACAGACTTCTGAAGAGGTGTGAATCTCTACCTCTGCCTCATGCACTTTGTTACACCAGCAAAAGGAAACATGAAACAAACACATGCAAGCACATATAGATATATAAGTTGTATTTCAGATTTATGAACAGCTACCAGATCTAGTCTACATCCCCACTTCTCCTTCATACACAGATATTTTCTCTATCAGAAACTGGCCATGTTATCTCAACCCATGAGGGAAGAGTTTGTAAAAAGAGAATAAAAGGAATGTTTCCAGCACTACCACTTTCATCTTTGTGTTCAGATGGTAAAAAAGGTCAAGAACTTGGGGAAGGGTCTGTGGAGATATATGGAAGAATAAAGCTACAATAGAATTCAGTGACAATAACTGAAGGTGCCAGCAACTACAAAGTTCAGGCATAAAACTAGCTCAAACTGGAAAAACTTACATCTTTACTCTTACACAATTGATATCTAGAAGTTTTTCCCATTTCCCCAAATACCCAAGAGTCATATTAAAAACTATGCAGAGGTATGAGCAAGGATGTTCACCCTACAAGAAAACACATGAAAGTGGAGTTGAAAATGAGGTGAGTGGGCCTCTACTGGTACTGTGGCCTTCATTGCATTCCCTTACCCCCCAAATGTTAACTTTCTTCATATTTTGTGTGAGATGTTAGGCTAGATAGCATTTAATTAAGGTATACATATTTCTAGAAACAAATTAAATATATTCTGAAATATTCCAGTCCTTGGATAGATCTTACTTTACTTGGACTTATGTTGGCAAAATCAGAATAAAGAATTTGTTTAACTTCTAGAGTCCTCAGAAGCATGAAAATTTGGTGTCATTCTATGTAATACTTTTAACTCCTCTATACATCTAACATTTAAAATCATGAAGAACTGAGTTTTTGAACTCTGATTTCTAATAAGAGAACATTGAACATGAAAGATTATAGCCACGGTTTAATTTCCCAGAAACTAATAAGTGAAAACAAAAATAACAATAAGAGTCTACCTAACATGGACTACCATGATGATTATAATCCTACAAAATGCTTCCTACTGACAGACATCGCATTAACTATTATATTAAACAAATTATTGCTAGAGTTTCCAACCAGATGGTCAGCAATCATGAGCTCCTTGCTGAGTAGTTCTTGAAGAGGTGCCAAAGCAGTTGTGTGGTTCTCGTGATCTTTCTGGATATCAGCCATATTGGGCCCCAGGTGATTTGTGTCCCTGGGACAAACACCATCCAGAAATGGTCAAAGTACAGTCACTGAGCTGCAATACCATGTGAACAGCCTCTAGAGTTAGGAGATGGGGATAAATGTATATAACTGTCCAAACTCAATAATAAAAATTCACTGCTTTAGACAGTTAAGTGATTTAAAAGATTATTTTTCACATATCATGATAACCAGGTAAGTTTCTGCAGACATCTAAAGGAATAGGCTGCTATATATTCACCAAGTATTAGAAAAGCAGAATATTCTATTTGCACTATTTGTAACTAAACAAGTATTTGTGCCGTTATAGTTGGCATTGGGAGAATAGCCCAAGATATTGAAGAATCTTAGTATCTTACATCATTAAATAGTTTTACTTCCTTGTATACTACTTTCCTTTCAAATAACTGTGCTATGGACTACTTATTGTGCACCAGGTCTAGAAAGTTTAGAGCCTTAACATTTGCAACCACTTGAAGGAGAAGAATAAAAGAGCAAAGATAGTTGATGGTCTTAGTTTTTCTACAATTATTTTGTGGTAGTTAACAAGTCGTGAGCTTTCTGAGCCTCAATAACATGAATTGAAAAAAAAACCAGAGAATCTCCCAGAGCATCCACTAATCTTGACATCCATGTTTCAAAAAATATAAAAGGGAGTGATTTCAAGTTTTTTAAACTTATTGAGATGGTATATCATTGTGATAAGACTTAAAGATTCCTCTTAAAGCTTCTGAGGTATTGGAAGGACAGAGAGAGAAAGGAGTGGATTGTGTGCTTTTTTCCCAGCAATGTTTAAATGAAATTAATCATGTTTATTTCTGATTACTGATGTTATTAATCTTCATCATGAGAGCATCAAAATTATAGAACATTATTATAATAAAATCACCAATAATTACTAGACTACTAGTAACTACTGTTGAAATTTAAGTTTTTTGTCTGTTTTTCTATTCTGTCTTACACATGAGTATCTTTAAGACACTTATTTTTATCTTGAACAAAATTGAGATAAGCTCTTGCTACTTATAATTGGATTTTATTATTTGGAATTCATCTTAAACATGTTCTATACATTAAATATTTTCCAGCAATATGCATTTAGATAGGTGTATCTTCTGCCCTCATATGGATAGACAATATATATTTTATCACTTTGTGATGTGGATTTGTTCCCAACTTTTGCCACTACAAATAATGCTGAAATAAGCTTTCTAATATATACTTTTACAAATGTCTTGTTAATGTAGATTTCCAAAAGTAAAAATACTAGATCCAGTGCCCAAATCAATTTTTAGAACTATAAACATTAATATATTGGTATATTATTGTTGACTTGTTTCAATTTTTATTGCGGTAACATTGGTTTACAACTATACTTATTTTTATATCCCAAAATTTCAGGTGTACAGCATTATAGTTTGATATCTGTGGATACTACATTACAATCTCCATCAAAAGGCCAGTCCTTATCCACTACCATATAACTGATTATTTTGTCTACCCCTACTCTCCTCCCCTATAATCACCACCAAAAGAAGTATTTAATATTAGGGTAGTAGAATAAGGAAATTTAGAGGTGCAGAGCATTATACAGATCATACAAAAATCTAATTGCCATATGTAGATAGGAAAAAAATGCTCCAGAGCATATTAAAAAATCTCAACAAGTTATTGAGATGTGAATCATAATCTAAATCCCAATTTAGTGCCCTTGTTTCCCAAAACACTATCTTTCCCCTGACAAAGAATTTTCTCTTTGTAATATTTTTAAGAGTAAATTGGAGAAGTGCACAAGAAACGTAAGTGTGGGTTCTGTCCCTGCAAGGAGTGTGCAGTGTGGAGGAAGCAGTATGCTGGAGCGATCTGCGTGCCAGCATGGGACTGAAACAGACCCAGACTCAGCACTCCTCACATGCTTTCTGAAGACAGAGCTACTGGAGTGAGACAGTCCTTTCCTCCCCCTGAAGCTATCTTATCGGTTTCAGCTCTTGATCCCCTGTGGATGCAGGAGAATTGTTAGCATAAACCCTCCCATAAACAACTCACTCAGCTGAAGTGCCAACATTAAGCTTCTTAATTTAGCACTTTGATTTGAAAACCTATCTCAGTTCCAAGTCAGGTATTTATAAAAGTTTTCACTTATCTGACAGAGTCCAGCCTCTTTCAAACAACTTTCCCTCCCTCTGGGAAGCACTTATTCAGTAGCTTGACTTCTGGGGCAATGAAGAAAATCATCCTGAGGATGAAGGACTTTGGGTGTTTCAAGAACTGAAGGACCTCCTACTGAGAAGACCCTTATATACTGGAAGTCAACATCATAAGGCAAGAGCCATCAATGCCTCATGTTTATTAAATACCTGGTAGTATGTTTGACACTCTTTGGAAGCCTGGAACAAGAAGATTTAAATTTAAATTCACAAATGTTGTTCTATCATGACTTCTGTGTGAGCCAGAGTTTATAGAGTTTAAAAGGACATTAGAAAGAATCATTCTAGTCTTTCAAAAATAGCAGTGTATTGGGCAATCGGACACATACATCCTTCACCTTCCATAGACTCAGTAACAGCCACAGAGCAGAAACTGAGCACAACTACACTGAGGCTTTGCCATACCTCAAATATACTTTCAATTAGTAAAAAAAGTTAATATTTTCAATGCATTTGTGTTGGGTCTTTCCATGTTTTTGTTTTTTTTTTTTTTACTTTAGAAATCTATGCATCTAACTCTTCACTTAATGAATCAAGAATATTAGATTAACCATTTACACCAGTATTTGGATATATAGGTATTTCTATATGACCAGTTTCACATGTTACCTTACTGTTTGTCAGTTCTGAGGACCAATCTTTTTGATGAAGCCAAAGTGTTCTCTTAAGGGACAAAAGCAGATCAAAGCAGTCAACTATATTAAAGTGTTTCTTAAACCTATCAAATACTCCTTCCACAAGAGATTGGTACTTTGAACAAAATCCATATAAAAGGACTTCAGCATAATCAACCATAAGTATTAATTTGCTTGTTGCTCAGTTATCAGTTCATTATATTAGGATCAGAGAAAACAGTGAATTATGAAGGTCAATACTATATCAGTCATAGCACAATGTTCATTAAAAGGAAGATTAGAATGAAATCCACCCAAAGGGTCACATTGATGTTGCAGGGAATTGGAAGCTAAGAAATGTGACTTACTTCAGCTGTGCCTTTTTCTGTTTGACCTTGGGGTGAGGAGATGGTTCTACAAGGGTCAGTGTTCCTGGTCTTGTGGAAACTACTGTGCTTATAAATGGGGTAAAACAAAGAAGCCATAGGCTGTCGTCTGACATTTAGAAATGAAGAGTACAGGGGCCTTGAGTGTTCCAGAATTGGGGAACATAAATTATAGACATGAGGCAACATTGAATGCAAAGGGACCGTGTATCTGCCAATTGATGAATGACAGGCTCTATGGATGACCCCACTGGCCCCCTGAAGACAGACTGTATTTGCAGACGGCAGGTGAGATAGGAGCTCCCTCAGCCACACTTGAATGACTGGACGGCAGTTTTGTCAGATGTAGCCATGTCGGTGCTGAGAATAGAGACAGACATATGCTGACCATCTTTCTCATCACTTATATTCTGGACATTCAGGAGTAATGTCTGTGGCTCAAGAATTTAGACGTCATCACTGGATGTGCTCTGATTTGCTCGGCAGTGGTGCTGTTCTAATATAAACTTCTACTACTTGTTAGTGAAAGATCGCCCATGGCCCACCTGTGTCTCCCTTTGTCTGTTTCTGAGCAAGCAACTTAAAACTTCCTCAGACTCATTTCTGAAATTCTTGTCAGCTGATTTCAGTGTCCTGGTTTGTATCCTTGTAGTTGATAACAAAGAGAAATTCTGTTCTCTTTGAAGTAAGTCTGTTTAAAAGGGATCCTGGGCCCTCCCTGGTGGCGCAGTGGGTTAAGCACTGCGCTATGAAAGCAAACTGCAGCCACTGCAGCACAAGAGTTTGATCCCTGCTACCGGCCAGGGAGGTGACTCACACGGCTCATCAGACCTCTCCTGTCTCGCACTGCTGCTCCCCTCAGCAGTATGTTTCAGTTAATATGTCTGTTCTGTTCCCCACTCTGTCTCTGGTGGATCCTCTCACCCCCACACCACTTGTCTGTAGCCCAGTTCTTGTATGCATAAACAAACAAACAAATAAATAAAAGGGGTCCCTAATTATGTACTCTTTTTTTTTTAGAGATTTATTTACTCATACATACAAGCACTGGGGTACAGGTCAGAGGTGTGGAGGGGGTGAGAGGATTCACCACAGAGAACAGGGAGCAGAACAGGCAGATCAACGGAAGTACACTGCTGAGGGGAGCAGCGGGCACAGCAGGAGAGGTCTGCCATGCCATATGGGTCCCCTCCCTGGCTAGCAGCAGGGATCGAACTCGTGTTGCAGTGGCAGCGGTTTGCCTCATAGTCGGTTGCTTAACCCACTGCGCCACCAGGGAGGCCCCTAATTATGTACTCTTAGTCGAAATGTCCATCTTTCTATACTTCCTGACAAGCACTTATAAGTAAAAACTTCTGATGAGATAGTATCAGACATTTCTTGTTCCCAAACCAGCATGGTCAAGGAATGAAGAAAAAGTAACAGTTATGAAAAATATGAATGAGGGCCTCCCTGGTGGCGCAGTGGGTTGAGCAATGCACTATAAAGCAAACGCAGCCACTACAGCATGAGTTCAATCCCGGTTGCTGGCCAGGGGGGGGACCCACATGGTATGGCGGACCTCTCCTGCTGTGCCCATTGCTCCCCTCAGCAGTGTGCTTCGGTTGATCTGCCTGTGTACCCCAGTGCTTGTATCCATGAGTAAATAAATCTTTAAAAAAAATATATGAATGAATGCAACTTTAAAAATAGGAATAAATAATGGAAATACAACAAATTTTTCAAAATTATAAACTTGTAGAGCTGACAAGAAACAGAGAATAACCATGTCAAATCCCTCAGTTAAGAAACAAAAAAATAATTGGAGCTTAAGCAAAATAACATGCTCAGTCAGCCAGCTACTTAGTAGTAAAGTCAGTAGGTAGATTCAAATAACTGTAACTTTTTTATTTCATTTGAAATTACAAAATCACAAGTTTGAGTCTATGCTTTATTTATGTAATAATAAAAAAATTTAAATACTCTCAAGGAAAATACATAAAAGTTATGCTTTGGGGAGATATATGTTATGCCACTTTGAATTAATTTTAGGAAAGTGGACTTTCAAAACTAAGTGCCTTGATATTTCTTAAAGAATATACTTTTTCCCATTGGAATTATATAATGAGTAATTTGCATAGTGAAAACTTCTCTGGCAAGAGTTATGAAAAGCTACCTGCCTCTTAAAACCATGAATCAGTACCCTGAGCATTGTCCTCCTTGGAGAGCTCAAAATGCATTAAGGCACATGAGAAGAGAAGAGATCCAAGGACTAGAATATAATAAGGGTCAGAATAAAAGAATAGGTACCACAAAACGAAGTCTACAATAAAGTGATCAAATATTGGATAAGTATAACCTGGCTAGTCATCTCATTGAAATATTGCAATTTATTCCAGAGATTGGGGAAGGGAATGTGAAAGTATCCTACAAATTCATCATCAGAACTGAAACACCATCTTTAAATTCTCACTTAACAGAATGCAATGTATGATCTTTTCTCACATGTATCTCCCAGATATATGTACATGTGTGCATAACAAAATAAACTGCAGACTAGTAAATCTTTAGTGTCAAAAGAATGATATAAAAATTGAGTTAGGTAAGAAAAGGAGGAAAATAAAGAAACACAACATTTGGGTAGGCAGTTCTGTGAGCCAGGCTATTTATGTGTAATTACATTTCAATTTCATAAGCAGGTAACATAAATAATACTGTTCTCCCTTCGGCAATCGAAATACCAATATCGAGAAAGTTAAATAACCTTCCTAGTTTATAAAATTTAGTAAGTGGTGGAGTCAAAATTCAAACCCATATAGATCTGACTTGAAGGAGAGAGAGATTTCTGCAGACTGGTTCAGAAAATGTTGTGTGATTTGACTGAGGGAAGGAAGAATAAAAGTGGCATTCTAGAAAAATAAGCATGGAAGTGAGCATGAGAAATGTGCAGATAGGGAGAAAGAGTAATTCCTTTGGATGTTAGGTTGCTGCTAAAAGTAAATATATAATAGGTAGCCTAAGTTCCCATTCCAGTTAGCTTTCCTTCTGGAAAAATCTTTCTCTTTTAAGAATAGTATAGATAAAAATCAGTAGCTTATAATGTCCTGTGAAAATAGCGTATGGAATATAGAGAAGGACTGACTCCAGGAAACCACATCTCTGTATAATCTCCTCCCTTGAATACAAGGAAAACATGTGACTTCCTTCTAACTGGTGAACTATGGCAAAGAGGTTGAGATGCCACTCGCATAGTACATTATATTCTTTAATACTCCTTCTTGCTAGCTGATTAGCTCTCACTCTTCTACTGACTTTGAGGAATTAAGATATCACCTTGTAAACTGCCTTTGGAGAGTTCTACATGACAGAGGACTATGAATGACCTCTTGGAGCTGTTGACCTCTAATCAACAATCAGCATAAAGAAAAATCCAAATGCTGTCCTACAACTGCAAGGAAATGAATTCTGTCAATAACCTGAGTGTATTTGAAAGCAAACTCTCAGCTAGAGCATCCAGATGAGTAAGCAGCCTTTTGGCATGCTCATTGCAACCTAGCAAGACCTTAGGCGGAAAATCTAGCTAAGTCATCCCAGACTGCTGACCTAGAGAATGTAAGATAATCATCTCAAGTTGCTAGTATTTTGCTATACAGCTTGGAAAACGTGCTAGAATCTTCTCCATGATGCAAACTTATAAAACATGTTAGCTATTAAAAAACTTCTAGTTTGTTGCACTTGTCACTGGTAAACTGTACTGACTTGTAATGGCCCAAATGGATCAGTAATTTGCTCAGCTGTTTCAATCACATTTGCTTCTCACTGACAGCAGTCTCTTGAAACTATTGCTCTCCACTTCATGTCTGTGTGATATGGTCCACCATGACTTATCTGATTTCAAGTACTGACTTCAAGTACCTCGTACTTTAAGCATTGACTCTTTATGTGTCTCCACGAGACATTAGGTCATACTGCTATCCCTGATCAGCTAAAGTGACCATAAAATTCATTACCCGAATTGGAACATTCTTAAAAATGAAAGGAATACAATTAAACCTAGCACCCATGGTAAAGTTTATTATTAAAGAGACAGAAGATCATAAATGTTTGGGGAGATTGTGGAAAAGAAAACACTTGCACACTGTTATAAACTAGCACAACCATCATGGAAAATAATACCAAGTTTCCTTAAGAAATTACAAATAGAATCTATGTAACGTCTGGTATATAGTCAAAGGAAAGTAAACTATCACTTCAAAGAAATATTTGCACTCCTATGTTTATTGCTCTACTCATTATTCACAATAGCCAAGAGTTAGAAACAACCTAAGTGTCCAACAATGGATAGATGAATAAAGAAAATGTGCTGTGTATGTACACACACACGCACACACACACATATACACACATATGTATAATATTACTCAGCCTTAAAAAAGAAGAAAATTCTGCCATTTGTGATACCTGGGATGACACTGGGAGGCATTTTACTTAATTAAATAAACACACTTCTCTGTGTTTATTTAATGTTCTTATGCAAACACAAAAGAAACATTAAACTGGAAGGACTACGAACCTGAACTGTTCTAGGCAAACCAAGATGCCTGGTGAACCTATGCTTAACAATCTCAGATTATCTTCATTAATGAGCTCTTCAAAAATAAAAAAAAAAATTAAAAAAACCTAACTGAAAGTTTTGGATTTATTTTAAAATGAGAACTTTTCAAATCCCACAGAGTTATTCCCAGAATGTAAAAAATCATGAAATAAATATCTACTCTGGTTACAGTAATAAGATTATATCAGTAGTCTTTACTATTAGCCAACTGAGCCTTAGTCTGGAACTCCCTGCCTGAAATATATTTGGCTTCACTAACATATGTGTAATTGAATGAAGTTATAATGAAATTCTGCAATGGCAATGCATTGATATCATAATGCAATCACTACCTCCCACTGACTACAGTGGCTAAATTTAAAAAAAAATGGCACTATGAAATGATGCTGAAGATGTGGAGACACTGGAACTCTCACATATGGTTGAGGGAAAGCAAAATAGACCAAAGGCTTTGGCAACCACCTTGATCATTTCTCATATGTTATATATACACTTTCACATAACCAAGAACTCTCATTCCCAAGAGAAATGACAGTATGTCTGCACAAGGACTGGCATATACAAAAAAAAGCATGGTCATTTTTTTTTTCTTTCATAATAGTAAAGTAACTAGAAAAAAAAATCCAAATATAATCAACTAGAGAAAAGGCAATTATTATACAATCATCCCACAGACTGCCACTCAACAGTCAAAAAGAACTACCAATGAAACTCGTGAAGGACATCAGATACAACTCGTTTAATTTATCTGAAGTTCAAGAGCAGGAAAAACTAAAGAAAATGACATGAGAACAGGCATTGTGTCTGTGTTAGGTCTAGAGGGAAGTGTTTGTTAAGAAACAGAGGATACATAAATGTTTTATAGTGTGAAAGAAGTGTACATTAGGGAGGTGTACTACCTTGTCAAACTGTGCAGTTAATATTTATGTATTTTCATGTGTGTACATCTCACTGTCTATTAAAACGAGTAAGATAAAGGTATCTTGTTATGTATAAGATTAATATTAAAATCACCTGAGGATTTGACTTGCATTAATGGCTTTTTAGTACATCAAATAAGGGGGAGAGCAGCTCCAAACTGTTGCATACAATGACAGTCAATGCTAGAGTATTATTCTGGCCACTATGTTTAGAAAAACACTGACCAATCAAACTGTCCAGATCAGCGAATCTGAATGACCAAGAGGTTAAGTATCACAGAATATACACAAATCTGGAAAGGACCTGTTTCTTTTCTAAGATTAAAGGACCTACACTAGTTAGCTTCTGATATTTGAAAATATTGATACAAATATAAAGATACTCTTTGGGAGGCTTCAGGAGGATAGAGCCAGAGAGAGGGTAAACTTGAATACATAAGAAATAGTTTTGAGAAGCAGAAATAGTGCAGAGAGACAGTTAGCTTAGAGAGGTAGAAATGTCCTCATCAATGTTTGTCCTGGGTATTTTGCAAAGCATTGCTGCACTGAAGGGAGATGTTATTAAGAGATGTCCACTCTTTTATTAAGATATCATGACTGTGTTGTGCAAACATAACATCCTAGATTTCAAGTCTTGATGGGACTCAAAGTTAATATACAATGTCCTTAAACCCATATCAATATAAAAAGCACTATTTCATTCAAATGTTCTTGGCGACGACTTTTACCATAAATTTGTCTTTACAACAGCCCTTACTTCCCAGTCCACATCACCATATAGTCTTCACACCACTACAGATAAATTATTTTAGCCATGGAAATAACAGACTCATTAGATCCTAAGTAATTTTATATCCACACTTTCTATTTCTGTTTGCTGTTGTTCTTGTGTTGCCAAACAAAAATAAAGTGTTGAAGTGTTAACAAAAAATGTGTTTATCCAAATCAAGAGTAAAGATACATAATTTTTCCAGCCCTGGAAAATTTTCAAAGGAAGTGCCATCATGAGCTCACTGTGGAAATATTTTAACAATAATGTATTAAACGTGTTTTATGTTTCAGGGCATTGATGAGAATTATTAGTTTCAATAAATTCCCTTATGTCAAATTCTAATATGGTCAAGAAGTAGTATTATAAAGTATTTTGCATTAAAATAAAGTTTAGTACAAAAATGCAACATTATGCTTTAAGTCTAGAGTAAATGGATCTGAGGATCTGATTCTTTATATAATTCAATCTGGGTAGACTGTATTATACAGTTTGCCAGTCTTCTTTTACTTGACCTCTTTTAACCATGTCAATGTGATTGGTAGAAACTCCTTAACCAGAAGTCATAGGCTAAAGACAAGAACAGTTGTGAAAATCATTTCAGATATTGCTCTCATAAAATTTTAGTGAAGACATTTGAAATTACTCGCTGTAGATTCCATATCTCCATTCAGACTTCCCTCCATTAGTAGAGATAATTGGACTTATCTGCATATGTGTTCCTGAACTACTTGAATGTTCAAAAAAAAGTCATGAAAATATTTTAAGTTATTACCTGTAATTGGAAGATTTTCTTTAAATTCCACTTAAAATATACTATTCTTTAGACCTGTATATTTGCTTTAAACATATGAAGAACTGAACGTAGAAAGTGACCTCTATAAAACCACTCATTCAGGGAACGCAACAGAAGTAAATTTCACTGCCAGCAGATAGATCTTGCAAGGTCTAGACAAGTTTTAAGGGAAATAGAGGGAAAATAAGGGAATTTTCTTCTAAGTCTTATTTACACACAGGACACATTCTTAGTGAGAGTTTTGTTTTTTGTGGCTTTCAGGGAAGGATGGGTGAGCTTGATGAAACTGTATCTCCTTCTAAACTCAGTGGTTCTACGCAAATCACTTCATGTCTCTTTAAAAGCTGCTTGCAGATGATTCTCTGCCTTTGTGAAATCTTTATGATATTGCTGATGAATCTCTCATGCATGGTATAAAAAAAAATCACCCCTCTTTAGACTCAAGAGAGACTGCCATTGAATCCCACTATGTAATTTCAAACGGGGTTTCCTTAAGAGCAGTTCAGAAAGCATGGCTATTACATCACAGAAACACACAAATAAGGGGAGAAAAAAAAACACCCTTCAGAAGTCTAAAATAATCTATGAATAGAGCAGTGGCTTAGAAAGTTATGAGCACACTAAGGCCATATTGATTTCTAGTCCACTAATACTAAATTTATAATGATTACGCGACAGGTAGATCCAGAAAAAAAGTTTCCCATATAATTATGTGATATAAACAACACGGCTGGGATAAATGAAGTGTAAGAATTAATTTGGAAATATTAATATGGAGGCCAATGACTGGCCAATTTCAAAGGCATCTGGTAATGCTAGAAACTCAATCAACTCCAATACTAACTTGTAATCTTTACACAAACCTGGTTGTTTTCAGTTTTCTCAATATCATTAAATCATCATCCATCATTCTCATGACTGAAGTCTCTGCTGATATTCTCATTACTCCCCATTTCTCACCTTTTAACAAATCCTATCCCTTTTATGTTCTAAATAACTCTCCTTTCTCTCTATTGCTGCAACCATTTTCATCACCTTAATCCAAACTACTAACATATAGTATTATCTGTACTCTCTTTCCACCCTTATCCCTCACAAAAGCTAAAAATAATTTTCCAAAGTACCATCTTCACCTCTACTTCTTAAATCCATTATTAACTTCTTATTACTGATAAAATAAAGACAGACTGTGGCAAGACCACCTACAATAGCAACCATATGTGATCTAGCCTGCCTATACCTTTATCCTTTACCTAAAAGCACCTTTCCTCTATTATTTGAAAGAGAGGATTACTTATCCCCTATTCCACCTCCTTCCTTATGAAGGGCACCCCACTTATTTTAATTCATTTTATTTATACACATTTGATATCAATTGTGGTTCCCATAGAGTTCCCACCACCATTTCCCCAGTGCACCGTCACCCCAGTCCCTTGTACTCTTTCTGCCTCCCACTTTAAACAGCCAATTCCTAACCTTTTGTGCCTCCCCTATCTATCTGTGGTCTCTGCCTCTTGATTGTTTCTCTGCTCATTTGAGGAAGAACCAGGGACCAGAGTTAAGCAGCAGAGCCATGTTTATCCACAGGTCCCCAGCTTTCTCTCTTCTGTCAGAGCTCTTTATTCATGCCATTCCTTCTGCACCACACACTGTTCCTTCTCTTATTTCTTCTCATATATTGAGTTCAGAATTTTCCTTATTTCCCCTCATTGAAACAAACCCTTCTTTCTATGGTCACCTCAGCAGAACCATGATTATCACAGCTGAAATTCACAAGTTTTTGGTCATAGTTGGAGTAACAGGCATCTTTCACTATTCTAGAAACCCTCTGACGGTAGAAACAACCTACTTTTGTTTCCCACTCAATTCCCATTCACTAGCACAATAGCCTTTAAATATTCACTGATTGTCAAATCATCATCATATGTTCTTACATTACAATATTTGTAAAATCTCAACTTGATATCACTTCCTATGACACTATACACCAGAAAGTTGATCACATGAGCAGAGCTTAAAACTGAAAGGAAATTTGGGTGAATTTATACTCACCAAATGCTTCTAATTCAGAATTTTCTTAGTGTAGCTCTCCCCTACCCCTACATATACACACTATGTCATATTGGCAAGGTTCTACTTTACATAAATAATTAAAAGTGAGGAATTAGGGGCCTCCCCAGTGGCCTAGCGGTTAAGTCACAGCCCTACCACCATGACAGCCCACCAAGCCTGAGTTCGATCCTCTGCCAGGGAGCTAATCGACATACGTACAGCAGACCTCTCCTGTCTCGCCAGCTGCTCCCCTTAGGAGTGTATTTCAGTAGATCTGCCTGTGCTGCTACCTCCCTCTGTCTCTGGTGAATCTGCTCACCCCCCAACTCTGGCCTACATCCCAGTTTTTCTATGCAGAAATAAATACTTAAAAAAAAAAAAGAGGTATGTCAAAGGAGTGGACTAGGGAGAAAACCATCAATAGATTCATGAGCTATCTGCTATGTGCCTGTCTTATATTTATACAAACTGCTCAACTTCTGACAGGTGAGCCTCATTTCTTAAAAGTGGAATAATGTCTGTATCACATGACAGCTATTAAGATTAATGAGATAAAGCATGTAAAATTGTCATCCATGTCACCTATTTATCATGGCCTCTCAGTGATAATTTTTGATGTTCATTATATAACACTTAAACAATTCTATTTCAACAAAAACCAGGCAACAAAATAATTATTTCCATTGTCTTTATCATATAGATCAAAAACTTTGGAGTATTTAAAAGGGCTTATCTAGTACTACTCAGCAAAAGAACCCATGATAACATGTCAGTTCTGATTTTTATTCCACTATATAATTATCTTTAATAAGAGATGTTTAGTCAGACCTTAATATGTTACAACCTAAGAGTTTCAAGTGACACTTTGTTATTCTGTAACCATAGAGATAACCTTTGGGCCTGATGAACCATTTTGACCATTACAATAAGCTAAGCTTTTTCCTACATTTAAAAGATTTGCAAACACAATAGCCTCTGCAATTAAGCCACACAAATAAACAGATGAAAATAATAGTCAGTTGTATATGACCACAGAATAAAAGCTTTGCCACTGTCCAACCAAACAAAATCATTAAAACTGTCAAAAAGTGAACAATGGTGTTCCCCAACTAAATCCAGTTGTTTTGTCATTATAAACGCAGATGACTGCATTATTACACTTCATCAATGAATTAAGAGAATTGAACTGTTTGGACCTTCCATAATAAGTGTTTTAATTTAAGAAAAATTGTTTCAATGCTGCTTTACTCACATGTGACTTGTCATTAATATAAAGTCAAAGGACAGTGGAACATTAATTGTCCATCCATTTTTCTGCTCTTCCAGTGGAGCAGGGCACAGAGAACAAGAAGAAATCCTGCCTGGCTGCCCAGTCAGCATGCTCACTCGTCCTCTCAGCTTCCCCCAGATGGCTCCTCTATCTCTCTCTTTCTCTCTCTCTGACTAAGCTCTAAGGCAAGCTTAAGCAAATGTTTTGTTTTTTCTTTTCCACAGTCAGGCAACATTTATCCTAACCAACATTTACCCAAATCGATACATTTTAATTGAAACTAATGGCAGTTAGCTTAAACCAACAGATTTTTCACTGGCCTAAGTACATTAAATCAATGTATTTCTCAAAATTGCTATATCTTATGTAAAACAATGCATTTTCATTTTATCCAGGACACATTTTTATTCCACTCTAAACTGCCAAGCTAAAAAGTCAGACTGAAGTAATAGATTTCTTTTCTTCATAGCAGTCCTACAATCTTGAATGAAAGAAACATATTCATCACTCAGATATATGAATTCGATTTCATTCAGTTTAATGTAACAGACATTTATTGAGCACCAACTGTTTGTGAGATACTGTGTTTGACACTCTGGAGGGTACAAAGTGATTAAGATAGAGTTCCTGGCCATAGAAGCTCATAATTTAGTGCTGAATACTTCCAGGGATAGAATTAATTATAAAATAAGACAAACAGCTAGGAAAATGCAATGGAGGAAGAAGATATTAACTGTGCCTGAGGGATTCAGAATATAGGCAAGAGGTCCCATTTAAGCTTATCTTTGAACAGTAGAAACCTGTACTGGGAAGAACATGCTAGATAGATTGAATAGCTGAAGCAATTTATTACTTAGGTAATGCCAGCTATAATTATCTATACATCCTACATTTTCAGTAGTTTAATAAAATAGAAATTAATTTCACACTCACTTAACAGTCCACAATGACTATTCCTGATGAGGCATAAACTATCCTTAACTTGATGCATCTAAGATTAAGGGTCCATCAAATCCAAAGGGGGACTTTAAGATCCCCTAGGAAATTCAAGTACAGTAGTGCATGCCCAGACAGTTGGGTTTCCCTTTTTGTAGTTCAAGTGCCTACTTAATTTTTGATGACCAAACCATGCATTGTAAAGACCAATATCTCAAATAAGCACATTGTTAAAAAGGGGCCTCCCTGGTGATGCAAAGGGTTCAGTCACAGCACTATCAAGCTATATGCAGACACTGTGGCATGAGTTCCACCCCTGGCCAGGGAAGGGACCCACATGATGCAATAGTTCTCTCCTGTTTTGCCTGCTGCTCCCCTTAGTGGTGTATTTCAATTAATCTGATCCCCGCTCTGTCTCTGTAGATCTTTTCAACTCCCCCACCTCTGACCTGTACCCCATCTCTTATATGCATAAATAAATAAATCTTTAAAAAAATAAAATAAGCACATTGCCTGATAAAGAACCAGGTCACTTCCCCCCCACTGAGGATCCTTTGATATAGTCATTATGATTTCATTAAAACCATTTGGACTACCTGTATTTTTTTTCATAAATTCCCACTCTGGTGTTTTAAGTTTAGCAATAAAGAATGGGCCCCCAAAACCCTAGACAAAACAGTTAACCCCAATAAAAGCAAAACCCAGGCCCACTTGTTTTCTCTCTCTCTCTCCCCTCTGACACCTCACTGTGTGGTTGTGTGATTTCCAGAACTTATAAATAAGAAAATTCTCTTTTTTCCAAAATTTCCTGATGGTTACTTGGAAAGAGCACCTAGCAAATGTTACAAGAAACACAAAGGAAGGTCCACCACAATACTGATTAATTATAGGCTAAAAGAGGAGGAGAAAATGCTTAGGGAATGGTTGTCTACTTGTAGCACCTTATTTGAGAAGTGATACTAGTCAATTCTACTCATGTTCCATGGGTAAGAAATGGTCTCTTTACTGTACCTTGATGCAAATAAACTGGATGATAGAGACCTTTCCATGGAAACCACATCTTAGTGTAACTCAATGCTATGGAAGGAAGAGTATGAATTTAAGTGGACTATCAGCTACTTTGTCACAATCAAAGACACTGAGTGAGAAATAGAGAGGATTATGAATATATCATAGAAGTTTGATGATGAATATTTTAGGAGGTATGTCAGACCAAAGTTTGAAGAACTCTCTATCACCCTAGATTATTAATTCTGCACAAAAATGGAATCCACTAAATGGATTAGTGTTGTTACAAAGGAGACCCCACAGAAACCCCTCAGACTTCAACCATATGAGGGCCCAGTAAAAGTAGTGTAAAAATTCAAAAGTCTTCACCAGTTCTGACCATACTCACCCTGCTCTTGAACTTTCAGCCTCTAGAACCATGAGAAATAAATTTCTGTTGGTTATAAGCTTGAACTCCATCATAACCTGTTTGGGTAGTCAAAATGAACTAAAACAGCCTATTTAATGTCCTCGTCATCAAAACAGAGAGAACAGCATCTCTTTCATGGGACAGTTTACCTTGTAATTTATCTTGGATTACACAATATGGCAAAAAGGTGGCCTTCTGTAATCATTTATTTTTTAAAATGAGAATGTGTGTGTGTATATACAAAATTTAGGCTACTTAAACTCAAGAATAACAATCACTAAGATAATAGTGTAGCCCTTTTATAAGGAACTACAAAATACTAGGAATGCTATATACATTACTTCTAATTCTTACATATTTAAAGATATAGCATTTAATGTAAATGCTATATACATTACATATCTGCCCCACTTTGGGCAGTCTTCACTTAAAGGTTTGACCTCTAGATAGCCTTATCTACCCTCTTCATTTATTTTGCTAAATTTCAACAGTAAAATCATGATGTGAAAAACTGCTTAAATGCTCTGTTTTCAAGAAGATGCACCTGTACTGCACAAGGCAAAGCTGGCAATTGCATGCCTAATTGGGCACAAGATTGTACACTGCCATCATGCCAGCTTTTCCAGCAGGTGGGACCCATGAGAAATGAAATTAACTCTTACCCTGGCTAGAGCCACCAAACAATCGGCCCTCAGCCGGATCTGTGGTCATCTCGTTGAGGATTCAATTACATATCCAATATTACTTGCTGCTTGATTGCTTACCTGAAATTTACTCAAGAATTTGTTTGTATGTTAGGATTTATTGAAAATCACCGAATTTGCAAACCATTGGAGCTCCATTTACTTCCTGTCAATTTCCTACTAGATAATAAGTGATATTTGCATTGGTCATAAGTATGTGTTCATTTATTTAATTATACACACTTGTATTTTATTTATTTATATTCTCTAAAAGTGAGGAAAAGATGCTTATAGTCTCACACCCCCAGTGCATGTCCTGATAGTGTTTCCACTTTGCCCAATAAAACATTTTCCCTTCCTTTGTCTCCCTTGTTATAATTAACCTGATACAGTTACTGAGAAAGAAGAGCCTGAGCCCAGTCTGAACTCCTGAACTTGAGTTCAAGTTGCAATCTGAATTAAAAGTTAACAATCAAATATGCAAATTATCAAAAAGGAATATGAATAAATAATTGACAGACTGAGTTTGAAGGCAAAGATTAGATAAATAGAAAGCCTTTAGATTTAAAACTTCACCAAGTTAAAATTTCTCAATAAAATTCTCAATATACTTATTTAGAATAAACAAAATGAGGCTCACAAGAACACTCAATACATCTTTGTTAAAATAACAGTGTTTAGTAATAAATAACTATGATGTGTATCATGAAAGCATTTGAAAAGTCTACTAAATGTTAGAATTACTAATCATATATAAAATTATTAATCAAAATATAATGGATTATCTTTATTCTCTAGATGTTTACCATGAGCTTTCTGTATTGAGAAACAGAGAAAATAAATATAGGTACACTCTCTGAAGAAAACCAACTCTCATTCTTTATCTTTTTGTCATCACATTGAACGTAGTAGATGCTTGATCATAGGGGAAGTTTAATATTAGATTGAATAAAATATTAAAAAGTGTAGCAGACTGGTTAGAACAAGTCTATACTGGCATGAGGGAGGGTCCTGGTGACATGCTAGGTCTTCTCCACATCTAATTTTGATAATATGATTGATGGTATGATTTCTCATAAGTGGTGGAAACAACATCAAAACTAATCATATTCTGCTGGCATTTGGAAGTCTAAATAAAAGGTATGTGAACTCATTACAGGAAGATTTTGTTTTTCATTTGAAATTTAAATTCACCAGCCCATCCATATTTGTCTGGAAAACTGTGAATATGTTTGTAGATGAAAATGACCAGAGTTGAGCAATCAGTTCCAACTGATTACAGTTTATAATAGGCAGCCCAGGGACTTCCTGGCAGTCACGGATTCGTGTTTACAAATCTCAAGAATAGGGTGGATGATGTGATGCCTGAGTCTCTGTAGCCATGTTGCTCTGTCCCTTCAAATGAAGCAATGACACCCCAGAGGCAAACGGAGTTTCCATTTGCAAATTTGGCTGCTTCTGTGCTTTGGTTTTTCTTTAAAATGTAAATGCTTGAGAGTTTTAAGTTGAGAGGATAGTATGCCTTTATTTCACAGACTTTTCAATGGTAGTCAGGGCTGTGCAGCAGTCTCTACCAAGGGGGAAATTAACTTTAATATAAAAACAGCGGCTAGGAGAACTCGAGAAGTCTATCATTTTTCCAATATGCAGTATTCAAACCCCACAGTTGCACACCCTACACTTAAGCTATCAAGAAATTTAGGCTATTTGAAATGTTACAAATGTGCAAGCAATACCCATTATCCTAGATGGGCGATACAATTTATGGAAGATATAATAAATAGAGGGAAATTTAGTATGTTTGTTCAATATAGAGTAGGTAATTGAAGTACAGGATCCAAAGTAAAACTATAAACAATAATTAGATAGTGAAAATGTGGAGAGTTGACCGTGACCCACATAATAATACAGCTGAGCATCAGCAAAGACAGAAGCTGGCTTGCAGTCGGAAGCAGATTAGAAAGGGAATGTATTCTTAATAAACATCTGGAGAAACTGTGATAATATCAGAAGAAGAATCTTCCGAAGAAGGGAACTCTCTAATCTTAACCTTACAATCTTAATTTGTGGAGGAACATATGATTACGTGGTGTTATTATCTACATCTGGAGTGGAGTTAGCGGGATGCCTCTGCCATCACAGTCAGCAAATTGCAGTACAAATGAGGAGGGTTGTTTAGTACAGCTAGTATCACTGACTATTTCCAAGTAAAAATTTCTCATCAAAGTTATTGTATTATTTAGGGTGCAAATAACAGAAAGGGAATCTGTCTACCTTAACCAAGAGAAGGATTCCATTGAGAAAGATGGGAAACTCACAGGATGACAGGGAGGATTGGATTGGGAAAATGAATAGGGTTCAGCAGCAGGAACATCCCAGGTAAGGCACTGCCATTTCATCTGTAATACACACTTTCTAATCAGTGTCCACCATGCTCAAGAGTCAAAGTACCAGCAGAGAACTCCTGATTGGCTGAAGTAAATTGAACGTTTGTTTACTTATTGTTCTGGGAGAGGAAGAGATAGACTACATCCCTTGAAACTCTCCTCAGTAAGTGTTTTTGAGTGGCCATTATATAATATTATTACATTATACTTGATATATAATGTATTATTTATTATTTTCTCACAAATGCTCTGTGGAGCATTAAAATACAAAAGTTCTGCCTTCTAGGAATTTCCTTCATACATGAATAGGCACAGGAAGTAGGAGAAAGCTGTATAAGATAAAATATGAAGAGGAAATGACTACTATACTTGTTTGCACGTGAAGAAAGAGAAAATAGAAAATTAAAATAGCCATATATTACGTAGCTTGAAGGAAGGAAATGAAAATCAGGAGTAAATGACAATGAAGCAATCAAGGTAACCACCATTTATTGATCAAATTGAAACATTTTGGATATTAAGAAGACTGATTAATATTTATGCCAAGACAACAGACTTAAGAGCAATATCCTTGGCAGATCAGAGTGCCTGTCTGAGAAAGTCTGAAACATACAAGTCTGAGATCACAGCATCACACAAAGGATAAGGCTTAGTGGCTGTGCTCACTTTCACCAAAAACTTTAGAATGGTACTGTCCAATAGAACTTGTTCTGTAAAAAATGTTCTATTTCTATCTATCCAATAGGTGGAATTGATCTTCAGTGTAGCAGCCACTAACCACACTTGTCCATCACACCTTTGAAATATGGCTAGTGTGAAGAGGGGACTAAATTTCTAAGCTTATTTAATTTTCATTAATTTAAATAAGTAGCTACATACACCTAGTGCCTACTGATAAGGTTAGACATAAATACATTGTGATTTTAACTGAAGTTTTGTTGAATTTTTATAGCTACTCATGATAATGGTTTAAGAAGTGTTTTAACTTAGGTCCTTATCAAGACAAAGGAATCAATGGTTTCCATAGACTCATAATGATATACAATTAGAAAAAGCAAAAGTAGCTGCATTAAACATAGCATATAAAACACAACAATATTTATTTCTAACAAAAATTTCTGATATTTATTTCTAATTCCACTTCACTAGGGAGTTGTAAAACACTGTCTATTTATTCTCTTGGTTTTCTTTTGTCAAAGAAGAGAAATAATTTTCTCTTCTAGGCTCTTTGTTGATATCCCCCTATAATAAGGACAGATTAGCAGGAGAAAAATAAACAGAAATCTAGTAATATGCATAAACTAAATATATATACTTATATATTTACTTATATATAGACTTATATATAAGTATATACTTACATATATTTAGTTTATATATATTTGTGTGATGTATACATATACACACATCTCCTGTATACTGGGAGATATCCAGGAAAATGAAACAACTCCCAAAAATGATCCAAGCTATCATCTGAAATACCATCTACCTAGTTGCTTTAACTGGGGACTGAGGGTCAAAGTAATACTAAAGTCTTGCTTCCTCTTCCTACCTTGCTGTTTCATCCTGCTTCCGTGGGAAGAAAGGGTATCATACACTTCATCCTTTGGCCTAAAGAGTACAATAGTGTGACCCTAACAAACTGGGATCCCCATTGGGCTAAGGTTTTGGATACAATTAAAAAGTAAAATGTGGGCCTCCCTGGTGGCATAGGGATTAAAATCTCAGTACTATCAAGCTATCACCAGCCACTGCAGCATGTGTTCATTCAATCCCCAGCCAGGGAGCTGACCTGCTTGGTGCAGCAGACCTCTCCTATCTCACCCCGCTGCTCCCCTCAGCAGTGTATTTCAGCAGATTCCCCTGTTTTGCTCCCCATACTATCTCAGATGAATCCTCTCATCAGTGAGGAGCCAACCACCCCTTACCTGTGGCTTAAACCTCGATTCTTCTGTAAAAAAATTAATATTTATTTATTTTTTTTAAAAGATTTATTTATTTATGCATACAAGCACTGGGGTACAGGTCAGAGGTGTGGGGGTGGTGAGAGGATTCACCACAGAGAGCAGGGAGCAGAACAGGCAGATCAACAGAAGCACACTGCTGAGGGGAGCAGCGGGCACAGCAGGAGAGGTCCGCTGTGCCATATGGGTCCTCTCCCTGGCTGGCAGCAGGGATGGAACTCATGCTGCAGTGGCTGAGGTTTGCTTCATAGTGCATTGCTTAACCCACTGCGCCACCAGGGAGGCCCAAAAAATTAATATTTAAACAAACAAAAAAACCCCTAAATTTTCCTTTCCTTTATGGTTATTATGGGACTGTAAATTATAAGCACCAAGCATAGTTTATAATCTAGAGTCAGCTTTAGTTCAAATCAGCTGCATTTTTCTGAGTCCTTACCAAGTGAGCCTGGGCCTAAAAGATGTGGCCTCGAGCTTAAAGTTTAGTGGGAAATCTACAAACACAACAATTCCTGCCTCTGTGATGGTATATGTGGTGATTGGGCAAATAATGGATACTAAGAAGTTAGGTACATTTTCCTGGCAAATGAATCCAATACTCAAGTTAGATTAAAATAATCTTCAGAAATTTGTACACAGGACTTCCCTGATGGCACAATGGGTTAAGAAACACACTATGAAGCAAACCACAGCCACTGCAGTATATGATCCTTTTGCTGGTTGGAGAGGGGACCCACATGGCACAGCAGACCTTTCCTGCCTCACCCGCTGCTCCCCTCAGCAGTGTATTTCAGTAGATACACCTGTTCCCCACTCTGTCTCTGGTAGATGCTCTCAACCCCCACACAGCTGTCCTGTACCCCTGTTCTTGTATGCATAAATAAATAAATCTTTAAAAAAAAAAAAAAGAAATGTGTACACAGTCAAGTCCTAGGAAGTCAGTACCAAATTTCACAAAGAAATCTAAATGTTTGCTTCTTTGTTTTGGCTTTAGTTTTGCTTTATGAGTTTCTATAATCCTTATTTTCAGAAGTGCACCCTCATTTAGGGAACCAAATTTTTATAATCACAAATTACACTTTCATTCCTTTTATGCACTTACTCAACAAGGATTTACTGTCTAAGATTTTCCTAACAGTACACGTATTGCTAGATATATATTGTGAATAAATCAGGTGTGAGTCCTGCCATGTGGTATTTCTAATCTGATTTCCTCCAGATTCACTATCTTTATTAGCAGCCTCTGAGGCCAAACTGACACTGTACTTTGCATCATCATATTCTCTAAATGTATCCAGTGTTTTCCAAAATATCATGGATGAAGGACCATTTTTTTCAAATTCATTGCACCAATGTTAATATGCACCTCACACTTCATGCAACCCACCACACAAGGTAGGTAACACTAAAATCAATCAGTCACTAGCCCATTGCCTATGGGCTTGGATGTCACAGCAATGTCAACTTGCCATAAAAGTTTTTAATGCTTGACATTTATGTAATGGTAACCAACTGTGTGTACCAACTTCCCCTTTTGTTTGAGGACTACTTCTATAGTTCACAATGACTCAAGAATAAACACACCATGTTCAGAGACAGGAAGTGGGTAAGGAATAATTTTCAATTTTTTATGGCTTGTGTATTAGTTGGACTGTTTCATTGGGACCCCATTAACACTGAGGTTACTCAAATATATCTACACGCCTAGCAAATAAAATGCTCAATCATTCAACTTCATTGAATCCTACCCTGGGATCCTAAAGAGGAAACTGCGTAGTCATTGCACGTAAGATTGAGGGAAGACGAAGACGTTGTCAACTTGCCCTTTTGAATGCCTCAGATAGGAACATAAATAGGATATATTTAGATTTCTAATAGGCAACATGGTAAAGGATGAATGATAACAGCAAGTATTACATAATAATTTAGTGTCCTAAAAGACATTTTGCTGGCCAAATCCACTTTCCTCATATTGCTCCTCAAGATTAGCAACTTCATTGTCAGTTCATATCCCACTGGCCATCTTTTATAGTGAAGTTATAAATACAACAGTAGAGAAATACTTCTGATCTCTTAACTTTTTTTGTTATGAAGAAATGAAATGTGTCTATTGAAAAGCTGGTGGATGCTCTCGCACTAACTAGAGGTGCTTTACCATATCTACTTCTTAATAACCCCTCGAATACTTCTTTTGATGAATTTGATGTTATAAAATGATTTCTGCCTTTTTAAATTTGGAAAACAAGGAAATGCCAAATCAAACCTTATCTGTAATCCCATCACCTCAACTTTATATTTTCCTTGTGGTTTATTCAGCTCTATTCTTTCAATAACACCAATTTTGTGCTTGAAATAACTAGACTAGCCAAACATTTCGACTCACCATCGTAATAAGTTTCTGGGGGAAGAGAAGACACAAAGACGGCAGCGGTGCAACTTTGATAGCCAGCCTTTGTTGCTGCAACCACTACAAGGTTGGATGATAGGGGTCTTGTGAATAAGACCCTGCTACTCACAAAAGAAGAAATTATGTGGAGCTTTCTAGCTCAGCAAGAATTAGTTCTTAAGTCATATCTGAATTTTTGTAAACTCAGAATTAGTGAGGTCCAAGTTAATGAGGTTTGATTTTATCCTGAGCTATTGATAAAATTGCAAGGCCACAGATTCAGCATAGTGACTCCTACTGAGGCTACAGGCCTTGCTGCTTCAAAGGGGTTGAAGAGGGCAGATTCTTCCTGGTACCCAACATCAGCGCTTTTTAATTACACTATTATGTGGTATAAGGTGGACCGATAAGATGACCTACCAGAGGAAGTCAGCACTTTTTTGAGAAAGCAGCAGCATATTATTTTTTTTTTTTTTACTTTGCACTGCAGCCCCCTATTCACTTTCAAATGGATCAGGTTTCCTTTCTTTGGCTCTTTAGCTTTTGTCCATTAGAGTTTCCCCCAAAGACTATTTTATCAAACAAAGCAAAACACTTTAGAAAAGATTGGAGGTTCTTTGCAGAGTTATAGCCTATGCTTTGTTTATGTATAGCGAACACTTACTGAGTTAGCACTCCCCAAAGGAAAATCTGAGGAGATATCAGAAAAATGTTTTCGGTAATTGCTACTTGGTTTGATCTCCTGGTATTTTGTGGTGTTTTATGCAGCATTAATGGTATCACCTGAGAGTCCCAGGGTACACAAAAACTTCTAAGTACAGATCCATTATCAAAAGTAAGGGAGTCATTCTCAAAGCTCTGAGGGAATCAAGTAAGTTGGTATTTAAATGCTGCATGCTACAGAATGCCTCTAGAAGATTTAATTCATGTTAGTGTGTGTAGAGTTTGTGTGTAGCCACACGTCGGCCTACTCACAAATGCTATGCGTGAAGACCCAGTACCTTTCTATCAGGTACCACAGAAATAAGTAACCAAGTTAATTCTTTTTCTTTTTTCTTTTTGGCAAAACAGTCAACTAACTTTCACTATCCTTCTAATACCTGTTTTTATTTTATGTAATTTGGGAGCTACTGAAAGCCTTTCAACTTCACTTAATTTGGCCTGGAAATTTTTATCTATGGGTCTTTCAAGCTTGAATATTCACACTCACAAATACTTGCAATTTGGAGAATGACAAAGGACACAGGTAGAACACCATGAACAAGATAACCACAGTTGCCACCTTAATGTTCACTAACCCCCCAGTGAACAAACTTTCTCCCTACACTTGAGATCTGGTTTCACCAAAAATGCCTATTCATTGGTGGAAGTACAAACACATCTCAGTATAGGTGGTCTTCAGCACAGGCTGTATTTTTATTAGATATTACGTCTTTCGTTTTGTCTCTTTTACTTAGGCATGAAAAGTGAATCACACTAAGCAGTAGGAGTTCCATGAAATCCTATCTGTATCTGGTTTTTAATGAGTGAAGCACCATATCAGAACTAGCATCTAAAATTCTAGCTGAAATAGGCAATGAGAAGTACTTTCTGATAAATGTTAGATTTGGGAAGTAAACAGTTAAATCTTGTGTTTGAAGTTTAATCAACCTGAATTCCTACCCAATCACTCCCTGAACCCCCTGATTAGTCTCTCCCCCTCAGTTTCCTCAGCTGTGTAAGAAGATAGACGAAACTACATCAGTGTTAACATTGTCATGGGACAAAGCAGATCCTCCTATACCCCGCTAGGTTCCTCTAGGTTGGCAAATGATCAAACAAGGTTCAGACAGACTGATAAGACGAAAAGCCACAGAGAACTTCCTAGTAACATGTACACCTCCCATACCTATGGGAGCGACCCAGCACAACTTCAGATGCCATTGTAAACAGCTTAGCTAAGACATCGGATTTTGGGGCAAGAGAAGAAGAAGGCACAGTAGACAAAGGGATACACAAAGAAGTTTTAGTTTCTCCAGTAAAAAGAGATAAGGAGATTCTCCATCTTTCAGCACACCCCCTTACAGAAAGGTTTAAAGATATATATATATACCTTTAAAAGGCAACTTCCACCTAGTCTTCAGAACCCCTCCCATAAAATCAACATTTTGTCAAAAGGACATATTTCAGGGTGACAGGTTTTTGCTCTACTATAATAATCGAGTGAGACAGAGACCGTTCATTTAGTACAAGGAGTTGTAGCTTTAGATGGTTGAAGAAAAGGGGCAGCATCCTTTTAGCACAGGGCAGCCCTGATATAAAATGGGTTACCTGACCGTGGATCCTCACCAGGTGCTTAAAAGGCACTGATAGTAACCCTTCACTGTAGCACACACAAAAAGATTAATAACAAAAGGAGGAATAAGGAAATGAATAAGTCAGGGAGAAGAGATGGAGACAAATAGTGAATGCGTCCTACCAGTTCCACTGAGCTGGAACCCAATAGCATGCCAAGAGTTGGGAAGAACTAAGAGAACCCCAAGACTGCTTAACTCCACCCACATGCGCCAGCGATCCTCCCTTTGGTAATAATGACACTCTGGGATTTTTAGTTCTCTTGTCATGGATATCTTTGGTCTGCAGTGGGGTTGGAGTCCATAAAACCTATTTGTGGAGGCGCCATGTGGGTCAGCTCCCTGGCCAGAGATCGAACTCATACTGCTGTGGCTGTGGCTGCCTCATATTGCAGGGCTTAATCCCTTGCGCCACCAGGGAGGCCCTCCCTTTAACACTTTCACAGAGGGAGACAACTTCACCAAGGAAAGGAAAAATGCTCTACAGGTATCTAATCAGAATCTAAAAGGTGATGCCATAAATTCATTTGCCAGAGGCACTAAGGTTTTCCTGGAAGGATAAAACAAAGCCTGCCCAGCACACTTGAATCTCACTGCATGCTGGGAGTACGATGGTCCCTGGAAGGCCCTATTCAGAGTTCTCATACTTTTGGATGTTAAAGACATATAGTGAAAACAAAAAAATATTAAATAGGATAAGAATTATTTTGATTGAGTGCTTGCTACGTGCAGATACTACCACTGGATACCGCTTTCTATATTAACTAATTTGAACACATCAGTATTATAAATGCTGGAAAATACTTATTGAGGGCTGTCAATGTGTCAAGCAAAACTTCTTATCTTGGTTTATGCTCAAATATCTTATGTGGTAAACATGTTATGATATATTCATTCTTGAAAATGAGAAAACAGATAAAGATGGGTGAAATAATTTGCCCAATGGTATACACTGAGCAAAAAACAAAATAGATCAGGAACCAAGATAATCTGGTTCCAGTAGAGCCCTAATGCCTAAATTCTGCCCAAAGTATTCTGTTCCTAAACCTTCCTATATTCTGAGAATTCATTTATTTACTTAATTTAAAAAAAAAAGGCAAAAGAAAAAAAAGAGCTGAGTATTTGGGTAGCTTCAGAGTGAGAAAGTAACTGTCCCTTATGTATCGGAAGGGAATCATTTAAACAACAAAAGCAAAAGCAAGAAAGTTGTGATTCGAGTCCAAGTGTGTTGGCTCCAAAGCTACACACTTGGTTTCTGATTGAGCTTTTCACTTCACAGCAATTACTTCTCCTCGCTCAGTGTCCTTATCTTCAGAAATTATTTGCCCATCTGCATCTGTTTCCTCATTTTATAAAAATGAATATATCATAACATGTTTACTACACAGGCTGCTTTGAGCACAAATCAAACCTTTCTATTATTTTATTAGTACTTTCTAATAGGTTCCTGTGACTCATAATATAAACTAATATGCTTCAAGTAGTTAGAAAAAGCCAAGACATAGTACTAGCAATGTACTGGTTAGACAACAGTCTCATTTGCTCCAAATACAGAGTTAGAATGAAAAAGCAGATGTTTCTAGGAGTAGATGTCCACTCCCTGAGAACACACTTAACACACCATGCAAAGCTGGAACTAGGGGACCGTCCTGCTGGCCTCGGGGTTAAGTCTCAGTGTTACCAGCATGACAGCCTGAATTGGATGCCCAACCAGGAGCTGACCCACATGAGCCATCAGACCTTTCCTGACCCACCTGCTGCTCTTCAGCAATGTGTGTATCTTAGTGTAGATCCTCCTGTTTGTTTCCCATTCTGTCTCTGATAAATCTTTTCATGCCTCCGCCCCACACCTCGGGCCTACACACCAATTATTCTATGCAACGATAAATAAAAGTTGAAAAAAAAGATGGAACTAGGAGATCTCCATGTGGGGACTCCAGCACCTGGATTTAGTGTGGCTTCTCAAATGTCTATTTACTTACTGGATTATATAAGAAGGGCATGCTAAAAACTGACTTTTAATGTGTTTCTACTCCTTGAAATCTCTGTCAACAATGACTACATAGGCCAGTTAGTGCAGGAAAGAGGAAGTAAAGAATTTAGAACAGTGAAGTGTAATGGGAAAAGGTAGAGGCTTAAATTAGCAGAGGATTTTACTGTGCCATTGGGGGTAGATCCTTAACTACTTTGAGAGATTGAGAGAGAGGAGCAGACAGGCAGAGAGACAGGGAGGATAAAGAAAATGGATTCAGTGTATGCAAAAAATTACTTGGAACAGATGAAAAAGAAGCAGTGTTGAAGGTTGCATTTAAGATGAGAGAGAAGGAATCCACCAAGACCTGGAGAATGAAGTGACTCACAGATGATCGAGAGCTGAATAAGCAGGGCATCAAGAGAGCAATGGGTTGGTTTAAAAGGGAGACGAAAGCACAGAAAAAGAGAAGGAGCCAGGACTTAAAGCAAAACTAGTTACTGCATAAATCTCTGAGACCTCCAGCAACATCTCTGCCTCCCCTTTTTTGAGAAACAGCTCTATCAGACATCAGACACTCCCAATCAGCTCCATCCAAAAATGTGGGTGAAACAAATACCACCTCAACCTCACATTTCAGCTGCCTCTGGCAACTATGCTCTAGAAGCCACCATTCTTAAAGACTGTCATCTTTTATTTATTAGCATCATAAAACATCCTGGAAGTAACTGAATTATGCGCTCAATGTTAATGCTGATCAAAGTGATCAACGTCGAGTGTTCTCTGCTCCACATGGCGTGGTCCTTGGTACTCCGGTGATACCGATTGCGTGATTCATACATAGCCCTAATTTGCTGATTACACTGATCTTCTCGGTTCCTGCTATTCTGAGTTCTTACCCCCTTGCTATTTTGGGTTTTAGTTCAGCATTAATATTAGGAAAATGCCATTAGGAAGACTGAGTCTTTCAGAATCAAACCCAGTCCTGTAAATTTCAGAACCTAAAATATGTAAGTTGTTTGAGTGTCTGAGTTATCAACCATTAGGTATTCAATAAGTAATTCAATCAGATTAAGGGAGAAACAGAATTAAAATATATACATTTATTTTACATATAAGCCACAAAATTTCATTAAAATGTAATTTCACTGAATCAATAAGGCCCAATAGAGGATATATTGACTATATATTGTCAATAAGTCAAAATATAGGAAACTGTGGGTTAAGTGAATCCTCTCGTTTCATTTATTTTCAGACGATAAGTACAAAAGTCACATGTATAAATGTGTTAGAACATCAAAGTAGAATAATGTTTCTTCTTAGAAGAGAGTTTCTGGAATCAGAGAAGAGATGACTCAAAAGGTTTTAAAAGGGCATTAATGTTAATGCACACTAGATGCAAATTCTTTCCATTACATCATAGCAGAAACACCTCTAATGTTCCCCTCTTCTAATTGTTGTCAGAGAAAACTGTCTCTACCACTTATTGGACCTGGTGGCCTTGGTCACTATAAATCACATCTCTGAGCACCAGGGCCTTCTATGAGAAATGTCCATTTCCCAGATGGTTGTGAGGTTAGAGCAAATTGGCGAATGGGATTCCCCCGCTTCAGGGCTAGGCACATAGGCACAGTACACAGTACACAAGCAGCACTCAATAATTGTTCTTTGCTGCCTTATATTTGCTTGTGACCCTTCACTCTTCGATTTTCATCATAACTGATCTTTATTTAAATGTCTGTTAACTAGTCTCGCAATTCGTCCAGAGCATAAACGCCTGGCAAAATAAACAAAATGATTTTGAATTACTAGTTTTTCCTAGTGATGCATATGTGACATATAGTAGATTCTCAATAACTTTTATTGAATAAATAAAATAACCCATATATAGAATCAATGATTTGTATAGCCACTTCTAAGCACTTACTTTTCTCTCTTGAATTATATTCTACTCTGGATTTATTTCTTACTTGAATACCTTCATTTAACAAGAACTATATTATAATATTCATATTTTAGGTTATGCATTAGTGCAATATATTTATTATGTTTCCAAAGGTTTTAGGTTTTCTGTGTCAGTTTTGGTTGTTTTCCATGCTTAAGTTTTGGAGGCCAGATTGGAAGTTATGCCAAACTTTCCCTGCAGTCAAGCAAAATGTTCCAACAAATTAAGCATATCATGAGTACACTTTATATTGTGTGCACTGAACTCATTAGGAAAATGGGCACTCATGGTGAGCCCAAACAACATGTTGTCCTTTTGGATATATGTAACTGGTGAATAGCCACACTTATGAATTTGTTTTAAATCTCTGGTAATTAATCCTGAAATTGAGAAAAATAATTTATAGGCAAATCAATGGAAATACCATTTAATGAAAGAATTATAAAAGCTAGTATCCGAAGTTCTTTGTGATGCTCCTTCTTACTTGCTAAGTTTCAACTGTGATTAAATACAATTTAGTTTATGCTGGATTTATAGATGCTGATTTCTCTCTCTCAGAAAAACTGAGTTTTTAATACCATTGGCATGGCTGTCACTGTCCTGCCATGTTTTCGGACTTTGGATCTGAATGCTTGATTTATTAAGACTGCTTGTAAACCTGACCACATTTTATTGTATATTACTTTATCACTATTTCTAAAAGTTGTTCTATTTCCCTAGGTAACAATGACTCTCACCTCCTGATGCACAAAGTCACATGAGCAAAACTGTGTTTAAATCTCCCCTTCTCTTCAGTTCTGTCAACATACACTGGATGTAAAATGACAAAACTATCACAAGACTAGTAGCTAATCTGCCACAGTTCTGCTCTTTAAAATGATGCATTATCCCATCTTTCTTTTCCAGATGTGGTCATTCATCTTTAAATAAATGTTTGCTTTGGTTTTAAAGCTTTTCCTTCCTATTCCAAGATCCCAACTTGTTTTATTTCTCCTAATAAGTTCTGTGATAAGGATGAGTGTATATTTCTTATTGGAAACAAGTCAAGTAAGAGGGTAGTAAATATAATCAAAATACATAGAAAGAAAACTGTCAAGTAGGAATTTTATATCCAGTAAAATCATCTTTGAAAAACAAAGAGAAAATTCTGGTCACAGTTTCAATAAATGAAGAGGAATGAAGGATCATCCCTCTGATGCTTAAAAGAAGTAAAATTTAGAAATACTGAAGGTCAATGACATCTCAGACCCATCAAAAATTGATATCAGGGAGCACATTGTCCCCACAAAACTAGAGAAACAGGAGAATCTAGAAATCACTGCCAAGATCACCTGATCAGTAACAGAAAGCACTACAGCCATAAATGGGGTAGGGACACTTACAAGTAATTTTGGGGATCTTCCTCCTCAGTGGCACAGGGATTGAGCACCACACTGTAGAACTTCTGCAGCCTGTGCAGTGAGAGTTCAATACCTGGCCAGGGAGGGGACGCACATGGTGCAGCAGATCTCTCCTACCTTGCCGCTGCTCCCCAAGCAGTATATTTCAGTTGATCTCCCTGTTCTGCTTCCCACTCTATCTCTGGTGAATCCTCTCACCCTCTGCCTCTGGCCTGTACCCCAGATCTTGTATGCATAAATAAATAAAATCTTTAAAAAAAGAGTAATTTTGATCAACATCTAATGGTTGAGTGTAGACAGTGTGAGACTAAGAAACACCTCAGAGCTGTGGTCCTGCATTCTCTCTACCCATAACATACAAATACATATTTTCATGGATTTTTCCTCCAGAAGCACAGAATCTCACGTTAAAGACCCAAGATTTTAGACTGGGAGAGGAGAAAAGTAACTTTCAAAATACCCACAACATACTCTAAAACACAGGTCTTCTCTCCAAGGAAATTAATGTGTAAGACATGTATCTACCAGGAAAAAGAGGGTATCAGACAATTCCACCCATCTTGAGCTTTATTGATTCAGCCAAATAGAGGAATTAAAGGTCACAGTAAGAGATTGGGATGTAATCATAATGTTACAGAAAGCTTCCCCTCTCCCACCCCTAGCACCAGATCAAGGGTGCTTTGAATAACAGTGGCTTGTAACTGAAAGAGCTAGATGACACAGATTCCTTTTAAGAAGCTATTCTTAGTAAAACCTAGAGGCAATGGTGAAGGGAAAAAAATAAACAAAGATACCAGTAGAACATGAGTCCTCTGTCAGCTAGAGATACAACCAACATTAAACAAATTCTAACTCCTAGCCAGGTTAATTTAAACCTCACGATAAAAATAACTTTATCCTAGTTCCTATTATTCCTAAACATCATATCCAGCTTTCAGTACAAAAGTACAGACCTCATTATGACAAGAAAAAACACATTAGGTGTAGAATCAAAATAAGCATTGGAACTAGGCTCAGATATGGACATATAGAATAATCAGATAGTGAATATAATACAACCATAATTAATATTTAAGTGCCATAGTAGATAAAAGTATGCAACTTATAAAAGTCGATGGCAAGCAGTTCTATGGAATCTATTAAAAAATCAATGGGAATGATAGACCAGAAAAATATTGGAATAGAAATAAAGATTGTTTTAGACAGAACCACTATGCTCAAAGTTATATAAATAAAACATTTCCAAATGAAATGTGAAGTTAAAAAAATAATGCCTTCAGGAAGCACCAATTCTAGTGAGGGAAAGATACAAACAAATATTGATAAAGGTGATAAATGTTGGCACATTTTGATGAATAGCACAGTAGTTAAGAGAATTAAGAGAATAAAGCAACTGTTTGTGCCTGGCACAATAAGGAAAACATTTTAGGACAGCCAAAGTTGGAAATTAAAGGAAAAATTAATGAAAACAAACCAGAAAATACAAGAACTGGGACAAATATGAAAGTGTTCATTGTGCTTAATTGTTACCTAAGAAAAAGGAAAGAAAGGAGAAGAAAAAAAAAATATTTGAATTACTATGGCTGAGAGCATGTAAGAATTAATGATAGACACCAAATAACAGATCCAGGAAGGTCAGATTTAACACCAAGCAAGAAAAATATAGGAAAAAAAGAAGAAAGAAGTCCCAACTACATATAGGCAAATCATATTAAAACTGTAGAAATATATGATTTACCTGTAAGTATAAGAATTAAAATAGATTTCTCTTAGTTTTGCTATGCAAACAAAAGAGAATGGAATGTAATTAATACTTAAAAATTTTAAATTATCCTTTTAAAGGGAATGAGAAATAGAACAAAGGAGTTAGAATTCATCTCACAGAAATACAATCAATTTTCGATCATAAAGCAAGCATAATGCAATACAAAGATATATATGATCTTTTCAAAAAATGATGTTGGATATCCATAAACAAAAACCAGTAACAAAAATCTAACCCTATAGCTTACACTACTTATAAAAATTAACTTAATAGTAACCAAAGACTAAAATAAAAGATTTAAAAGTATAAGACATCCTGATAAAAATATAGGATAAAATCTAGGTGAATATGGATTTCCCAAAGAAAAAATGGTAACTTGCATTTTTATTAAAATTAAAAAGTTCTGCTAAGCAAAGGATTCTGTTAAGATAATGAAAAGACAAGCTAAGGCATGGAAAAAAAGTATGATAGAAATATTCACTCTAAATGAGGTAGAGTATACGTTTCCCACAGTGATTATCTTCCAAAGAGTAAAGCATGAATATGGGGGAGAAAATAGGATCCTAATAGTAGAGAAACCTGGAAAAAACACCTTAGCCAAGTGATCAAAGTTATCATCATCAGTGATGAGAAATTGTGCCATGTCATACATGTTTGATGTCATATAATGAAATGGTACCTTAGCCTCTGTGATGTTCTGCCCAGAAGCTGACAGTTTATTCATGAGAAAAACATCTGATAAATAACAATTGGAGGATATTTTATAAAATATCTTATCAGGACTCCTCAAAATTTTCAAGGTTATCAAACACAAGGAAAGTCTGAGAAACTCTCAGGCCAAGAGAATTCTAAGGAGCTATCACAACTAAATGTAATGTAGCATCTTAGCTGAGATCCAGAATAGAGACAGTATAGTAGGTTAGAAAGTAAATAGTAACTAGTTTTGTAGAAGGTTAAATCATGAGTGGTAACACAAGTACAGTGTTGGATGCTAATAACTGGGAAATTGTATAATGGAAAGTAAATGAGAAATTTTTATACTATTCACTTTTTCTATAAATGTAAAAATTTCTGTGTCTAAAATCAGTCTAAAAATGAAGTACATTAATAAAAATTGTAAAATATCTTAAGAAATGCACAAGCAAAAGAAATTTGTCACAGAACATACCACAAGAAAATTAAAGGATGTTCTCAAGCAGAGGGATACGAATACCAGAGATATTTTCATCTAAACAAGTAATGTATTGGGAAGACATAAATATGTGGGTAACCATGAAACATATTATTTTTTATTTTTAATATCTCTATGCAATAGGTGACTATTTAAAACAAAAATAGTAAGCTAATATGGGGTTTATAATTTAGCTTGACATCTATCTAAATATATATGTGACAAAAATATTACAGAGTATGGGAAAAATAAATAGAAATGCACCATTTTAAATTTTTATACTTTATATAGAGTTATATAATGTTATTTGGCAGCAGATGTAAAAACTTACAATAAATTAATATTGAAGAGAAAAAGCAGTATTACAATTTCTTAATAACTCAAAGTTAAAATAAGGAACAAAAAAGATCAGGAAAAAAAAAAAGACTGCCAAGATAATAGATTTAAATATAAACCTAATTGTTACACTAAACACAATTTATATAAACAATAAATTAAAAGGCAGACTTTCAGATCTGATTAAAAAGCAAGATGTAATATATGCTTAGTAAAAAGATCAGTGCTGAATAAAAAACAGATTTATTAAGAGAAAAAGAATGGACAAATCTCCTGTGAACTTTCAGCCAAAAAAAACTGCAGAGGTGATATTAATATCAGGAAAAGCAGATTTAGAAAAAGAAAAAATCACATTACATAAGAATGTGGGATAAACATATGAAGAAAATATGATGAATCAAAGTATGCAGTGCTAATAAGATAATTTAAAGCAAATAACTAAAAATCACATAAATATAAGAAAATAATGTTAGTAATAGTGAGTTTAACAAGGAAAATGGGTTTTTAGTAAAAATTACTGGGTAGAGGCTAGGAATATTAAGAAAAAAATAAACTACATTAACACAGAGTTTTACCTTTAACTTCATTCAAAAGATATATATCAATAAAAAGCAAAATGCTAAAAACCAAAAATCTACAGCTAATATTATATTAATGGTGAAAGACTGTGCTAAGATCAGGGATGCGATATGTTTTGTACCCTTACTGTTTTATCCCAAAAGTTTTAGCAAAGATTATAAGACAAGAGGAAGAAATAAAATACTAACAAAATAGAATATTGTTCATGTTATTCACAAATAATATAAATTTCTACAGAAGTCACAACAAAAAATCTGCATTTGATTGCATTTGATTTGCTAATATAGAGAACAAATGAGTGACTTCTGCAAGATCACAGGATACAAGATCAAAGGAAGGAAACAATTGCATTGTTATTACTTGTGTTCTACCACTGGAAATCAATAAAATAAAAAGAAAACATATAGCTTATAGAAAAATTTAAAATATAGCATCAGAAACATTATATAGTTAGGAATAAAATTAATACTCAATCTGCAAAGTCTATACACTGCAAACTATAAAACAGTATTCATAAAAAAAAAAGATCTAAAGAAATAAAAAAAAAAAAAGTACCATTCGCAGTTCTTAAGACTAACAAGATGTCAATTTCAGCCAAACTGATTCACAGATTCAAAGCAATCTCAATCCAAATGGCACTGGGTTCGTATTTCTTCTGTTTGATGTTTAGAAATTGAGAGAATGACTTTAAAATGTAGGCAGGAATTCAGAGAAAAAAAAAAAAAGAGAGAAGAAAAAGACAGAAATGAATATCCAGTTTCAATAATTTAAGTTTTGTTTTTGTTTTTAAGAGTAGAAAAAAAAACAGCCACAATTTGTTAATACAGAAAATCTCATCACACAGATTTGCACATGCAAACCATGTCATATCAATCATCATTGTGTAAAAATGCAAATGAAAAACACATTAAGATCTCACTACCACTGATTAAAACCGCTAAAACTAAGAACACAAATACTACTAGGTGCTGATGAGTGATGTGAAAACTAGAAACCCTTATAAATTTTGCTTGCAAAGTGAAAAATTTTATATCACTTTAAAAAATGTTTGGCAATTTTCATAAAGTGGTAATATACACACTGCTTTTTGAAAAAACGCAATTTTACATTTTATATATAAATGACATGTAAGTGCATTATTTGCACATTGTTATATTATTTATACTATAATATACTATATTATCTGTGTATATATATACTACAGCAACCCTACATTTGGATAACTAACAGAGAACTGAAACTATGTTCGCTCAAAGACATGTCTGCAAATGCTTATATCAGTTTTATTCATAACTAAACCCTAGAAATAATCCAAACTATACATTCAAAAAGTGAATTTTGTTTCTTCTACAACATGCATCAGTAAATGTAACATTTTTTTTAACTGTATTTTTTAAATGGAAGGAACTTTGGTTTACAATTGTGTATGTTTAGAGGTCAAGACTCACACCTTTTCAGATGCCAAACATCATGATGGCCACCTGAAAGTTTACCTTTTTTAAAAATTAACTAAAAAAGAATGATGATCATTGTCTTTTTTCTGACTTCAGAAAGAAAGATTATAATGTTTTATAACTGACATAATGTTGGTCATCAGTCTGTAATAGATAGCCTTCATCACTGGAGATTTATTCTTTATCTTCTATTACTAGTTGACTAACATTTTTATCAATAATTGATGTTGAATTATTTTAAAGTGCTTTTTCAGCGTCTATCAAGATAAATTTTTCTTTTTTCTCCTTTGGTCGATTGTTGTGATGAATTATTACTTGGTTTCCTAATATTGAATTGTTAGAACATTCCTGGAATAAAAACCTACTTGGTCATGGGGTGTTATCTTTAAATAAACAGTTGCATTTGATTTGCTATTATTTTGCAGTTACAGTTTTAAAGATCTTTGGTTTGCTTTATCTTTTCAATGCTTCATTTTTCTCATAATTTGGTATAACATTTCTTAGCTCATTATTAAATCAGGAAGATTTTTATCAACTTCTTTAGCCAATAATAGTTTAAAGTAATCAACATAAGATTAGTTGGAAAAAAGTTACTTTATGGTAATTATTTCCTAAATAACAACTTTAATTTCTTCGTGAAATATTTTTAAGTTTCATCGTAAATATTATTTTGATAAAACATTTTTTGAAAATTTACCCATTTCATTGATATTCTCAAAAATATATAAAATATCAGTCTTTTATGTTCTCCATATTTGATGTTGTTTTCCTTTTTTAAAAAAAAAAAAAATTATGCATACAAGAAATGGGGTAAAGGCCAGAAGTGCAGAGAGGTGAGAGGATTCACCAGAGACAGAGTAGGCAACAGAACAGGTAGGTTAACTGAAATACACTGCTGAGGGGAGCAGCGGGCAAGACCGGAGAGACTTACCATGCCATGTGGGTAAGGGCCAGGAATTGAACTGGAGCTGCAGTGGCTGTGGATAGCTTCGGAGTGCTATGATTTAACCACTTTGACCACACAGGAAGGCACCCATTGCTTTCCTTTTACTTTTTAATGTAACACAGTTACTCTGGCTCCTGGGTTTCCCCACCTTTGCCAAAATTCTCCCAATGCCAGTTCATAACATTCAAAATTATTTGTAATAGTCCGGATTTTTTTTTTTTTTCAGTATGAGTGTATCTGAGTTCAACCTCAGAACTAGTGAATAACAATTCCTGATATGAGAAAATAAAATAATCATTGCTTCTGACATTTTGGTCTTCTATTTTAATGTAATTTTCATTTATGAGTGTTCTCTTTTGTCTGCCCTTGATCTACTTTAAAAACAAAAAAATGCTGATTTGGAATTTAAAAATACTGTTTTCATCCATATTTTCCTTTGGTTAACCATAAAATAAAGGAAAAAAGTTTTTTTCCTTTCTTTTAGAACATGACACATCAAAATAAGACATAACCTTTTTGGAATTCTTCTGCATGAGTGACTTATCTTTTCTCCCCCAATAACACCATTATTTAACAATTTAGCTACATTCCTATGACTCATGTCTATTTCTTCCCTTATTCACTATCACTGTTCTTATATCCATCCGCTCATTTGGTTCCAACTCTGGCCACTGAGAGCTCTTTTTAGTGTGTCTCGTGTCCTTTGGCATGAGCACTTCCAATAGGTTTATCTTTTGAGAATTTCCTTTCCTCAGCACCACAAAATGTTAGTTTCATGTGTTACACTTCCTGCCCAGGTCTAGAGTCAGCCATTTCTCCAATGAGTTCTACATCATTTTATTGAAGAATGGTACTTTGGAACTAAAATCTGGGCACTAGATTAATTCATTTATTTTGGGGGGTTATTCTCTCTAGACTGTTGGCAAAACAAGAAAATATACTTATATATACAACCCTCTGTATATACCTACATCTATGCATATTTCTACTTGTTAATCTCTCTCCATACACACACACACACACACACACCTATATATGTGCAAGGATAGAATGATTGTTCTCTACTAAACATAAGACCATAGTGATTTCCTCAACTCTAATGCATTAAACATGGTTTATTCATCCTTCTTCCCTTGCTTATTGGCAAAGTCTCACTTCCCACCTAACTTCCACCATCTAACATCTATTTATTTAATCATTCATTTTCTATATGCATGTACAGAAAATAATTTTTAACTAATAGCCCTATGGGAAACTACATTATCAACCAAATTACAGTAATTATATATTGTTTTCCCGTTAGTGATACAGATTCCAGTAATTTCCAAAGTTACTTAGATCAGGACAGTTTCTTTCATCCCCTTTAGTCAGGTGGTTAACTCAAATTTTAACTCTGATAAATTATTTCACGATATTTTGTTTCCATCCTGGGGTGTGCCAACCACCTAAGTGATTATTTTTTAATTTGTATGCATGCTATGAATAACTCATCCTAAAGTAAATGGACAGAAGTAGACATACTGAGTGTGGACTGCACAGAGTGACTTCCTTCCGAAGAGCATTGTAAGAAGGAGGGGAAGGAAAAAGAACTTTCCAGTGAAGAAACCTGCAAGCATCGCCATGGCTGATGATCAAAGGCACTATCAACAGCTGCAAGTTCGATTGGCAGCATGCACCTTTGATTTGAGGTGATGGAAATGGCACTTCACCTCTGTGGTCTTCCTCCCCAAAACCCATGACCCATTCTAATCATAAGAAAAACATCAGACAAATCCCATTTGAAGGACATTCTACAAAATATCTCACCAATACTCTTCAAAGCTGTCAAGGTCACCGAAAGCAAGAGAAATCATAGAAACTGTCAGTCAAGAAGACTCTAAGGAGACATGAAGTGTTAATGTAACATGGTCCCCAGGATGGAGTCCTGGAACCAGAAAAGACAGTAAAGCCCAAGGAAAGCCATATATTGATAGAACTGAATGATGATATACAAATATTGGATCACCAATTGTAACAAAACCATTAAAAGCAACAAATATAAGATGCTAATATCGCAGAAACCATGTAGATCATATGAAACCTTCCTGTAGTATTTCTGTAATTTCTCCATAAACTATACTAAAGAAAAAGTTTATTTTTTGATGTCATAGCTCTTGAAAATATAAACCAATTTACCTACTTTCATTATTTTCTACTTTTGTAATAATCGCGTGTTTTAAATCATGATTATTTGACATTTCAAAGTGTCTGAACTGCCTCTTTTGAAAATATATTTTTATATTGCCATTTAAAACCCACATTAAAAATAGCTGTTTGCAAACTGCTTTATTGACTTGCTGCTCACTGCTATTTAGCTAACACTATGTCTTGAGGAAGTTGTCTTTTACGTTAGTAGGAGCACATCTGTGGGTGGTAGAGATTTCTGAATTTGTAACATATTTAATAAATAACTTTATTCTCCAAAACAATGACGACCACCACAACCATGAAATTTTCTACTTAGGTTATTTATTTTATCACTGTTATGAGAATGTGGGGTGGGATGCAAGGGGTCTGGGTGCTTCAGTCCATCTTTACATTGGAATCCTGAACTAAAGACCAATTAAGAGACAGCAGGCATTTTGTGAGGCAAGGCCATGGAAAGTTCTGGAAGCTTAGGATGGTGAGAAGAAAATAATCAAGGAGGTCTCAGTGAGGGATATGAGTCATGAGACACACTGCTGTAACTTGGGCTTGTAAATGCAGTCAGTTGGAAGAAAATGCTATAAGAGGAAAGGATTTTAAATAGAAAATCATTGTAGTATCTCAGAGAAAATGTAAAAGAAATAAACTAAGACAGTAGCAGTGGGTCTTGAGAGAAAAAGACAAGTTCAAATAATCTTTCTATAACACCATTTTTACATGGTCTCCTCATGGCTCCCTATATCTTGGCATAGCAAAGCATTATTATTTATATTTTTCCTTAAGTTGGCTATTCTCATTTCAGTACATTTGTGTAAAGAAAATGGTATCTGTACTATTAACACAAAATGAGGATCATTTATCATTAATATAATTTAATATGAAATTGACAAAGTCAACTTTCTTGAAGTCAGCTTATTAAGGGTTATAAAACATATATTCGTTTATTAACATATTTCTATATGATTTTCTATGTGAGGTAGGAGAAAAAGTGATGCAGGCAAAGAGGTGATCAAAAAATAGTGATAAACTTATGTTGGGTAAAATTGGGAAGGGATTTAGTGTGGATATTCTTGTTTGCAGTTCTGAAGGTCTGTTGAATATCAGAGAACATGAGCTAATACATGCAAATAGGGCATAGATTTGCAGGGTGGATTTGGAAATACAACCAGATGAAAGGACTCTTGAATGAAAGTGAATTCTGAGGAGGAGGATAACTAGAAGGAAGGAAAAGAGCGAGACAGGGGTTATGGACTTAAGAACTATTGTGATCCACTAATTCCCAAATTGTTGTCCTGTGGATCATTAATCTTCATTATTATTTTAAATTGCTCACTTAAGTTTGCTTAAAGTTGTCTGAAAATCTTGGTTATTTAGAATAAATATCAATATAATATATTCCTTCAGTAAAGATGTTTCCACTTGTATTAAACCTGTTTTCTTAAATTTATTTAACATTCTTTCTTTCTCTGTGTAAGTCCTAGTATCATTCTAAAACACTATTGTTCCAAGCAATGACATAATTTGGTAACTGATGATTTAAAGAAAGTAGAGAAATGAGAAAACACATGGACTCAGGACTCATCTATACTAGTGAGTGTCAGAATTGGAGACAGTATCTGTGAATCAGCTGTCCAGTTAGTGGCCAAAGGTTAGGATTCATGTGGGGGTTGGTACATGAGACTACTGCGGAGGTGAAGAAGATGCATAGCTGGTTCCTAAGAATGTGTAAGAAGTGGAAGTTAGTAAATAAAATAATTTGAGAGCAGCTTTTGCAATGATGGAAATCATTACTCTGGTCTCTTGGAAGATGTGCTCTAGGCTCACAGGAGTGTGAAGAACCTCTCCGTGGGAGATCAGCATGGAATGGAAGGAAATAACACCAGAGGGAAAACGCATTATTTTGGTTGTTGCTATTTTTCTAAGTCTTTGCAGTATTCACATGCACAAGTGCTGTTCATCCAATACCTCAGAAAGTGAGCTTACTGGGAAATAAGGTCTTGACAGAGGCTACAGTGAATTTATTAGGCTGACTTTAATCCAATACAAGTGATGCCCATGGAAAAATGGAAATTTGTGCACAGAAAAGCAAATTAAGAGAAGCTGATGTGAGAAGGCAGTGGCGTGGCAGTCTTGATGAGCCCAGGAGGAGGCCCTGAAACTGTCCTTCCCACAGTCCTTGCACAGAACCAAATCTGCCAGCATCTTGACTTTGGACTTCTCATTGCCAGAATTGTGAGACAAGAAATTCCATTTGTTTAAATCACTCAAATTGTAGGTTTTGTTAACAGCAAGCCTAGCAAACTAATACAAATACATCTAGTCAAAAGGTTGAAAATGAATGGAACGTAATTGGAGTTTTGCTTGTTTTCCTAGTTTTTTATTATTTTTTTTCTTTTTAAAGCATGGAATGAGGTTTTCTGAGAACATGAGGCCTAACAGAGAGAGAGCAGACAGTGGGCACGGGTTTTCTCTTCCTAAAGTATACAGCACACAGGAAAATGTCATGGACCTGGTGCTGGATGGGTCATGCTGCTTAGTTACTATTAAGAGCAAGGAACGGAGCTCACAATGCTCTTTTTCTTTAATCAAGGTGCTTTCCAACGTCACTGTGTCACAGACATGAACCACACAGTCTAATACAACCTACACTCAAACTTGATTGCCCTATGCTGAAAACAAATGCTGCCATATAAGCTGGCACTTTGCTTTTCAGGGGAAGCGACGGAATGTGCCTCTCCTTGGCAGGAGCCATTCTGTTCACATCTTTTCTTTGCTGCATTTACTTGTTCACCATCTAAGGCACTTACTATAGAGATTCATGTTTGGAGGAAACACTTTTTTCATTGCAAATGATGCCTGGAAAAGCAATACAGAAAGCCCAGGATACTCTGATGCGCTCAGAAGTTGAAATTTTAGTGAATCGGTCCACTGGGGGTTGGAATTTTCTATATATTCTAAAATATTTCAGTTCTTGGAAGACAGCAGGAGGAAGAACTTCTCTTTGAATCAGAGTCAGGTAGAGTATGAATTTTTCTTTAATATATATAAAAATGGATGCTGTGCAGACCGAGGTGCTCCTTTTCCATCTGTCAGCACATTCTTTACAACCACGCATAAACCTTATTATCACACTCAGTGTGTTACTGCAAAAATTACCCCAGTCCTCAGAACAGTCTCTCTGTAGCTTCGAGTGGAATTCAAACTCCAGCGCAGTTATTATAAAAACAAGTGACTTAGTAAGTGAGGGGGCAAAGCAATAGTGGTTTTCCTTTCACAGAAATTTGCAGGACTCTTTTATCTTCTCATCTGCACCAGGATAAATATTTTGTATTGAATAAAATAATACCCGATGGCACAGGGTAGACCTTGATAAAATTTCCGCACTGTCTTCTCAAATATTAACCTTTGTGGAAACGACCACAGAAAGAAGAGATTTCAGGGTCCTTTTTTTTTTTTTTTTTAATATATGTTTCCCTTTGAGTTTTGACCTGTTGTAGTTGTACATTAGAGGGTATATTTGGATAGAGATATTACTGCCATCTTGTTCATATTTATGGGCCTGACCTTTGTATTATAGGTGCCTGCTTTGAAGCACAGTTATTTTTAATTGCTTTATGTGTCCGTGGAGACTGTTCTCTGCTGCCGTCAGTTACACACAGCACCCTGGCACATATGTTTGCTCAATGAATCTTTCAGACACTGGATATTTACAACTGCATCTGAATACAAGAGGCGGAGATGTTGCATTTTGGGGGGATGCGTGTGCTGTGTGTTTGTGTGAAAATGCTTTATTGTCAACATTGCTATATACTTAATGAGGTGACAGAAGAATTAAAAGTGACAGATTGTTTTGGCTGCACTGGGGCCATCCGAGACAGTCTCCTATAATGCAGCTCAATAAACCCGCCCGTGAGGAGCACTCGGTATGTGATTCACCGCAGCAGCGGGCACACTCGCCTGGTTTCAGTTTCAGGAGGAACTTACATGGGCTGGGCATCAGGAAGTGGACAGGGTAGTCAGAAGACAATGAAAAGTTTTCGATGTCTAGATTGCACCCATAATTTGCAGGGGGCTTTGATTACCAAGGTCCCGGATGATATTATTAATTTTTCACCAGCCTGAATGGGATGAGAACAGAAGAAAGGCCAAGAAATGCAGGATCAGGACAATCCACTTGGAAGAGAGATCTAGAGAAAGCCTGCGTTCCAGGGTCTTTAAGTTGATGGTCAACAGAAGGGACACAGGAAAAATGCCAGAAAAAAAATAAGTTTATTGTTCTTAGAGAAGGGATCACCATATCCCACACAGGGTCACAGAAAATTGCCAGGTTTTGGTCAGGTGGAGAGAGGGAAAAGCTTAGGGCCAGAGCTTTATTGAGGTTTCTGCAAGAAAAGCAGAACAGGGGGAAGTAGACACTTGAGGTTTGGCTTGTTCGAGTAATTTCCAGACACTTTAGAGATAGCACGGTTTCTCCTTGCCCTTACCTGACACTGGAATGATTCAGGCAGAGGAATATTATTTCCCAAGGAGCACAAACCAGAGAGAAGAGGTTTGGCTCAGACTGGTTAGTTTGCATAACAGAGCCAGATGCCCAGCTGAGTCTTTTACTCTAAGAATTGGGAGGAGCGGTGTCTCCTCAGAGAGAGCCAGCCAGAACACTTTTTTTTTTTAAGACTTAAAGCATCTGTGTTGTATACAAGGCATATATTCAACACAACTTTTCGGTGAAGTTTCTTCCACAAATGGATTACTGGATTGCACCAAAAATGTCTGGGAGATATTTATGGGGAGGTCCTCTACGGCAGTGCTGCTGGAAGTGTGGCCCCTGAACCAGCAGCCTGGCCATCCCCTGGGAACTTGGTAGAAATGCAAATTTTCTGCCCCATCTTAGATCTCTTGAATCAGAATGCCTGGGGTCAGGGTTGGGAGGAGGAGAGGGAATCTATGTTTTAATATGCTTTCCAGATAGCTTTCCTGCATACTAAAACATAGCTTTTAATGGATGATATAAGTAAATATAAGAAATGAGAAAAGAAAAGTAATTCTAGTTATTAGAGACTCAATTGCATCTAAGGACAAACTTTCAGTTAATGAGAGCCAACCGAGTATAATCCTGAAGACAATTTGTGCTGTAACTTCTGTGTTTTCCCTTGACTCTTCATTCAGCAAGACACTTATCCCTTTCAAGATTCAACACCCAAAATCATAAAATGAGAAAAATAATGGTACCAACTGTAAAGTACCGAGTTCCGTGGGCACCCCAAAAGAACAAAGAGCGGACACAGGGCTGCAATGGTCATGTAGAGCTTTAGTTACGCCAGCATGCTGGGGCCGACCACTCAACCGTGACACGCAGGTCTGGCTGAGACAATCGACCCAGATAGGAAGTAGGATTGAGCTTTTATAGCCAATTTCCCATTACATAGGTTGCAGCCAATAAGCTGAGAGATTAAAGCCCGCGCAATGAGCACAGCAAATAGCTTTAAAGAGAGACATGTTTCAAAAATTTAAACTTACAGGAGATCCATTTTGGGCGGGCTCAGGTTTCTGCCCCATTCCTGGGTGCACATTCTAAGATAACATTGTTTCATCCGCCCTGCCCTTAACTGCCCAAGAGAGCCTAAGGTATGGGATCAGCTGACCTGCTAGATACTAACATAGCATTCTTGTTACATCCTCCCTGCCCTTAACTGCTCAGGAGAGCCTAAGGTATGGGACCAGCTGACCTACTAGATAAGGCCTGTAGGTCGGTTTTCAAGTTTAAACTCTGACTCTAACACAACCTCTTGGAATTTATAAGACTGAAAGGTAATGCTTTTTGTTTTTTTAAGTACACTCTATAAACAGATCTTTTAAATTATACTTTGTGAACATGAAGTGTAGGCAAGTGTTAGTTGTACTTTGTATCAAGTCATCCATATCATGTACAGCATTCGAAGATCAATTTCAGTGACACGAGGTTACAACAGGACTGGGGTAACAGCAGTCTGGGGTGACTACTATAGATCGATTATTCTTATTGTGTGCCAGACATGGAGCTAAGCACAGCACACACATTCCAGTTAATTTTCAAAACCACTCTACTAAGTGTTGTCAGTTTGCACCACCAACATTTTTTTGAAATGTTGATGACCAAGTTGAGCAATGTTTTAAAGGATATTTACACTCTCAGTCCCATCTCTAATTCACACTCAGAGCTGTCTTGACCCGTGTGCTTTCTTAATCCCAACACAATTCCTTCTCCAAAAGAAAATGATTTCACAGTATCACAGATTTGGTCTAGCAGCTTGATCGAGTTTTGTGCACAGTGCCATGTTTGCCAAACCATGAGTATATCCATGAGTCCAGGAGTCTTGAAATTAAAATTTTTTTTAAATGCCCTCATGATTCTCTGAATAACAGCACACACAAAAGAAATAATTACAAGTCTTTTAAGATGGTATAATGGTATGGGAAGATACTAAGCATAGTTGTCTTATGGCCTCACAGTTGAGTTAGTGTCCTGTTCTAAAGTCAGTTGGTTATGCAGGTTCTCAATGCCAAATGTAATTAACGTTGTGCAACACATCTTATTGAAGGATACACTGTGGAATTACTAATATACATAGTCTGATGCATCAAATATATAGGTGTAGAGTAAGAAATCAAGCAATATCGAAAGCAAAGACATTTCAGAGTCAAGAGCTGAATTATTCTTATGGTAAGTCCCCAGGGCTTGATACCGCTAGCTTTACCCTGCTTGGTCTGATTTCTCACTGCCAGGGGCAACAAAGGTTTGGAGCATTTAACATGACTTTGTACTATTGAACCAACATAACTTATCAATCCCAGGGCTGACAGCAATCTCTCCCTCGGTGTGTGTTTATTGGAAATGAAAGAGAGTGGGGAATCTCTCTCTCTTTCCCTCAAGATGCCTACCTGGGCATTGCTACTAGACATAGGAAGAAAGGCAAGCAGGGAGACAGGAGAGAAACACATTAAGATGTCATAACAGCTGCCTTCCTGGAGAAGGGACCTTAGGCACTGGTCATTTCAGTGCACAGGGCAGCTCAAGTTCACCCTGTTCCTTCACTCCGCTCAAGTTATATGAACTGTGAAGAGGGTTGCCCTACTTTCATTATTTTATTTTATTCGCCTATTCAAAGGGAGCAGATGAACAAAAAGCCAGCCAGATCCATACAATTGCTGCTCTGAAAACTGTTGAGGGAAGGGCAATTCCATTCTATTCCTGTTCTTGGAGTGTTGCTGAGTTTGCGGAGAGACGAGCACTCCTATCGGCAGTCAGACTCACATGACAAGTCCAAATCTCAAAATTCAGACTTTCTGCAAAAGACCAGATGAGTACCGCCAGATACGCTGGTCAATACTGATGAGCATGAATATAATGGATGCAAAAGTGACCTGAAGTATAAACTCTCTTCTTGTAGAAACTGGTAGCACAACCTTTTCATGCTTGTTCTTTCTCCTGATTACGTGACAGGTTCGACACAACAGATGGAGGCAACGTGACGGTGGATGTGGATTGTAAAGCCAGTAGAGCAAAATGAAGTATGTGTCGTGAGGTAAGAAATGGAATAGGGGCTCGGGGCTTCAAAGTGAGAGAAGGGGGATTCTCATGGTAAGGAGAAGGTGACGATGAAAAAGCCAAGAGACTTTGTAATGAGGTATTCTCTGCCATACAGATATTTTTCTCTACTAAAAAGGTTAATTCTGATAAAAATTCTAATTGTTAATTATACCCCCAATTTTCATTCTTCTATGTAGTTGAGGGACAGGTAAAAGTTTGTATTAAGTCTGGAGGGCTTCAACTAACCTCATGCCAAAGAGATACATCTTAGAGAGGTCTCTTGGGCAGAACTATCCTTCAGATGGAATGTTGAGCTTTTTCTCCCTTGTTAATTTGATCAATGAATGTCTTAAGTATTACTGTGTTTTTATACTCTATAAGTCTGGGCATATTAAAATGAAAACCTAAAAGACTTTGTGGCCTCAATTTAAACATATTCTAGAATTTATGTTCTTAAGAAGTTAGTTTGTGGGCCTCCCTGGTGGCACAGTGGGTTAAGCAACGCACTATGAAGCAAATCGAAGCCACTGCAGCACGAGTTCGATCCCTGCTGCTGGCCAGGGAGGGGACCCACATGGCACGGCAGACCTCTCCTGCTGTGCCCGCTGCTCCCCTCAGCAG
>JAGFMF010011878.1:1940747-1956199 GCA_019455555.1 Galemys pyrenaicus
CTGTTGATCTGCCTGTTCTGCTCCCTGCTCTCTGTGGTGAATCCTCTCACCCCCCCACACCTCTGGCATGTACCCCAGTGCTTGTATGCATAAATAAATCTTTAAAAAAAAAGAAGTTAGTTTGAAATAATACATTTATTTATGCTTATCTCTAAAACTTAACATTTTTACAAATTATGGATGTAGAGAGAAATTTTTCACAAGTAGAAATTATAGTTGTCATCTGAGGGATGGGAGACAGCTTAAAATATTGCTTTTACTCACCATTTTTTCCAAATTACCATCATATTAGAACTGCCATTAGAATAATGTTTTAATAAACAAACACATATATACATAACTATTATGTCACAATATACATTGTTAATATTTTGGTAAGTATAATCCATTATAATTGATCATCTATGTGATGTTTTCTGTGTTAAAGAACATGATTTTCAACCAATGCCTGGCTAATTCTAGTCTTTGCTGAGACTAGGTTTATGGACTTGACCAGATTGCAAAGGGGTTCAGAAACTAGAGGGCTAAGAATACTGAGTCTAAAAACTAAACAAAACCCTTAGAAATCTGACTGCAGAACTGAGATTTCTAGGGGGGGAGCGCAGGGTGGAAAGCAAAGGGGGTGGGGTCCAGTGGACTGTGGTGGAGGGTTGCAATACTTCTATAGGAGGGGTAGTGTGGTGACAATCAATTGAAGAAGCATAAACCTGTACTCAAAAGCATATACAATGCTATAAATCATTATCTCAATTAAAAAAAAACTTAAAATTAAAAAGAGAAAAGAATCCTGAATCTGGAAGAAGAGAGACTTAGGTAAATCAGCAATTCCAGTATATTATAATTGATGTTACCACAGCAGTGTAGTTAATGTCTTAGTAGGGATGTTATGGGCCCCCAGCCTGGGTCAGTATAAGTGTGTTGGGTGTGAGGGGGTGGTGTTTAGGGGGAAGAATAGGGGAAAGCAGTCCCTGGGGCTAGCCTGAGCAATATGGAAGGTAAATAATGCTTTAGCAAAGCCTTATAGAAAAGGTTAGAATTAGTCAGGACAAAAATGGAGGACCTGATGAGGTAAGAGATAAGGAAAGGATTATGGACATTGTACAGCATCAGTAAAAGCAGAGATGTGTGCCTGGGAATCTGTAAGGTCCAGCCCTGGGTGAACCTCTGGAGACCACAGGAGCAAGGCCAAGGAGGTCAGCAGGGGTCAGGCCAGGAAAGGTCTGACTGTCGTTTGATCATCATCATGGGCCTCTCTCTATTCCCTGTGGAGTCGCAAGGCAATTTTAGCAAAAGGAGGCATCAACTTAGTGTTTCAGCAAGGTACATGCTGCGTTGTGGAGGATGGAGTAAGAGGGTGTAGCAATCCTAGGGGCGGGGGAAGCAGTCAGGAGAGGAAGACCAGTTGTGAGTTTATGGTACCAATTCAGGCAAGAAACGAGGATGACCTGGACCACCACAGTGGTGGAGTGTGAAATTACTTTGTAAAGTGAAAAATTATACTGTTGAGTTGAATGAGGGAAGGAGGAAAAGAAAGAAGGAAGTAAAGAGGACAAAAAAGCAAAGGAAAGGGAGGGAGTAAAGGAGGGATACAGAAGGAATGTAGCAAGGGAAAGGGAGAGACAAAGGAACTGTAGTCTTCAGCTAAGTGAACACCTGAAGTCAAAGTGTTTCAGTAAACTACTATGTCAACTGTTAGTCTACCCTGGAGGTGTGATCGGATTACCGGCACAGGTCTCAGCCAATCAGCCAGATGGCCTCCGATTGGTTCTACTGAAAACTAATCAGAACCCTTCTTTGATGGTTCAGTTGCTGCACAAATAGCTACCACCGTTGAGCTTGGTGAACAGAAGCTATTGCCAAGCATATGCATCCAAAAGGCAACAGAAAAGGCAAGACTGTGCCCTTTCTGACCATCAGCAGTAGCTAGATTTGTGTACAAATTCCCAAAAACCGACCACACACACACACACACACACACTCACTCACTTCTGACAAGTAATACAAACTGCATTTCACATTGGGTCCATGTAAGAGAGTTGCAGGAACACATTTAAAACAATATTTAATTTGACCCAGTAGAAATAAATCAATGTGTACCTTTTCAAATGCACAAAACATAAATGAGAGAAGATATTCCTAAAAGCAACAAAGCAAAGTAATATTCCAGATGACTTCAAGAGAACCAGTGTTTTTGGTGACCTCAATTATGCCATTTATGCCATATTTCTTAAATGTTTGTATTTCTATTAATCCCTCCCACTTTTTTGTTTTTAGGAAAAGGAATCACCTATTAGACACCATTGAAGCAATTTTAATGGCTTTGAGTTTATTGAAACCTTTCTTTTGTATGACTCTATTCTAAACAAGTGGCATTCTGCTTTCATCATAATAAATGTCCTGAATAATTGTCCAGGTTGAACTTCGGGAAATACTCAAGTCAAAGATGTTAAGAGGAAGGACTCACTCAAAAGACATTTCACAAATGAATGAAGTTGCGTGTACTTCCAGAAGAGAGCTTAATTTCAACCACTCCATAAGTTTGATTCCAACTTCACAATTCAACAAATACAAATCCACTTTTCAAATAGATTTGCTTTCACATAAGGGAGCCCAGGAAGGAAGCTAGTTCTTACTAAGTAAAACAGCAAAGGAAACAGTACAAAAATTCATGAGCAAAAAGTGCCATTACAAAAGGCACAAAGCTGAATCTTAAAAAAATATGTCGATACAGAAAGAGCTGTTTTGGGATACACTTTTTATGAAGAGTGGCATTACCCTATTAAGTAGAATAACAGTTAAATCCATGTTGAAAGCAATTTTGATGGTACTTCTGAAATTAAACCTGCTACGTTGTCTCCAAAATTAAGGACACACGTACACACACACAAATGAATGCAAGCGCTGTACATGAGACCCTTTCCATTTTGAGGAACTGAATTTCTGTGAACATCTGCCAGCCCAACAAAAAGAAAAGCTCTCATTTTACACAGTTTTTATACAGCCAGAAGCATTTTCCAACACATTCCAAAAGCCCCTAATGATACTTCACCCAGCTCAGCCTCCTGAAGCTTGGTACATAATTAATGAGGTTGTGGAAGTTCTCTAGAATTAGTTTTCATCTAAATAAAGGTGCCCGATGTTTATCTGTACCCTTTGTACTCACTGTTGCCTTGAATAGACCGAGCTTCCTGTTGGTACAGGGAACTATCGATTTGCTGACTAATCTTTTTATCTGATCATTATAGATTGTAACTCTCAGTCTATAACCTTTACACACATTGCTATTGTGGTTAAATAAAACACAATACAAAATAATTAACATGTTCCCATATCGATATTTTTCTTCCAGGCAAGAGCAGAAGACTTCGATTTGACAATTGGACAATGGTATTTTTAGAGAAAAGTATAAATAGAAGATGAATATACAATCTTTAGTTCCTTAATATAAATTACTTGGGAAGAAATAGTATGTAGCCTTGGGGAAATCAACAGCTTCTTCAATTGGATTGCTTCTGTCACTGTATGGACACAGTCTTGTTTGATGTCCTCCTACCATTTGTCTTGTATGGAGTCTTTTATCTAAATCCAAAGTAATGCAGTCATCAGGGCTGCAATTCAATAATGGCTCCACAGGAGCTGTCATCCACAGTTTGCTATTCATCTTGTAAAAGGCTTTGAGTTTTCAAAGTACCAACTAAGGTTGGCATTTCAATGCTGAGGACAGATCGCTTAAAGTTTTTTTGTGTGCACAAGAAAGAGAGTTAAATTGAGAATGGGGAGGGGGGATTAAATGGCTAACCTGCTACTCTACCTGACTAGGAGGGATAACCCTGAGCTACCCAAGGGAGTGAAGACATTAGGTGATTTGACCCACTCTGTAATGGGACATGGTGAATAATGGGGATGTGTTGCGTCTCATTTAGTTCACACCGAACTCCACTGCTCTAATTAAGAGGCACAGATCTATGGAAATTCCCCAGACATGGGATAGATTTTCTAAAGAACAATGATGAAGAAGATAATTCCCTGAAATATTTTCAGAATCAACACACTTTAAAATTAAGAATATTTTTAATGGACAAACTAAGAGATGGAGACACTAAAATAAAAGATATGGATTCATGGGTTCGCATGTGTGGCTGTTTTTCTTTGTATGTGGACAGGCTGGAATAGGATTTCCATCAATGGTCCTAATGAATTCTTGGCTGAAAGTTTGGATAGTTCCCTGTGCCATTCAGACTTCATTTCCTACTTCTTCTTTGACAGTTGGCTCAGGCTAAGAGTAGAAAATTTAGGATGGAGGCAGCCCAAGACCAGAAAGAGGAAGTGAAGATAGAAATGATTAGCATACAGCTATAGAAATGAAAAAGTCTTAGGCCCCTTAGACTACAGCAAGTGTCAGATGCTAAAGAAAGTACCTGGAGGTGCAGACCAGGTGTGGATATATGGAGATGGAGGGCCATTGTAGAGAATCCCTAGTCCCTATAAATAAACCTAGTCACACCTTGGAAGTAGTTAATTTATTTTTCCTTCTTTATTTATATATATTTGACATCAATTGTAATCCCCATTGATTTCCCAACACCATTTCACCAGTGCAACATCACCTCAGTCCCTTGTGCTCTTTCTGCCCTCAACCCTCTCACTCTGCCCCTCCCCACCAAGTGTCCCCAATCTGTCCTGGTCTTTTTGTTTTTTGTGTGTTTATTATTATTGTTATTATTCTTTTTCTTGATCCTTATTTGGTTCCCTTATATTCCTCCTAGGGGGGAAGCCATCTGGTATTTTTCTTTTGCAGAAGTAGTTAATTTAACAGTAGATACCAAATCCAAAGGAATTCACCCCTCACAAAAAGAACACTGTATCAATGCAAACTCGACACTGGAAAGATCTGTCTCTCCTGCCCACCTGTGACTATGCAGGTTCCTCTCTTTATTTCTCCTTTTCTAATAAAATTCTTCCTTTAAAATATAACCTTTGCCTGCCTGTGTGTGTGCAAACGTTTTCATCTCATGGGTAAACTCACCATGTGTAGCTGAAAGGGGAACTCTGGTAAAACTTTCCTCAGAGGTAACCCAGGATCCTGCTCAATGAATTCCACACCTCATCAAAATGACATCAACAGGATATGATGTGAAAATGACCAGCCTAAGGAATCACATGGTAAGAGTCCCTGGAGCCTGGAAGGAATTAAATCAAATAAAATTTCTCCAGACCCCTGATACTCAACAATTTGCTTGATGACCCCTGAGTTTAGATGAGGTTGGAGACACATACCTAATGATTAAAAACACATAACTGCACTAATGAACTGTGACACTAACCTTGAGCTTCTCCTTTTGGATTGAGGTGGCTGGTGGATAGGAGCTTTAACTATGGAGTTCAGGATAGTAATGGAGATCTAGATTCTAAGTATAGCTCTGTCACTGTGATAAATTGTATGATCTTGGGCCAGTCATTTCTAAACTTCCTGAAGTGATAAGGGATTTAGATTAAAAAGCTTCAAAAGTGCTTTACTTTCTAACATACTGTGATCCTGTGAATCAGATGTAAAGCCTACATTTTCTGTTCAGGTCTAGATTTATTCTTTGTGGTATACAAGGAATATCATTAATAGCATCAACTACATGTTGACTCCTAATTGTCAAATGATGTGTTACTTAGAATCAGATTTAAAAACAAATTTTTCTTGCCCCTTGTAACTTGCAGTGTTGTCAAGAAAAAAGATATTTTATCAATAATGACACTAGTTGTAAATTTACAATTGTGATAAACGTTAAAACTGAAAAGTACATGGTGATGTGAAATTATCCAGGTTGGAGAGGTCAGAAAAGCTTCCCTCTAGATATAATAAATAAGCTGAGAACTGAAGGTCACAGAGATATCTTGTTTGCCATGCTCAGTCTAACTTTCATCCTGAAAAGATTCAAGAACTACTGTAAGATTTTAATCACATGTGCATTTGCATGTGTTTCAGAGAGATTGTACCATTGAAAGTATAGAAGAGGAGTTGAAGAATAACACACTAGAGAAAAATAATTCTGATGTGACAAGTGAAATTGCAGCAGGAATATTAGGAGATACAATAGTGTGTTAACTTGGAATGCCAAGAATTGGGACAGCCTACACAGAGAGATATGTATAATTTCACCCTCAAAGGTAGCTCTCGGAGTTGGACCCTAAATTTCAAAGTATTATTTTTCTTTCAATTATCTTTCTATTCAATTTATTTTCTTTCATGTTCTAGAACTTTCTGCCAAGCCTCAAGAGTTTGTTTATAGTGATAAATAGTGCTATGTTCATTGCACTATTTACTATAGCCAAGTTATGAAACAACCTACGTGCCATGGACAGATGAGTTAATAAAGAAGGTGTAGCAGACATACTCGATAGAATACTATGCATCAATTAAAAAGATGAAATATTTCCCATTTGTAACAACATGGATGGAACTGGAGGGGCTTATGCTAAGTTGTATAAGTCAGAAGGAAAAGGACAATGTCAGATGATTTCATTCACATGTGGAATATGCTAAGTTGTTTAAGTCAGAAGAAAAAGGACAATGTCAGATGATTTCACTCACATGTGGAATATAAATAAATGAGCAATGAACAGACAAAACAAACCCTTGAATTCTAATGGCAGAACTGAGGCTGCCAGAGGGAAGGGTGACAGGACCAAAAGGGAGATTTCAATGGACTCGACTGGAGGATTATTAATGTTTTGGTGGTGGGTGTGGTATGATGACATTCATTTGTGGAGATGTGAGCCTCTACACCTAAAACATATATGTTGTTATAAATCAAAATTACCTCAATGAATATAATTTTTAAAAATCCTAAAAAATAAAGAGAGGGAAGTAAACTTTAAAGGAAAATAAATGCTTCATCCTTCCTCTCCTCATGCATCATTTAATGATGGGTTACCATGTAACAAACATAATATCTGTGTCATAATAAATAATTCTGGTGGATTCCAAAACCAAGTCATTATTTTGTAACAGTTGGACCAATGTTAGCACTCCATGAAACTTTATCATTCTTAAAGTTTGTTCCATAATTTGTTAAAAGTTATTTTGTGAACATGTTTCTCAGAAAGATCACAGGTACATGAAAAGTCCTGATTTGTCATTTTAAGGGCTGTTCACGGTAACTGAATATTAATAAAAGGTGAAATTTCCAAGCAGATCCAAAATATTCCTCATTGTAGTTATTATATCATATTGTATCATATCCATAGTGAATATCACTAGGAGAATGTCTTATTTTGGAGTAAAACCTCCTTTCCAATGTTACTACTCTCAATTCTCCCCAGTGTACCCATCTTACTAATTGGCCTTTGGGAAGAATAAATACCCCAAAATAAACTTCATGTGATTTCATTTCACCTCCCTCCATTGCTTCAATGCTTCTTCCCTCTCAAGTTCCTTACTTAACTCTTACTATCCTATAAGGCCATGTTCAAATGTTTCCTCTTCAAAGAAAATGTCCCATTGCCTCCTCAGTCTATTGAAATCTTTCCTCTAAATTTTTGCACATTTTATTAAATACACTCTTTTTATATCCATACACACACTGAATTCTTTTATCTTTATATCTTTATATTTTATAAAATGATTATAAAATACACACTTTATAGTACATCTAAAATCTGGGGCCTCTCTAGTGGTGCAAGGGGTTAAGTGCTGCACAGTAAAGTTGTTCATAGCTGCTGCAGCACCAGTTCAATCCCAGGACAGGGAGGTGACCCACATGGTGCAGCACCTCTCCTGCCTCATCTGCTGCTTCCCTCAGCAGTGTACTTCAGTCAGTCTGCCTATTCTGCTCCCCAATCTGTCTCTGGTAAATCTTCTCACACCCAACACCTCTGGCTTGTACCCCAATTCTTGTATGCATAAATAAAATATTTTAAAAAATGAAATCTATAAGCATATTGAGAGATTCCTTAAGACACTGATGCAAAAACTACTTTGTTGATGTTCTTATCCTATAGTATGTAGAAATAATAGACTGTAACTATTTGCTGATTAGTTAAAATAATATCTATTTAAAAAATTTTTCAAATCCTTCAAGAAGACCAGATGAAATACTTTCAAGATAAAGAGCAAAGTTACAATCATAATAATAACAAGAAAATTGTTTGAGATTGAATTTCCTAAACCATGGTCAAATCTCCTAAATGTTAATAGTATAAGGATTACTATAATAGAATCAAGGGTTAATTTGGTCAGCTGAGTTGTGCACTGGAGGGGTGCAGATCCATAAAATCAAGAGTCAATTTAATTCTTAAAAATGTTAGCATAGTGCACAGGGAAATAAAAATAGAGTATGAATGATAAAAATTTGGACAAAAACCTCTGCTCCTACTGGGAGCATTTATATAGTGAATACAGGTAAAACTAATGTTGTGAACCATTATTAAATGCCGTATTAAAGAAATGTATTCTATCTCAGAAAAATGTAAGTGGTAATGACCCACTGTCTTTCCAAACCCATCAAATTCTAAATTCCACAGCTTCCTTTGAAAACTCCGAAACGATAAAGAACATGGAGCCTCTAATACTTTGAGGGTTTAGAAAATTACTTCAGTTCTTGAAGAGAGCATGATGAATACATTGGCAGAATAGGGGTGGTATGGGGGGGGTGGGGGGTTCCTGGTTTATAATACTCTCAATGATCTGGTCCCTGTCTCCAATTCCAATCTCATTTTCTACAACCAACCTAGGCTACAGCCTCATTCAAATTCTTTATAATCTTTGAGATGGAAAATTCCATCTATAATCTGACTATCCATTTTGCTTGGGATGTTCTTTGTATAGATCTCTGTATAGACAGACAGTTCACAGTTTATTCCTTTCATAGTTTATCTGAAATGTCCTCTTCTCAGACAAGTTTACCCAATTGGAAGTAAATTTTCTCCCATCAAACTCAATCTCAATCATTATGATCTGTTTTCTCCCTGGTACGATATATCATATCATATGTATGCACGCATATATACACACATGCATATAGACACACATACATGTATATAGGATATTTGATATATAAATTTTGAAAAGGTAATAAAAATTCCAAAAGTTTTTTATTTATTTGGATTATATCAATATTTACTGTATTAGAAATTAAAATTGTGACTTTTTAGACACTAGCACATATATGTACTTTAAACCGTCGGAACAATGACATCGTGTTATTTAATGTGACTTTTGGGAAACTGCAATTCACTCATGAGAAAGCAATAATTACAAAGGGTAAGTATTAGTACTACAAAAATAGTTTCATTTCATATTGTACTCTAAAGGGTCTCCAGGGCCTCCCTGGTGGTACAATGGGTTAAGCAACGCACTATGAAGCAAACCACAGCCACTGCAGCACGAGTTCGATCCAGGGAGGGGACACACATGGCGCAGCAGACCTCTCCTGCTGTGCCCGCTGCTGCCCTCAGCAGTGTGTTTCAGTCCATCTGCCTGTTCTGCTCCCCGCTCTCTGTGGTAAATTCTCTCACCCCCCGCCACACCTCTGGCCTGTATGACAGTGCTTGTATGCAAAAATAAATAAATCTTTAAAAAAAAAATAAAGGGTCTCTAGGGCCCACAGATATCCCAGACTATATTTTGAAAAGTACTAAAGTAGGTGGTCATTAGAAAGTTTACTTCATTTTTAGAGGGATTTATAAAAACACAAATTTGAATTATAATTGCTCATGGGCAAACTTTCATCCAGGCAGCTACTTATGAGTTTAAAACCTTGACAGAACTCTCAGTTTAGATAAAGAATCAAACAGTTGGGGGGAAAAAAGAAAAGGGAAGCAGTGCTCTAGCTGATTTTTGGTAATTTGATTTAACCTATATCGAAATCCACTAGTCTTTCCTGTTACACTTTATAAATTAATTATATCCATCCAAAAAATAAACATACCAATATACAATATTGGTATATAATCCATACTTATTAATAGGTCACAAAAATCTAACTTTGATTTTTCTCTTTTTTGACTAAGAAAGTTCTGAAAATTATTCATAGCTGAAAAGTAAACTTTAAATGTACACTATTCTCATAGCATTGCAAGATGTCATCCCAGTGATAATAGTGTAAATGCTGTCTCACCAAACTTGTATGTGTTCCTATCCCGGAAGAGATCCTGTTGCCCTACTTTATGAAATACCCCAGAAGACATCCAGAGTATCAATATCTTTTACTGAGACCACTTATTAAGATATTCTTTAAAACTTATTCTCCAGAGCAATTCTTCTCTACTTTGTAGCTAAATTAACCCCATCCATACATTTTTAATAAGAATACTTTCCCGGAGGGTAATATTTAACATAAGTTCCTACATAACTAGAGTGGCAGAGATAGTAGTTAAAACTGAGATTCAGTAGCTCTCCCATGGGGTTGCTGTGACAGGATTTCAGATGAACAGCTTAAATCTAGTAGCAGATGAAATTAACAGGTTGCTCCTCTGAGAACCAAAGGGCAAGTCAAATTGGTATCCAACCAGCAGGGGGAGACAATGAGCAACTCACCAATTTAAGGTTTGCAACCAGAACAAAGGCAAAGTTCATCAGCTTTGGAACCAACTCAGAAACAACCAAAACCAAAACTTCCCTCTTTCAGAGAAGAGCAGAATTCTCAATTAGCAACTCAGTGTTGAAGGTTGCATATTGAAGAGGTATTCAGTTTTTAGTCAGAGTAGAGCTTTGAGATATTAATAGAAAAGTCTATCGAAAAATTAAAGTCCTTGTACTTTGCATTTAATGTGATGATAAATTTTATACTTGTTACCTAAGAATAAAGAAATCCTATTGAAAACCAGGCCACAGGAAGTGCAGGCCTATCTAAATCGCACAAATTTGAATGTGGGGCCATCATCCCCAAATGTGCGATTACACCATAACGCAAAACAGATTTTACTATTTTTATATTTCTGCATTCTGTTATTATCTGCCTCTTTCTTTTTCACACCCACCCAGCGGGCAAACATTGTGAAGGGGAAGATGTGTCTGCTTTGTTCATTTCACTACTACAGCCTGAAATTCAGTAAATGTTCAATGAACATTTGACAAATGTATTACTTAGTCAGAATCTCCTGGAAAGAATTTTAAAGTGCAAATATCTCCCCCAGTCCTAGTACCTCTGGAGTAACCCCCAAGTCTGTATTATTAACAAGTTCCCCAGAGGATTCTGTTGCATTTTTAAATTCAACAATGTTTGTGTAACCGGAGTTCAGGGAAAGGGAGACATTTTTGGAAATAGTTGGGAGAAGGGACTCGATGTGCAGCTGGCATTAAATTTCTCCAAAAACTGACCCAGCAGCCTACCTTTGGGTTAATTTCTATCTGAATAAAATATTTTTGATTTTTTACATTGACCTAGACAAAGAAAATGGTACAGTGTCACATAAAGTTTAAAGGTGCTTTTTCCTGCATCTTGACAGTTTTGATCGTATTTCCAATATATGTTTTTCTTTTCCTTTTTTTCAGCAGGTAACTTCACTTGGAGACCTTATAGATATCTCAAAATTGATATTCCTTAGCTACAATTTTTCATGCCCATCTGACCCGAACATCATTAATATGTCAAAAAAAAGCTAACACTTCATATCAGCTCTTACATTTTGCAGTTTTATTTACATCTGTGCTTATTTTATGTTATTGTGATACTAACATAGCACAGCAAGAGAGTTACCCTCTTAACAGATTTGTTAAGCGTACAGTTCAGTATGGCCAACTGTAGTTCAATTCTGTACATATCTCTAGAGTACACCGTGCTGCTTGAATAAAACTGTATGTTCCTTGGTAAGTAACTGCCTATTTCTCTTTGTGCCCCCATTCCACTCTTTGATTCTATAATTTGATATTTTAGATATCTTAATACGTGGAATCATGCAATATTTGCCTTGCTTATTTCACTTAGCATAACATCCTCCAGTTCATCCATGCTGCCCTGTGTTGCAGGACTCTGTTCTTGAAGGCTGAACAGTAAATTTCATTGTGTGCTTACACCACACTACCTTTTCTTTACTCATTCATCTGTCAATGGACATTCAGGTTGCTTCTACATCTTGTGAATAGTGTTTTCATGAACAAAAGACTCTCAATCTCTCTCCAAGATCCTGATTTCAATTATTTTAGATAACTACCCAGAAGTAGGGTGGCTGGATTATTTAGATGTCTATTTTTAATCTTTTGACGAACTTCCAAAATGCTTTTCATAGCAGCTGCACCATTTTGCATTCCCACCAACAGCGTGCAGGGGCTCCAATTTCTTCAAATCTTTGCCAACATTTATTTCTGATGTGTGTTTGCTAGTTGTGTCTGTTTTCAGTATAAGAAGCTAAGCTTTAAGAGGGATACTTATTAACTACCATGTTGCTATTACCAAGAATAGTTTGATATATAAATAATGTGCCATAAAACATGATGAATGGATACATTAGTGAAGGAATGATTGGAGATAGACCTTGGAAAAGAACGAGTCTACATATAAGCAGAGTAACAGGCACTTCAGTTCACTGTACACAGCTGCAGCAGAAGCACAGGCACCAGAGTTAACAGAATAGTGATGGGGTTCTTGAACGCAACTGCCCGGAGTGGGGGGAAGGCTACCAGAGAGTAGATGCTTAGGCGGGATAGGGCTTGGAATTTGAGCTCTGACCAAATATCTTTGTAAGAAGACAGAGAAATTTAAATTCCTAAGAAAAGGACTGGCAAGATGGAAGAAGGATTTTAGAAATATTAACCTGGTTACCATTATAAACTATCCCAATTTCCCATCCCCCACTCCCATGGTCACAGAGGCAGAACTACCTGCTCTTGTACACTAAGCTTCTACTCTTCTAATCTTTCTTGATCATCATTCTACATGGAAGGAAAATAAAATAGAGATAAACCAAAACCTAGTCACTGAGTAGTCAGAGTAAAACTTGAAAGAAACCAGTCACATGACCCAAAAAAGTCTGTCTCAAATAAATGGAAAGTGAGATTTTTCTCTTCTAAGATCCCCTAATATCCTAACTCATATGGTCAACCTGTTTCTATTCCATTTTTTTGTTCATGCTCTTGAGAGAATTTTTTCTGAATATAGTCATATAGTTCACTTTGCAAAATTAATACATATTTAGAATTTTTTCAGGTAAAAATTATTTACATTACATATATAATGTTCACTAATTATATGTTCACTGATATATGAATATTAGTAAATACAAAGTAGCAGAAAGAAATTAATTCTATCATTCAAGGAATAATCATCAACAACATTTTGGCAAATGTCCTGCTATTGTTTTTCTTTTCTATTTTTGTGACAAGAATACTTAACATGATATTTGCCTCCAGCAAATTTTCAGTAACAAAAACTTAGTTATGAACACAGAATTAAGGCTACTAGAGATGGAGTTTGGTAGTCAGAATAAAGGCAATGGAGTCCAGTGGTTTATGGTAGAGGAATGTGGGTGACTTGGTGTTGAGTGTAGTATGGTAACATGGATCTGAAGTAGTGTGAAACAATTACCCTAAATTATACAGTATTACTGATCCTACAATATCATAGTAAAAAAAAATAAGAAAAATTGCCTTATCTTTAAATAATTTTTATATGATACTTTTGGAAAGCATTCTATATCTGATATTTATCCCTCCCCAAATCAAAAACAGACTTCCTTTTTCCTAGCTCCATAATTTGTAAAGATACTATATTTTTATTGCTTTGGTAGACACTGCTAGTGTTCACGAACATCTTCTTCTCTCATTCTAATGCTCACTCATTGTATAACTGGAGAACTTAGTAAGATCACATCTATTCAGTGACTAGGGTCAGGAATGACATGTGGCACCTCTTGTTCGAAGTATAAAAGAGCTGGTTAGTACCTTTCCAACTACCTTTTTATCTACCATGTTAACTGAGCAAATCATATATTCTAGATGATTAGATATAGGATGATGAAATCTCCCAGGGATTGGTGGTTGCCTTGGTAACTGGAGGACAGTTCCTTTCAATTTATGCCCAAAGTGAAAATTAAACCTTAATTTGTGAAGTGAGTAGACTTATCTCATAGGCACCTAGAATGATGTGATGTAACAATCTTGGGGGAATTAAAAAAAAAAAAAGACTGTGAAAAGCTGCCCATTAAAAGGTACCAGACTTTCACGGGAATCTGGAATTCCCTTGATAAGCTATTGAGCTAACTCGCTGATATTTTTTTTGTCACCACAGAATAGTCATGTCCATTCTAGTATTGCTATTTTAGAAGATTCTTGTCTTGAATAGCCATTTCAAATTGTCTCAGTATTCCAAGCTAAATTATTTCATATTGGGTAATTTAATTTTTATATTATACTTTGAAATGGATAAACTACATTCATTTTCTCTATTCTCAATGAGCCATAAACCACATATCCGGTCCTCTCTCTTTTTTTTTAATAATAAGATTTATTTAATTATATTTGATACCATTTGTAGTCCCAGGGAATTTCCACCACCATTTCACCCGTGCAACATCAGTCTTCTCTATTTTAAAGAACTTAGTTGTGTTATTTTATTTATTTATGTTACAATTTTCTTCTTGAAGAATACTTTACTAATACTGAGATAACTCTTGCTAGTCTAACCTGAGAGTATCAGCAATTGTCATAAATATGGTCTATGGTTCTGAATTTCCATTGAGATCATTTCTGAAGATGCATAATTTCTCACTCCCTTTTCTTCAGACAGAGGCCCACGTATGTCATGTTATCTCATAGGCAGCCATTCAAGTTCTGATAAAATGACCAGTGCAGCCTCATTCCTACCCGCTCTACTGGAGCTTATGTTTTTCTGCCTTGCGACTCCACTTCACATTGCTGCTCAAATGTGACATTGAGATCGCTTCCCACATTGCCGCCACTCCCTCTGTAAGGGTCTGCATTCCTCATCGAATTAGAGGCCCCACTCCCTTCCCAGTTTTACCAATGGACACCAGGACAAACATCACTCCTGTGCTGGGCTAACTCACAAGGCGAGAGTGTCTTTAATGTGTATTCATGACCAATGGCCTGCTATTGATCCTAAGACTGAAAAATATGTCATGATTGTGGATATCCATGGATGGTAAGACTTATATTTCTAGCAACTGTGTATCAATCTAGATAATGTCAAAGACCATGGCAGCACTGAGCTTGATTTGTGAGAATAAGACTTTAAGTTTTAGTTTGGAAGACTGCTCCATTGCTTTTGGCACACAAGCAAACTATTTTATCAACCTACCTTTCCATTAGGTGAGCCATTCCACTTGTTCCTTGTTCTCAGCAAAAGAATGTAAATGGAAGAGGTGGTCATTTTTCTTTTCTTTTTTTTTTTTTTAAAGTGTTAGAACTTTTTTTTTTTTTTAAGATTTATTTATTTATGCGTACAAGCACTGGGGTACAGGCCAGAGGTGTGGGGGGGTGAGAGGATTCACCACAGAGAGCGGGA